>RJVU01079141.1:2465841-2503450 GCA_003731715.1 Anabarilius grahami
ATATCAAAGACGAGACGTCACCATTTTGGTGTTCGCATCAAATTAAATTTACAAAAGTCATTTTATATACATAAAAAAAAAAGGTTAAATGCAAGCAAAATGCTTTAAATGCTGGAGCTCTTGAAGGCGAAATGGATTTTGATTGGCTGTCAATGTTTTTATTATTCATTACCTGGAAAAAATCTGAAAGTGATTCCCCAATATTGTTTCTGTTTTGTTTTTTTTAACTGTATCTTTATCATTATCATTATAGTTATCATACTTGATGTAAAGAGAAAGGTATTCAGGATTGCGATGGTCAGAATAATAGCTTACCAATATTTCTGAACAGAGAGTCCCCCCTCACTACGGTATGTCACAAGTTCCAGAAAGGCAACTGAGGGGATTCTCCACCCAAAATACTCATCCTGATAACGTAATTTATGTTGCCAAACAAAAAGTATTAATAAATATAGCTGCAAGGAGTCATTTTTGGGGCCGAGCAAGTCAGAAACAAAGTGACAAGCTAAGCTAACATGACAGGAGCATCAACAGTAGAATAAAATGCTTATTACTGCCGTTATTTACACAGAAACTAATTTAAAGATACATGATAAAAAATTGCAATTATTGGAGCAATTGCAATAATCTACCTTTTTTTGGCAAAATGTCATTCAGAGTAACAAACCATGGTCATTCTGTGTAACAGATATATTTATGTAAAAATGAAACAATATACTTATTCTGACCTGTAACTCAGATCAATCATACTAAATTGTATTATATTTTAAATGATTTTCACTTCCATACAAAAACTTATTGGTGGCAAATGGATAAAACCTAGTAGTTTGGAGGAAATTAGCAAAGTATAAAGATTTTAAAAATTACAATTAATTAGTATTTGAGGGCTGCACTGTGATCCTTAAACAGAGTCTTTTAATATGGCATCAAATGATTCCTGTTTTAAATATGCCTAATAAGATTTCCTGATACATATATACTGTTACACTGAATTACATTTTAGTGGGTGTCTTCTGTAATCTAAATCATGGTAAAAAAAAATGATTATAGTCATTATTTTTTGCTCAGAATACAAAAATAAAAAGGACACATTCTAATGTACAGGAAAAAACAAAATTTAAAGCTGTATTTATTTATTTTTTTTGAAAAGCGTTCATTGTCCCCATGTGACACATGGGGTTTGAACTTTACCCTGTCAAATCTTTGATCACTAGACCATCAAAACAAACATGGGTCAGCAGCTCTGAGTATGCACAAATATAATCATGAAAATGATTATACGCAAAGTCATGATGTATTATAAAGCTTAGATGGACAAATCTGATCTGTTAGCATGATTAGCATTCACACCTTTGAGTTATATCAGAGAGCTATTAAAACAAGCTTGCTTTAATAAACCAGCCATTAAGTCATATTTACACAAAATCACTTCATCTATAACATCTTGTGTGATAAATGTTTAAATAAAGGGTGTGCATGTGTATTTAATAATGCAGACTGCTAGCCATTAGCCTATAAACTGTCATTAACCACAAAGAGATAAACTTCGCTATGAATAATAGAAATGTTATCTGCATTTTTCTACAAGCAAAAAGAATATTCATATCGCGCTGGAGACGACAATTAAACTACCAGACTACTCACTGAGGCACAATGACATTTCAAAAGCATCAGTGAGACTGTCGTGTTGTCAATGACAACTGGATGAGCACACTTACCTCACACTTTATCAAACTGAACAACGCGTCATCCTCACAGTTAAACATCCGCATCTGCACTTAAATGTCCACAAATGATTCTGATAGCGAAAGTAAATTTTAACAGCCCATGAAAAGCCGACAACTAACACAACCTTCACAATTTACATAGGGAGTGCTGTCTGGGAGTTGAGAGTATTTCTGACTTTGTTTTGCTGCCCTCGTGCGGTGCTGGTGTGAATTGTATGGCATGCAAAGTGAGAAACTAGGTGAAGGTTGTGTGAGGTTATTAGATGCGTGCCAACAGTGCCAAATATAACAGAACGAAACCTTTTAAGAAACAAAGCAAATTATAAATTGAGAAATAAAAATAAAAAACTGAAACTAAAACAATCTAAATGGAGAAATTTAGACCTAATCATAAAGACATGATGAAATCAAAATTGACAATTCTTATTTTTTATGGACTATTAGAGTATTTATAAATGATTTCTCCGTGTACTTTTTTTTTTTTCATGTGCCCTCGTAATCTTTCATCTTAAATCTTTAATCTTTAATCTTAACCTCCCTCCCTCTTGCAACGACGTCTCTTCTCTTCTCTGATGACGTGTTTAATGGGGCGGGACAAGCTCTCACTCACATGAGATCGCCCCAATAACAAAATCAAATCCCGCCTTACATTTTTTCTTGTTCGAGTTTCATGCCGACTTAACAATAATAAAAAGTTGTATGCCATGATCCTGTGCGGAAAAACACTTTTCTGGGACAGCGTCAGCTTTACGAGTATCCTTCAACAGAAGAGGAAGAATGAGAGGCAAAAGCAGAGAAAGTAGAAGCAGCAGAAGCCTTAAAGGGATAGTTCACCCAAAAAATGAAAATTATCCCATGATTTAGGCTACTCACCCTCAAGCCATCCTATAGGTGTATATGACTAACTTCTTCGGAGATATATTTAAAAAATATCCTTAGTCCTCCAAGGTTTATAATGGTTGTGAAGTTTTGAAGTAAAAAATAAAGCATGCATTCATCCATAAAAAAAAGTAATCCAAACGATTCCAGAGGGCCTTCTGAAGCAAAGTGATGTGTTTTTGTAAGAAAAATATCCATATTTAAAACTTTATAAATTCAAATAACTAGCTTCCGGCGGACGACCGTTCACAGAATGGGCAGGTAAGATAATCTTTTGACCTAATGCATAACGTAAAGTCTAAAACGATCATTTTTAAAGAGAAATTTCGGAGGATTTCAATAAAAGAGAAGAGGAGCTTAAATTTGTTGCTTAGCCCTATTTGTTTGAACCGCGAGAGGCATCTAAGCTTACAATACTCCTACATTCTGCGTCACATCGCGTCAGAGGATTAGGCCTACTCATTTGGCGCAAATCGAGTTGCGCATTCTGCGTACAGTCGTCCGCTGCAGGTAGTTATTTGAATATATAAAGTTTTAAATTTGGATATTTTTCTTACAAAAACGAATTGCTTTAATTTCAGAAGTCCTTTATTAACCCACAGGAGTCATATGAATTACTTTTTTTTTTTATGGATGGATGCATTATTTTTGACTTCATTATGCGGCCCCCCCATTCACATCCAAATAAACCTTGGAGGACTAAGGATATTTTTAAATAGGTCTCCGATTGTGTTCGTCAGAAAGTAGATACTCATTTACAACTAGGATCGCTTGAGGGTGAGTAAATCATGGGATAATTTTCATTTTTGGGTGAACTATCCCTTTAAGCTTCTTTTCCCATAGGGAGCGCCATGCTCGCCTTGTTTTCACTTGCACAGTCGTTCTCGCTCTTTTCCCCCCGGGGGCACCCGTGCCCACCTTCTTTCCACAGGCAACACCTGTGCCTCCTTTTTTTCCTCAGGGAGCACCTGTGCCCAGTTGGAAGAAGAGGCTGCCCCAATGGAGCAAAGGAGCTTTGATTAGTCCCTCCTATCTCTTGTTTTTACTTTAGTTGGTAACACTATTCTACTAAATATAAGTAACTTAGTTTGCAACATGTCAGCTAACTCTCATTAGAATGTTAGTTCACTGTCTGCTTAATATCTGCAAAAACTTTGCTTTGATGGACCCCCAGCAGACATTCTACTGACAAGTAACTTTGCAACTGTCAACTTATTCTACTAAGCTACCAGTCTACTGATACTCTAATGAGAGATAGTTGGCATGTAGTTGCAAAGTTACTTATAGTTAGAATGTATACCATCAAAAATTAAAGTGTAACCCTTTAGTTTTATTCAGAAAATGAAACACTTTCTAGGTCCTCTTTTAGAACTAATTTAATATTATTTTTCAAAATGATAGAAGTGATATGTCTTTAGATTTTGTCTAAGAAGCACTCATTAAACCTGCTTAGCATTACATGATATGTCTTTTCCTTCAACAAGACAATGTAGAGTACCAGCCTCGTCCACCAGAAAAAAAAAAGTAACAATAAAGAAAAGTGACATTTATGCTAATTAGTATATAAATATATTTTTAGTAGAGACTGTGCTTGAATTTGATTAAACAGGGAGTGCTTGGCTGCTGACTAATTTGGTCTGGCAACATGAGTAGTGTTTCTTGTATTACCTTACTAACTTGGACTGAAAACAAGATTGAGTGTGTTCAAATTTGATGGGATTTGTTGGATAAACCAATTACAGAATAAGTATGGAGTTTTTTTTTTTTTTTTTTTTTTNAGTTTTTTTTTTTTTTTTTGTCTTTATAAGAATTAAATATATAAAAACACTTACTGATCACATTCCAATGTTGTAATAAGCATTAAAATAATAAAGGGAGGTCCAACAACTATTGTTGTTTAACAAAATATAAAATAATAATAAGTTTTATTAACTTTAATATAATTATTGGATCATTATTGAAAGATAACTTTTGAAATATTACTTTACTGAAAATACTCAGTACTATACAAGCAAAGTGTCAATTTATGAACAAAGCCTTTGAAAAAAAATATATAATTGACCAAGGTGGCACAAAGTATGAAATATTAAAATTTAATGTTTATGAATTCTGGATTATTTTGAATGTTTTCTAAACATTTGGCAGTTGCAGTTATAAATTATTCTGGCAGTCTTGCCACAATAATTTGTAACTGCAGCTACCTTTTTTTCCCCACAAGAAGACCAACCAAACATATGTTGATCCTTCTTATCAATAACCAAAGGTAACAGAGAGTTCAAGTGAGTGGGTTCCCAATATTAGGGCCTGTTTATTTGCTTATAAAATCAAAATGGTGCAGAGCTGGTTCTATTGTCTTAGATGCAGTGTTTAGGAAGAGATACAAAAAAAGTGTACAATATTGAAACATCACTTTGTTTTATCATACAGGAGGATCAAAATAATGACATTCTCAAATATTAAGCCAAATATTGTCAAAAATACAAAAAAAGAAGAGGAACAATATTTTACACTTAGACAACACTACCTGAAGACTGTTACGTGTTTAAAAGTAGCAAAACTGATGATACAAATGGCTGACAACCCCAAAGCTCAGTCTTAAAAAGTCATGGCACATCTTTTACGCTGCAAAATGGTATGTTGAAAGGCACCACACATTACAACTTACAGATATTTTGCAACACACTTTTTAACACTGTCACCAAGAAACCTTAAGGCGAATGTCATGTGCAAACTTGAGAAAAATAGATTAAACGTACTACTCTCTATGCAACCCCTCCAATTCAAATGTGCTTTTGTTCTTTTCCGCTTCACTGAAGTTTGATTTGTTTCTATATCTTAAATGTATCAAATTTAAAATGATGATTGCATTAATCATTACATTGGTTTGTGTTCACTGGCATTTCCCTGGTCATCTCTTCAGACAAGCTCAGAGGGGGAAGGACCCCATTATAAGTTCCTGTAGCTTTTCCGGCCTTCTCCCTCCTTAATGAAAGTCCATATGAGTGTATTGACTATGTCGGGCTGGTCTTGTTGCAGCCAGTGACTGGCTCCAGAGATAATGTTGAGGCGGAAGTGGTTTCTAATGTACAGACGGCAGGCCTCGGCCATGTCCTGCTCCAGGAAGGCATCTCTCTCCCCCCACAGCAGCAATACAGGAGACTTCACCTCACTCTGACTCAGTGGGAGGACACTGCCGAATACAAACAATACAAAAATTAGGGCTGTCAATTGGTTCAAAATGTTAAATGTCAAAATAATTACTCAATATGATGATTCATTAATCGGTAACACTTTACAATAAGGTTTCGATAATGTTATTTAATGCACTAATTAACGTTAACAATTTTACAGAATTTATTAACATTTGTCAATGTTACTTGATAAAAATACAGCTGTTCATTGTTGGTTCATGTTAGCCTGGGTGCCTATACCATGATGGTAGTTGAATAAAATCAAGGTTACAGAAACGTTGACAAAACCAAACCAATTCAATCAGGCTTTGTTGTTACCATGATGCTGATCGTCAACTTTCTCTGTCAACTCAGGCTTTGACCCTGAGTTCATGGAGCATGTGCACATGAAAGTGTGACATCAGTAGCGAACAGCCAATCGCATGCCTTGAAACCGTAATTAAATTCTTGCAAGAGAATCAGCAAAATTTTCTCTCATCTTCTGAAGATTATGAGATTGAAGAATATGAAGTACATAAATGCATTTTCACAACAAGAAGAAAATACCTTGCTATATCAGTGCAAGTTGTAAAGTTAGTTTATATAGTTGATAATATATATAGGTATATGATTCCAAATCTTATTTATATTACATATTATCTGTATATAAATATATATATATACAGTGGTATGCGAAAGTTTGGGAACCCCTTGCAGAATCTGTGAAAATGTGAATAATTTTAACAAAATAAGAGATCATACAAAATGCATGTTGTTTTTTTTTAGTACTGTCCTGAGTAAGATATTTTATATAAAAGATGTTAACATATAATCCACAAGACAAAAAAGTAGCTGAATTTATTAAAATATCTCCGTTCAAAAGTTTGGGAACCCTTGATTCTTAATACTGTGTGTGGTTACCTGGATGATCTACGACTGTTTTTTTGTTTTGTGATGGTTGTTCATGAGTCCCTTGTTTGTTCTGAGCAGTTAAACTGAGCTCTGTTCTTCAGAAAAATCCTCCATGTCCTGCAGATTCTTTAGTTTTCAAGGATTTTTTGCATGTTTGAACCCTTTCCAGCAGTGGCTGTATGATTTTGAGATTCATCTTTTCACACTGAGGACAATTGATGGACTCAAACACAACTATTAAAAAAGGTTCAAACATTCACTGATGCTCCAGAAGGAAACACGATGCATTAAGAGTCGGGAGGTGAAAACTTTTTGAATTTAAAGATCAAGGTAAATTGTACTTAATTTGTCTTCCGGGAAACATGCAAGTATCTTCTGTTGCTTCCGAAGGGAAGTACTAAATGAAAATATATATATTTCAACAAAATAAGAAAAATCTGGACTTCTTCATCCTGTTCAAAAGTTTTCACCCCCCGGCTCTTAATGCATTGTGTTTTGTATTTGAGAATTCAGCATTTTTCAGTTTTAGTAATTGTTTTCACGATTCAAATGGGTCATACATCTCAGAAAATCTGGAAAGCCATATAAATATGAAATAATCCTAAAAATGTCACACCTTTTTATTTTAGTTTCAAATTATGAAAAGGTGGGCATGAGGAGGAGTGAGGAAAGTCTAGGGAGAAGTTCCGAGGCAGGTGAGGTCACTGAAACAAGGATAACTGTTGACTGGATGATGGAAGTGGGCTGGGGAGGTTGCGGCTGAGTGACAAGATCCTCTTCTTTCATATCGCCGACCATGAATGGCCGGCCACTCAGCCACAGTGCATAAACAAGGTATTGCGCCAGCGTGCAGGTGGTAGCTCCCACTGGTAGTATTTGGAACAGGTGGTCATCCAGCCCACTCCATAAACTGGTCTTTAAGGTGCCATCAATCCAGGACACCAGGTGGCAGAGCTTGAGGAACTTCTCCAAGTAGTCTTCCAGGGGATGGCCATTTTGTGAAAGCGAGAGGAAAAGTTCTTCGAGGAAGTGACTGGAAAATCCTGCTGTGCTTATCTTGTCTTCTGTCACGATATGGCTCAGACAAAATGAGATGACACGGATGACGACGACTGAGACGATTTGAAAAAGGCTTGAAGGTAAAACTAGAGGTTTACGGTTGGTATCCAAAGGCAATGATGATAATGATAAAGGTATTGAGGGCTGATGAGTGACAGGTGTGTGTGTGGTTAAAAGAATAGTTGCACTAAAAGAACATTTTCCCATAACTTACCCTCAAGCCATCCTAGGTGTATATGACATTCTTCTTTCAGCCGATCACAATTGGAGTTATATTAAATAATATCCTGGCTCTTCCCAGCTTTGTAATGGTATTGAATAGTGTCAGAGTTTTTGAAGCTCTAAAAAGCACATCCATCCATCATAAAAGTAATCCATACGACACAAGTTGGTTAATAAATGCCTTCTGAAGTGAAGTGATGGGTTTTTGAAAGAAAAATATCCATTATTAAAACTTTATAAACTATAATCACTGGCTTCCGGAAATGGCCGTACGGCGTTCACGAGAGAGTTGAGTTTCAGTGGAAGGGTGACCTCTGGCCCAATGTAGGACCTAGCTCCTCTTATAACGAAATCCTCTGACATTTTTCTTTAAAACTTCTCATTTTAGACTTCTAATCCGTGATCAGCATTTTGTTTTTCTCTATCCTCTGCTCTTCCTTGTTCGCCAATTCTGACTTAAGCTTGCGCTACGCCTACGTCATACATCAGGGATATTATTTAATATAACTCTGATTGTGTTTGGCTGAAAGAAGAAAGTCATATATACCTATTGCTTGAGGGGAGAGTAAATTATGGGATAATTTTCATTTTGGTAAACTATTCCTTTAAGTGCCAGAATGATCATATGGAAAGCAGTCCGTGACAAATACCAATATAGGTAAACATGAAATATTACATTTACTAAATAAGTGCTATTTTAAGAACAGTCTGTACTGGTTTTCAAAACTTTTTTTCACCATGGTATTGTAAGACTTGATTTTCCTGCAAAGACAAAAGCTGAGATCAAACACCCTGCAATAAAGCAATAAAACTAATCTGGAGAGAAGATCTCAAAGAAATAGGACACTGCGTTGCACAAACTCTCCTCACTCTTCCGCCCCTACTCCCTTCCTTTCTGTCCCTGGCTCAAGTCACTGAAAGTTCTCTAAGAATGCATATTCTATGTATGATTTATCTTGTGTATCTAACTTTCATGTTTGGTATCATTTTAAATGTCTCAGTGTGATTGGTGAAATGGTCTCAATTTCACAGCCGTCACTTATATGAAAAAGATTGAAAACTAAGGAGAATTCTGTCCTCCTTTTGGGTGGTGTCTCTTCAAGATATCTGATAACCCACTCCTCTCCCCCCAAAACAGGTGTTGGTGTAGTAAATATTTACAATCCTTTTGTTCTGGTCTGGGTATTTATGGGAAAGTGCAAAGCAGCCAGGTGGGACATTCTGCAACCAGAACCCCCAGTGATGGGTGAATTATCAGAAATATTCATCCACCACTATATGCATTTCTTACTCTTAGAGTCATATTTGAGCAATTAATGTTATGTGTTTATTATTTGAATTGGCTTCTATGTAATTGGCATGATACATTTTTACTTGACAAATAAAATGTTACATTTGATTTACTGAAATCATTATGACCAGTAGATTATCGGAGTCCATATTTCTGCAAATCTGCGTCAGGATAGGTCAAACTAAAGGCTCAATGAAAGGAGCATGTTGCACATCATGTGGGACCTTTGGATTTCTGTCTATCACTGACTTAGCAAGTTGCAGTATCATGACTAAACTAAAACTGTCTTTTTGTATGAACAAGCATGTAGCGGTTCGCCACATTATGCATTAGTAAACTCTGCACCCTCTGACTAAGAATCAGAAACTGATGAATTTGTGTCGTGAGATCCACGCAAACCCGGGGCACGTGACTCTAAGTGATATCGGGTCCGTAATGAATGAATAATTGAAAGTACGGGATACCCATAATAATCAAATATCTAAATTAATACATGACCAATATTTCTAATTAGAAACACAATCTAAGAGTAATAATCATTTGAAATTGGAGTCAGATTAAACAAGCAGCTAAAGTAAAATTGAAACTAAATTCTAAAAATTGAGTAAACTTCACAGGGGCGCTGAAAAGACATACACACATTATACCTTCGCCCAGGCCTTTGGAATCAATTTTTGGGCTGACGGGGGGTTTCTTACAGTATGGATCCTCATACATTATGATTCATTTGAAAAAGACCCTCTTCCTAAAATATGAAGGCAGCTATACAGCTCTGGAAAAAATTAAGAGACCACTCCAAGTTCTCTTAATTTTTTCCAGAGCTGTATATAGAATATGTATAAAGACCTATTTGTACTATGTGAGAAAAAGTATGATATTATGCTAAATTAAATAATTAGCTTTTAAAATATTACTGCACTGAAGCCAAAGCATTTTTCTACCATCTATAAGATGTTTTTTTTTAATGTTTCTACTGACTCCCTAGAACCCACTTGCAGCTTTCTGACAGCCCTAAAAACCCACTATGGACATAGTAGTTCATTAAAGAGGTTAAGACATGTTTAAAGGTTTGGACACCTCAGGCTCCTCTCCTCAGTTCTCTGATATGGACTTATCTGTTTCTAGTTTCCGTAGAAACTGTTATGTCAGTGCCCTCCTACACACACCCACCTGCCCACCTACATACCCACTCGCACACACAAACACAGTCAGCGCAGCTCTGCCCTGAGACATAATCAAAGTGTGCTTCAAGAGCAGATGGAGGGCTCAGTCAGGCATGCACTTCTCACATGTTTCAAACACATGCACTCCGCAAGCAAATTAAAGCAGAGTATTTCCACAATTGTTTGGGGTATATTAAAATGAACTGAAACACTGATTTTGATTGTTTAGTACTCTCAGAGATACACCCAGCAGTTGATCTGTTGCTGATACAAACTCAATGTGAATGATGTTCACTACTACATAGGCTGCGAGTTAATTGCTGTTCATGCATAGTTCAGAGAGCATGAAATCAATCTCTCTCCCTCTTGACAGGGACATATGCACTTATGAAATTAGTTCCCATTCTGTCCACCTGAATCATGATGATACAGATTTCTTTGATGTCTATAACATTTTAAAATAAAATAAAAAACCTTCTCAAAAATGTTGCTTCATTTACAGGTGGATCTCAATAAATTCGAATATCATGAATTTTTTTTTCTGTCATTTAATTCAAAAAGTAAAACTTAAATATATTCTAGATTTATTAGACATAAAGTAAAATATTTCCAGACTTTTTTTGTTTTAATTTTGATGATTACAGCTTGCTGCTCATCAAAATAAAATAAAAAAATCAGTATCTCAAGTTATTAGAACATTTCATTTCAAGTTCTTTTAAATTACCATTCTCAGGGTATAAATACTGGGTTTAGGTCAGTAATCCCAATAGCAGTCATGGGGAAGTCTGCTGACTTGACAGTTCTCCAGAAGACGATCATCAAGACCCTCTACAATGAGGGTAAGCCACAGAGGGTTATTGCTGAAAGAGCTGGCTGTTCGCAGAGTGCTGTGCCAAAGCATATTCATGGAAAGTTGACTGGAAGGAAAAAGTGTGGTAGGAAAAGGTGTACAAGTGAAAGGAATGACCGCAGGCTTGAGAAGATTGTCAGGCGAAGCCGATTTAAGAACTTAGGAGAGCTTCAAAAGGAGTGGACTGAAGCTGGAGTCACCGCACACAGACATCTTCAGGAAATGGGCTACAACTGTCACATTCCACGTACCAAGCCACTTCTGAGTCAACGTCAGAAGCATCTTACCTGGGCTAAGGAGAAAAGGAACTGGACTGTTGCTCAGTGGTTCAAAGTCCTCTTTTCAGATGAAAGTAAATTTTGCATTTCGAGTCTGGAGGTAGAGTGGAGAGGCACAGAAACCATGTTGCTTGAAGTCCAGTGTGAAGTTTCCACAGTCAGTGATGATTTGGGGTGCCATGTCATCTGCTAGTGTTGGTCCACTGTGTTTTCTGAAGTCCACAGTCAACGCAGCAATCTACCAGGAAATTTTAGAGCACTTTATGCTTCCTTCTGCTGACAAGCTTTATGGAGATGCTCATTTCATTTTCCAGCAGGATTTGGCACCTGCACACACTGCCAAAGGTACCAAAAGCTGGTTCAATGACAATGGTGTTACTGTGCTTGATTGGCCAGCAAACTCGCCTGACCTGAACCCCATAGAGAATCTATGGGGTATTGTCAAGAGGAAGATGAGAGACACCAGACCCACCAATACAGATGACCTGAAGGCCGCTATCAAAGCAACCTGGGCTTCCATTACACCTGAGCAGTGCCACAGGCTGATTGCCTCCATGCCACGCCACATTGATGCAGTAATTCATGCAAAAGGAGGCCCAACCAAGTATTGAGTGCATAGAAATGAACATACTTTTCAGAAGCCAGACATTTCTGTTTAAATTTATTATTATTTTTTTTTTTGATCTTATGAAGTATTCTAATTTATTGAAATAGTGAATTGGTGGGTTTTTGTTAAATGTGAGCCAAAATCATCACAATTAAAAGAACCAAAGACTTAGAGCACTTCAGTCTGTGTGCATTGAATTTATTTTATACACGAATTCCACAATTTGAGTTGAATTACTGAAATGAACTTTTCCACGACATTCTAATTTATTGAGATGCACCTGTATATGTATATATAAAAAAATGCATTTCAGGCACTAGAGGGCGACGTTTTCTAAGAGTAACTAAGCAGTATTTTTGCGTGTTAAGACACCAACAAACCAGTTAAAAGACATAATTTGTTATAAGATTTTTAAATAAGAAACACAAGTACCTGAAGACATTTCTAAAGTAGTTAAGGGCCCCTGTGAGGGCCCCTGGCTGGGAGAGGGCATACAGGTATGCTTCAATGTCTTCTGTGGTGAGCCAGCGGCCTTTACAACTGATGCCCGTGCTGCGGCTGGTGAATAGACTCTTCAGCGCCTGTAAATGCACATTAGCAAGCAATGAGAAAAAAGTCAAAATTTGGTCCCACTTTATATTAGGTGTCTTTAACTACTGTGGACTTTAACTACTGGAAACTGAAAGACCTGGTTTTAGACCACAATAATTTATTAGTATGGAGTATAGGGCCCTATTTTGCGGCCAATGCAGCATGAATTCTTCTTGGGAATGACAGATACAAGTCCTGCACAGTGGTCAGAGTGTTTGTGAGCCATTCCTCTTGCAGAACAGTGGCCAGGTCGCTATGTGATGCTGGTAGAGGAAAACATTTCCTTACTTGCTCACCCAAAACACGCTAAAGTGACTCAATAATATTAAGATCTTGTGACTGTGCAGGCCATGGGAGATGTTCAACTTCACTTTCATGCCCGTTAAACCACTCTGTCACCAGTCTTGCTCTGTGTACCACCTTTAGGCACCACCTTTAGGGTACAATGTGTGAACCATTGGGTGCACATGGTTCTCCAGAATGGTTCCATAGTCCTTGGCAGTGACGTGCCAATCTAGCACAAGTAGTAGACCTATAATATTGCAGCCCAAACCATCACTTATCCACCCCATGCTTCGCTCTGGGCACAAAACAGTGGTTCATACTTCGTGTTGGTATACTGACATTAGATATCGCAGCTCTCGATACACCACAAAGGCTTCCTGGTCGCAGATGCGTCAGCAAGACACGAACCAACAATTTGTCCACATTTTATGTCTCCTATTATATTGTGTGGATCACAATATTTTATATCCAGCTGTGCTATTGATCTGTTAATTCAACCTTCCCATTCATTATTGTGTTCATGTTGTATTGCAAAACACTTTTGGCACTTTTTTGGTATGGCTAATTTTAAGGGTGGGTTAAGGAGTATGTTTGCCAGTGGAATTATAGATGTAATCACAGAAATTACAGATTTAATTACATTTAGGTAGTTTTAAAAAGAAAAAGTACAACTTAAAACTTGAATGCTCACAATAAGTGCTTTGTATAAAGTGATTAATATAAATATTAGTACATAGTAGTTAAAGATGCTTAATATAAAGTGGGTTCTATAATTCAATCTGATCCAACCAAAGTAGTAACTGAAAAGAAAGACAGCAATTCTATAGATGTTATTCTAAATAAATATTTGTCATTTTACAAAGGTGGCTGAGAAATTAAGCTTGAATATTTTGCTCTAATTGTTACCTGTTTTATATTATGTCCTTAATTTACATTATACTAGACAACTACACATTGGATTATTTAAATATGCTGTATTAAATACATGCTTACTATAGGTTTCCATTTAGTATGTGTGATATGCATGAAATAATAAACACACTATAAGTAGTGTCTGTCCAGAGCTGATTCATAATGACTGAGCTGTGTGTGTTGAAGACAGATGGATAAACTTGGCCTACTGTTTCACTCTGTATTAGTAATTCTGACACAAACAAATTAACATGCTGGAACGAAAAGCTGTTCAGTTATGAAGAATCATCCAGAATGATGGGTAATTAAAACAATAGAGATAACAGCAACTCACACTCTAGTAATCTAGCTCAGTTTATAGGCTACATACAGTGCTCAGCGTAAATGAGTACACCCCCTTTGAAAAGTATCATTTAAACTATATCTTAATGAACACAAAAACAATTTCCAAAATGTTGACAAGTGTAAGTTTTATATAACATCTGTTTAACTTATAACACGAAAGTACGGTTAATAATGTAACTTAGAGAACAAAATTTTCAGTTTTACTCAAATTAGGTTGATGCAAAAATGAGTACACCCTACTGAAAGTCTCTGGAGCAAAGCTAAATTTTAGACTACAAATGTCTAATTTAACAAGAATTCAACCACAGGTGTCTCTAATTATTCATTACACAGGTGTCCAGCAGACAGTTGACTATAAAAGGGTGTTAAAACCCCTTCCCATTTCATGCTGTCAGCAATGGCACCACATGGAAGAGAAATGACACAAGACCTGAGAAAGAAAATAATTTCCTTACACCAGAAAGGTGAAGGCTACAAGAAGATCAGCAAAGCTTTATTTATCAGTCAGAATACTGTAGCAAAAGTGGTACAAAAACTTAAAAAAGATAGAACTGCAACCATCTCACAGAGACGTCCAGGTCGTCCACGGAAGTTAACACCTCGACGGGAGCGTCTTCTTAAGAGAAGGGTTGAAGAAAATCGACATGCAAGTTCACTGCAGTTATCTAAAGAAGTAGAAAGCCAAACTGGGGTGACTAGTTCCCGTGACACAATACGGCGTACACTGTAAAAAATGACCGTGATTTTAACAGTAAAAGACTGTAAAAATGCTGCGGTGAAAAACTGTTAATTGGTTTACAGAAAGTTTCCGTACTATGTACGGTGAATAACTGTAATAGATCTAACGGTACATTTAATGTAATTTTACAGTAAAATACTGTTAAATTCACAGTTTTTGGAAGTGAAAAATAACAATTCATTGTAAAATTTACAGTGAAAAACCGTAAATTGACATTCCCACAATTCCCTGCGTGACACTTCACATTTGATATATTTTCGTTGAAATAACTCTGTTTCTTCTAAGTTTTTCTCATTTTTATCTAATCAGTTATGTACATTAGGGTTTTATGTTACATCTAATGTTGTTAAATTAATGTTTATTGCATTTTTAAAATTTCATGCATGTTACCATGATGGTGTTTAGTGTGTGTGTGAATGACACTGTGTGCACTTTCTATATGTTAGTGTTGTCCTTCTCTGCTTGTGATGAACTTTGATTCATCATGTGACTCTCATCACCACTGTGTTTGGTGACTGTCAGTGTATTATAAAGGTACAAAACAGATATTAGTACTTCATTAGATTGGTAAATTAACATTATATCAGCTAATGAAATACGTTATTTTACCGTAAATTTAACAGATTTTTTTTTTACGTTGCTACTGTATTTTTTACGGTAAAGTTCTGGCAACCACAGCTGCCGTTTTTTTACCGTAAATTTTACTGGGATTTTTTTTACAGCAGAGGAATGGCATGCATGGGTGCCGTCCAAGAAAGAAGACTTTCCTAAAACCCAGGCACAAAAAAGCCCACCTAGAGTTTGCCAGGGCCCATGCTGACAAAGATGAAGACTACTGGGACTCTATACTCTGGAGTGATGAGACCAAGATAAATGTTTTTGGAACTGATGGCTTCAAAACTGTATGAGGTCGCAAAGGTGGGGAATACAAAGAAAAATGCATGGTGCCTACAGTGAAACATGGTGGTGGCAGTGTCCTTATGTGGGGCTGCATGAGTGCTGCTGGTGTCGGGGAGCTGAATTTCATTGATGGCATCATGAATTCAGATGTACTGCTCTATACTGAAAGAGAAGATGCTACCAACACTCCGTGCCCTTGGTCGTCGTGCACTTTTCCAACATAACAATGATCCAAAACACATTTCTGAAGAAGAACAGGGTGAAAGTGATTCAGTGGCTCCTGATATGAACCCAATCAAACACCTATGGGGAATTCTGAAGAGACAAGTTGAGCATCACTCTCCATCCAGCATCCAGTCTCTAAAAGAGGTCATTCTTGAAGAATGGAAAAAGATAGATGTTGCAAAATGTCACCAACTTGTTCATTCCATGCCTAGAAGACTTGGTGATGTCATTAAAAATCACGGAGGCCATACAAAGTAGATGTAGTAGTTTTTGTTGTGGGGTGTACTCATTTTTGCATCACCTTAATTTGAGTAAAACTGAAAAATGTGTCTAATCTAAGTTATATTATTAACCTTACTTTCATGTTATAAGTTAAACAGATGTTATATTAAACTTAGTCTTGTCAACACTTTGGAAATTGTTTTTGTGTTCACTGAGATACTGTTTAAAATGTTACTTTTCAAAGGGGGTGTACTCATTTACGCTGAGCACTGTATGTATAGTTTCTTCTGAAATCAGTCCAGAAATTCAGAATCTATTGTTTGCTCGACATTCATTACAAGTAACATAGGTATATGTCTATGTCTTCAGTGTCACATGATTCTTCAGAAATCATTCTACAATGCTGATTTGCATAGAAACATTTCTCATTATTATCACAGTTGAAAGTTGTTGTGCTGCTTATTATTTTTGTGGAAACCAAGATAATTTTTTTTTTCAGGATTCATTGATGAAGTTCAAAGGAACAGCATTTATTTCACTTATTTTTTTTGTAACAATGTCTTTACTGTCACTTTAGATCAATTTAATGCATATGCATATTTACTGAGAAGTGATTAATTAATAACTTAGTAGAGTATTAATTTCTTAAAAAAGAAAAAGAAAAAAAAACCTTACTGACCCCAAACTTTTAAACAGTATTGTACTCAATCACGCTCACCTTAAAATCATTGATGGAGAGCATTAGCTCTGGGAAATGTGGCAACTGGAAGAAAAAGTAGTAACTTGACTTGAGCATCTGACTGGGGTGACGAAGGGCATAATCTGGACAGAGAAGAGAGAAATAAAAAAAAAAAGAACTATAGTTTATCAGTTTCGGTTCCCATTGACTTATCCATACTATGGAAGTCAATGGCAACCAAAACTGTTTGGTTACCAACATTCTTCAAAATATATTCTTTTGTCTCGTAGAAGAAGAAAAAAAGTGACACAGGTTTGGAAACGACATAAGCGATCGTAAATAATAGAATTTTCTTTTTTTTCCCAGTGCTGAATTCTGCATGCTTGTGAATCCTCTTGTTATAACAAACGATGTAGACACAATGTAAATAAATGAGTCATTGTGCAGTGTAGACAACTTCATTGATTATAACAGAACTTTGTGAGATCGTGATTAAATAAATGAGTGACAGCTTTTTTTGTGATTATAAAACATGCTTTCTGCCATGTCAAATCATGCATGCAGTACCTTATGCTTGCTTTTCTGTTAAAATTAATAGTGGTTTGTAAATGTAGACACTTTGATAACAAATCATTTATCAGGAGTGTTTTCGCTGGGATGTGTATGTTGTGGCTAGGCGACATGTAACTTGAAACTATTTCATGGAAATTGCATGGATGTGCTGAAAAAATCTATTAATACTTTTACCTGTGGGCGGGAACTGGACAAAACATGAATGTTGCAGGTGAGAGCAAGAGAAGGTAACATATTTTTGAGGGAGCGGGACAGAATTCCACAGAAGGGGGTCTCTACCTCATGGTAACAAACCCATTTTTGTAATCACATGATATAAAATGGCAATCAAATGGATTTGAATTTTGATTTTGAATAAATGAATAAAGAGATTTTTTGGTCACAATTCATCCTGGCAGACATTTTAAAATCATTTAAAATCCTGCATGGTGCACTGCATGGAGGACATGCATCACTCTGGAGAACTGCCCTCAGAATTTTATTGATTTTTCAGCCATCAAAAAATACTATTCACTTTTTGTAATTTGTAACCTTATTGTAAAATATTTAGAGTCTTATACAGGTCCTTCTCAAAAAATTAGCATATTGTGATAAAAGTTCATTATTTTCCATAATGTAATGATAAAAATTAAACTTTCATATATTTTAGATTCATTGCACACCAACTGAAATATTTCAGGTCTTTTATTGTTTTAATACTGATGATTTTGGCATACAGCTCATGAAATCTCAAAAAATTAGCATATTTCATCCGACCAATAAAAGAAAAGAGTTTTTAATACAAAAAAAGTCAACCTTCAAATAATTATGTTCAGTTATGCACTCAATACTTGGTCGGGAATCCTTTTGCAGAAATGACTGCTTCAATGCGGCGTGGCATGGAGGCAATCAGCCTGTGGCACTGCTGAGGTGTTATGGAGGCCCAGGATGCTTCGATAGCGGCTTTAAGCTCATCCAGAGTGTTGGGTCTTGCGTCTCTCAACTTTCTCTTCACAATATCCCCCAGATTCTCTATGGGGTTCAGGTCAGGAGTTGGCAGGCCAATTGAGCACAGTAATACCATGGTCAGTAAACCATTTACCAGTGGTTTTGGCACTGTGAGCAGGTGCTAGGTCGTGCTGAAAAACGAAATCTTCATCTCCATAAAGCTTTTCAGCAGATGGAAGCATGAAGTGCTCCAAAATCTCCTGATAGCTAGCTGCATTGACCCTGCCCTTGATAAAACACAGTGGACCAACACCAGCAGCTGACATGGCACCCCAGACCATCACTGACTGTGGGTACTTGACACTGGACTTCTCGCATTTTGGCATTTCCTTCTCCCCAGTCTTCCTCCAGACTCTGGCACCTTGATTTCCGAATGACTTTGGACCACTGAGCAACAGTCCAGTGCTGCTTCTCTGTAGCCCAGGTCAGGCGCTTCTGCCGCTGTTTCTGGTTCAAAAGTGGCTTGACCTGGGGAATGCGGCACCTGTAGCCCATTTCCTGCACACGCCTGTGCACGGTGGCTCTGGATGTTTCTACTCCAGACTCAGTCCACTGCTTCCGCAGGTCCCCCAAGGTCTGGAATCGGTCCTTCTCCACAATCTTCCTCAGGGTCCGGTCACCTCTTCTCGTTGTGCAGCGTTTTTTGCCACACTTTTTCCTTCCCACAGACTTCCCACTGAGGTGCCTTGATACAGCACTCTGGGAACAGCCTATTCGTTCAGAAATTTCTTTCTGTGTCTTACCCTCTCGCTTGAGGGTGTCAATGATGGCCTTCTGGACAGCAGTCAGGTCGGCAGTCTTACCCATGATTGCGGTTTTGAGTAATGAACCAGGCTGGGAGTTTTTAAAAGCCTCAGGAATCTTTTGCAGGTGTTTAGAGTTAATTAGTTGATTCAGATGATTAGGTTAATAGCTCGTTTAGAGAACCTTTTCATGATATGCTAATTTTTTGAGATAGGAATTTTGGGTTTTCATGAGCTGTATGCCAAAATCATCAGTATTAAAACAATAAAAGACCTGAAATATTTCAGTTGGTGTGCAATGAATCTAAAATATATGAAAGTTTAATTTTTATCATTACATTATGGAAAATAATGAACTTTTATCACAATATGCTAATTTTTTGAGAAGGACCTGTACATTATCTACATGTTAAAAAACTGTTATATAGAGAATATCTACCTTTTAAGTATTTACTAATTTAATTAAAAGATGAGCTAGGAGGCAATTTTATTTAATTCTGTCATGTTGTAGGTAGCTTTTATTATCAGTCTTTGATTATTTTTTTTCCACAGTGTTGTCTCTAGGCAACATACCTTTTGATTTCAGTAATGAGATCCAGTTTATGTAAGAAAATTGAATCTTCATAACACGTGCATTACAGACTGAATACACCCAATTTAGAGGAGATAAATTTCAAAAGAACACGAAATTCAAAAGATGTATTCGTGTACGTGTCACTCTTGGCAGGTACTGGGTATTATTATGAAAGGGTCCCGTGTCTCTGCCAAAAGTCTGCCTGTAATTACCTCCTCCTCCAGGCTGGAGTGCACAAGACAGATGGAGGGCAAAGCCCCATGATTCCCTGGGCCTAACCACAATATTTCATTGTGAATGATGCAGATCATACTAATAAGCCCTAAAAACAAAGCAGAGCCTCTGAAACTGGCATGATTGAACAGGAAGTCTGTTTGTCAGATGTATATGGCTCTTACCAGTAAACACACAGGGGTGAGGACTGTTCAGCACTATGAGTTTAGTCACCATTTCAGGGTAGTGAATTGCACAGAGCCATGCGATGATGCCACCCCAGTCATGCCCCACGAGAAAACATCTGTTGTATCCTGAGGAGAGGATCAGAAGGAGGAAGCTGACATGTTTGTGTTTGTTGTGTATGTATGCCTCATAATTAATAGGGAAAGTGAGAGACAAGACAGGAAATGATAGCGAAAACAAGGGGAATAGGATTGGGAAATGACTCAAACCAAACTCGAACTCATATTTTCCAAATGACCATAACCAGTTTACTCTATTGAGTTTACTTAATTGGCTTTCTGTGGCATATTTTATATTATTTCATATATTTTCTACAGAGCCCCGCACATGACATGCAGGGGTAAAAAAACAAGATTTTGTAGCAATGAATTAAGAATTGGTCCATCACTTTTTAATAGGATCGGGAAATGACACAAGCCAAACTCAAACTCATATTTTCCAAATGAGCACCAGAGCATAATGTCTTAACCACGAGGCCACAGTTCCAACCTAAAAGTTTGTCCTCTAATTTAATTGCCCCACATGACTTGAAGAAAAAGGAATTAGTTCCTGCACTTATTAATTCGTGGACACTGTTTTTTATTAATTTGTTTCCTTGTTTTAGTTAAAACATGGTAACATTTTTCCTAAATTAAAATGAGGGAATGAATGCACCAGCCATGATTGACCTAAAATGAGGTAACAAATTATTAAAACATGAATTACTTTTTTCCCCCATAATTTCCAACTTAAAAATAAAAATTTTAATTTACATTCAACATACAATTTTAAGTTCGAACTGTGGCCTAGTGGTTACTAGACACATTGGGCAATGGTGGACTACAGTTCAAGTTCGGCTTGTGTAATTTGTGGACAAATTCTTAAATGATAGCCACAATATCCACAAAAAATCCATGTGTGGATTAGAATATAAATGAAATCATATAAAATATATGTACACAGAAAACCAATTAATTAACCTCAGAACTCAGAGCTACCTCAAATATGAATTTTATTTAACAATATATAACAAAACAATGATGTTATATTGGGCCTTGTGTTTTACTCTGCAATATAACTACTGTTTACACTGTGATTCATGTGTGAGTCCTCTTTTTTTGCAAAAATATCACGTTGCAGTTCATTTAGTGTCATATCAAGGACTGACTAAGGATGAATGACACCATTGCTGTGAGCCAGGGTGGAAGTTTCCACCGTCTGCAATAGAGTGATTCCAATGTCAAGGAGCTGAGACCCTGAAGCAAGACATCATCATGAATCCTAATAACGTGTCATTGATGGCCTGTCATAATACACCGCCAGCCGCTTACACACATGCCACTGTGTGCAAGCAGACAGATGAATTTAACTTTGACATGATATATAGTTCATCCACAATTGTCCTCGTCCTTCAGTCAAACTATAACGTAGCTTAACTAGTAACTGTGTATTTGAAATCTAGAGACAGCTAATTGGACTTCACGTTAAGCAGACTAAACTGACAAATTGCATCTAAAAAGTCAAGGACATCTGTGAATGGGTCACCTTCACATTACAGACTATTGGGAAGAGTACTACATTAGCATTCACCACTACAACAGCCTTATCAAAACCTCTAGACAGGCTGGAATGTGAAATGGAAATAGGGCTGAGATAATGGAGGCAGTCTGTTCTTACCCAGATACTCCACAATGTCCTTGATGTCAGTGACAAGGTAGTCCAGTCGGTAGCTCTCAGTGGAGGAGGGCAGGTCAGACTCCCCGTAGCCTCGCATATCCACGGCAACAACACGGAACTCGCTCTTAAATTCCCTCAGCTGGTGACGCCAGGAGAACCTAGAAAAACAAGGGGTAAATCTTTGATGAATGTTTAGTATGATTTCTAAAGGTTACACAAGTAATACAGTTTGCGGTAACACTTTATTTTACAGTGCCATAGTTACACGTTACTACATGTATTTACTATAGTAATAACAGTAAATTAGGCATAATTACAAGTAACTAACCCTAAACCAAACCCTAACCTTAACTGTAACTCTATAGTAAGAACATGTAGTTTTTTGTAGTAGTTACATGTAGTACTCAGTACTTATTTGAGTAATTACAATGTAACTATGGCACTGTAAAATAAAGTGTAACCCAGTTTGCTGTTAAATTTCGATCAAGAGGTTTCTACTTCTCTCTCTCTCTCTCTCTTTTTATTCATAAGATAGTATAGACCAGGGTTTTCAAAGTAGGGTTTTCGATCGATCAATTATTTTATTGTACTGACAGTCATAGTTTTATATTTCAGTTTTATTCACTTCCATTCAAAAGTCTAGAAAGATTTTTTTAAAGAAATGAACTTCTATTTTATATAAGGATGCACTAAATCGATCAAAAGTGACAGTAAAGACATTAATAATGTTTAATGTTTAAAAACATTTCAAATAATAATAGTAAAAAACTTTTCTGTTCATCAAATAATTCGTAAGAAACCAGTACTTTTTAACACTGATAATAATAAAAAATGTTTCTTGAGCGCCAAATCAGCGTATTTCTATTTCTGAGGGATCATGGGACACTAAAGACTGGAGTAATGACTGCTGAAAATTCAGCTTTGCTACCACAGAAATACATTACGTTTTTTTAATATTTTAAACTTTGCAGTTACAGTTATTTTAATTGTAAAAATATTTCACAATATTACTGTTTTTACTGTATTTTTGATCAAATAAACTCAGTCTTAGTGAGTATAAGAGGCTTCTTTCTAAAAAGTTTTTACAAATTTTACCGTACTCAAACTTTTAAACGGTAGTCTACATGTAACAGGTCTCTAATGATGGGTAAAAATACAGTGTAAACCTAATAAGAAGTAAATATTTAAGTAGATAATATAAGATAATAATTGAGTAGAAGATATAAAATAATATTTCCAATATTTTGAATTTTTTTCCATAGTATAAATGTAAATATAGCCCATAAATGTTAATTTAGCTGCCTTTATATTTTAGAGGATCTTGCAAGTTCTGTGCAATAGACCTTGTGGTAAGAGCGACTTTATTGGACTTTAGACCTGAATGGGTAATTTTCAACTCACAATAATAGTACAAATTAAAATAATATGTGTTGAAATTGTGCCACTGGTTAGCACTTTAGCTGAAATGGCTTGTTCAAAATAAAATGTATGGAGTGAAAGTACCCTGAAACTAGTTTGACATAGTAAGATTCTGTTGAATTGTATTAGTACACTCTGCCACACTGGTAGCACTCCCTAATTGGTGACTGTGTCTTAAAGAGGGAGAAGAAAAAGGGAGAGAGAGAGAGAGACAGTTGAGAAGCATGCAGAAGAAGGAAGCCTGACTATGATTCTGATGAGTCAGGTGCAGAAGAGGTTCTCAGGACCCAAACCAAATATGTTAGAATACAGATGAGCTTTAAATTAGCAAACACACGCACGCACGCATACCCTATTCTAACCTCAACACTTCCATATTTGATCAGCAGTGAGGGAAATCTTTGACTTGCACTTTTTGAATGCAGCAAACTAAAGTGGAGCAGGCGTCCTTCAGGTCTCCTCTACTCGTCCAAGAGTTCATCACTGATTCTGGAGCAGTAGATTGACCAGTGAAGCAGAAAGAAGCCATGCCACATTAATTAGGCACAGTCCTGTCCTGATCGCAGTTCTGCTGTCTGGCAGCTCACTGAAATGACAGCTTCACTGGTCCCAAGATAGTCTGAATGTCACGACACTCCATATCACATTCCAGAACAGTAATACAATATATTGGCCATTTTACATTTCATAAAAATAATACATCACACCTCAGATATTACAGTTTTTTTTTAATTGCTTACAATTTTTCAAACTATGGCTCCTTTTCTCGAAACTCTACACACAAAACATTACACATCTCTTGCAGAAGTAACACTTCATTCAAAACTATTTTAACTCTTTTAAAAATGGCGTTTTTGTATATTAACTAAATGATTAGCCATATACATGCCCAACTACACACAGATGTGAAAAATATACTGTAAAACACTACTATATTGTGTCTTTTGCTTGTTCGGTGTGCAGTGGAGTATAGAGGATTTTGTCACATGTACATGTATGTGCACAAATACACTGTATATACAGCATGCATGCAATATTGTTGTACAATTGATTAACTTTATAGTTACTGAACTCAACTGAATCAACACTGAACTGACTTGAGCTGAATAATGACACTGTTGGCTTGTTAGAGCTGCTAACAGCTTGAATGTTGAGCTGCTAACTGCTTTAAAACAATCTGTATTGTATAAATGTTTAGACATTATGTCTTAAAAAGAGAGAAGTATGTGTTGAAAGGGAAGGCTTGTGCCTCAGAAATTATCTCTGAATCCATATGTATAACGTGGACTGATTCCACAATAACATATTTCCGATCTGTGTCTGGCAGCATCCCAGTAGAGAAGTGTTTCCCTTGTGTGTGCGAGTGTGTTTTGAGTCTCACCAAAACTCAGGGAATCCATGCAGAAACAGCATAAGTGGCTTTCCTCGTTCCCCGGCAGCAACATAGTGAAATCTGAGTCCAGACTCCTAAAACCATACAGAGACCAGAGGCAGTTATTCTTCACCGTACACGGAGGATATCATAAAAGCAGCCCGGTTTCTTTAATCACACGGGCCTGTCCATCCTGATGTAAAATCCATTTTCACATCACTCTCTGCTTGATAGAGCTATAAAATGTAAAAGGAGAGAGGGAGTCTTGTCTGCAGGCTTCAGCTAATATTAAAGCAATATCTTCCATTGACATTTATGAGAAAATTCATACCCTGTTAAATGACAGCCTGGTTCAAACTGCATGTGATAGTATCCTCGGGTTGTGTGGCTATTTTAAGCACTTTGTTTGCAATGCAAAATTTTCCTTTTGACTACAAACAAGTTGTGGGTTCCTGTTCAAATACAGAAAACAACCCACCTCACAAAATACCTGATAATTATATAAAGTTTTAATTTATTTTTTTAACTCTGCAGGAATATTATTTATGACTATTTTCCAGTGCATTAGGATATTGCTTATTTGTGACCCTGGACCACAAAACCAGTCATGAGTCACACGGGTATATTAGTAGCAATAGCCAACAATACATTGAATGGGTCGAAATGATCAATTTTTCTTCTATGCCAAAAATCATTAGGATATTAAGTAAAGATCATGTTCCATGAAGATTTTGTGTAAATTTCCTACTGTAAATATATCAAAAATGTATTTTTGTGAGTGGATATGCATTGCTAAGGACTTCATTTGTACAACTTCATTATTTAAATTTTTTTACTCCCTAAGATTCCAGATTTTCAAATAGTTGTATCTCGGCCAAATATTGTCCTATCCTAACAAACCATACATCAATGGAAAGCTTTTTAATCTCAATTATACATCCTTATGACTGGTTTTGTTGTCCGGGGTCACATTTAAGGTCAGTTGTAATTTTACTTTTAGACAGAAATCATGAGCCATAGTTTTTTTTATATCAAATCCCCCACTCCCCGTAGTTGCAAAGACTGTTTTACAATATTTTCCCTCAGAAATGGCTGTATACAAAAAGGTTACATACTCAGTAACAAAACTTAAAGTGGTTGTTTTCAAGTCTAAGACTTCAAAGGATGCTACGTTTTAGAGAAAGGTGCACAAATTTCACATTTGAACACTATGTTCAAAGCTCTGTGTGTATATACATCACAGCTATCTTGAGACTGCCTAAGGAGATGTTTTCAGCACTGCTCGGGTGGACAGCAAAGTCCAGGCAATCATTTTGTGGGAAACTGATCACACTGCTGTCCACCCAAATGGTGCTGAATTGATGTTCACTGATGGTCACTGCTTTCTTCCAGGAGAAACCCATGGGGACAAAAATCACAAATGAGAGAGAAAAAAAAAGAAGAAGAAAATTCTATCATTATGTGGCGTTCCTAACCTGCATGACTTTCTTCTGCAGGACACAAAAGAAGATATTTTTGGTTTTTGTTTACCATTGACTTCCATTGTATGAACAAAAGTCATACAGGTTTGGAACGACATGAGGGTGAGTATATTATGACAGAATTTTCATTTTGGATGAACTATCCCTTTAATGTCTCAAATGTTTCACAGTGAGATTAAAAGGAGTTCGAATTCTAAGAAAACAACCAGTAATTTTACACGTCTTCTCAAAAAATACAACATTGTTCTCAATAATGTCTCAAACTGTAGGTTTGGCAAGATACCAAAACCAATACCAATATGATCTCAATACACAAATATGAAATTCTTTGAAGATTATTATTTTTTCTTTTTTATATGTATGTACTCTTACTGCACGACAACAACCGTCTCATTTATTTCTCTTAAAATTTTAGGAGAAATATCTGAGACAATAAAGTTAATATTTTAAAGAAATATAAATGAGAACTCCTGAGCTAATCAAGAGTGACATCTGAGCAATAAAGAAAATCCTCTGAGAAGCACCGAAGGGCAAAGTTATGTTTATGTAAACATTCTTTCATATACTGTCACGCATCCATCTTAAACCAGTCTCCAACGAAATGTCTTACCTTGATTCTAACATAACAGTGGGTTCCCAAGGACGTGTCATTCAGGCACGCGGGGGGTGTCTCGCGAACCGTCCACTGAAAGGTTGTTGACGGTCGTAGGATGATATTCCAGCCAAGTTTGAGCAGCGCTACGCCCGTGCATAGCGCGCAATATCCATAGATGAGAGACCAGTATCCCATAACTCTGATCTTCAGCGTCAGCGCGACTGTCAACAACAGCAAGTTATGAAGCAGTCTCGCCATCTTTACATTACTGCAGAAATACGCTTGTTGATCACGGCTTGTATTGATTTGTTTACTAAACTGCCTGTGTTTCAAAAACGACGTGCATCATAATCGCACCGTCACGAGCGCATCCTGACCGGGGAGGATCCCTGTGTTGAGTCGCGCTTACGTATGACAGGAAAGATGCTCAGTCCCAAAGGTGTTCGCACCTCGGACTAAACCATTTCATCCCATCTACACAGACAAAACTAGAAGGCTCCCATAATAGTCAACGGAGCTGCCTGGGCCCACCTAGCGCTCAAGCGCGAGCTCATGGACTGTCCACGCGCAGAGTTCTGGACTCTCGCGAACGCTCCCGGTAACAATGAGCAGAAGCTTCGTCAATCATATGAGAGATCTCGTTTTGGTCGCGTTCACAGTGTAAATGAGGTTTACATCTCTTCCTAGTATTTTACCTAGGATACAACAATAAAATATACTGTGCCTCATGGTGCATTAAAATAACGATTTCTCGAGACCTATGAGACCTTTGGACCTGGAAAAGATGCATGTACATTTTAATAATGATAGTTTGATGATTATTGGGATACGATGATACGATGGGAAAGGAACAAAGGTTAACAGTTGCGAAGTGAAATACTTGAATCAATTTTGATATTTCTAAGCCATATTTTGCAATTTCATATACCAAGTTTTGTGAATTTATATAATAAAATGTTCATTTATGTATTATGATTATCAGTTCAAACGACATTCTCTAAAAATATTTTTGTTTGTAACATTTGTTAGATAAAGCAAAAAATAAAATAAAAACCTGGAAAATCTCTATAAATTGTTTTTCACGTTATGGCAACAGATGGTCAAGCCAATGTTCATCCCCATGTTAAAAAATAAATTATATATACACACACACACATATATAAATCGGTAAAAACAGTAATATTGTTAAAATAACTTTTCTATTTTAATACATCATAAAATGTCGTTTATTCCTGGGATGACAAAGCTGAATTTTCAGCAGCCATTACTCCAGTCACATGATCCTTCATAAGTCATTCTAATATGCTAGTTTGGTGCTCAGGGAACATTTATTAACAAATGTTGAAAACAGTTTCGCTGCTTTAATATTTTTGTAGAAACTAATACATTTTTTCAGGATTGTTTGACGAATAAAAAGTTCAGAGGAACAGCATTGATTTGATACGTTTTTTTTATGACTTAACTGTCATTTATATATGTGTCCTTGCAGAAAAGTAATATTAATTTTCTATACTTTTGAACAGTATATAGCGATTGCATGTTGGGGATATGAATATGTACTGGGCAACAAGAATGACCCAAATATATATATTATACAAAAAAATTCAACCTCACTGTAAATGACCACAACACACATTTTAATGAAAATACTTATTTCTCTTTTTTATTGATTTAACTTCAGAATGTGATTTCTTTGAAATGTCTTTCCCGCACTAGCATGTGACACCTCAGCATGGTGGTGTAATGAATAAAGTGCTTGTGATGAAAACTGCCACAACAGTTATAGTCAGAGAAACGATCTTGAACATGTTTTCAGTGCAGTACAATCACCAGATCACACCTTGGAATCAACACGGCTCTGGAGAACCCACTAACTTTAGGCACAAAGAACTGCCTATCATGTCCAAGAGAGAAACATATGGCACTGCACTTCCAAGTGGATACAAATACAGGAAGTGCAATAACTCCTCTAAATAAGTCTGATTTGTTGAAGGCAGACACCTGGAGGGGAGAGAAAAAAAAAGAAAAAAAAAGGTAACCCCCCCCAAGTAACAAAATGCTTAATATTTATACACACACATGCTTACATTTCTGACACTACAGAAATATTTTTTTATATATATTTATATAATTTAAACAGGACAAGTTTAACGCAGCCAGCACATTTTCTGTTTAAATTGCTGCATCAAGTCAAATATATGAAATACCAGCTAATAGGATAAACAGGGACGGGGCCCTGCACAGGAATATCCTTTACAGTTCTGACAACAGCTAGCGCAAGACGACCAGCTATGCAATATTCATACAGCAGAAGAGTTGATGGAATGTGTCAAAGATTCAGATTGCAATAATAATCAAGAGAAGTAAACATTCTTCTTTATAAACAAAAATACAGAATAACAAAAACCGTTGTGAAACGTCAAGACATGTTTCTCTTTCAAAACTGCCTCAGACAATCAGCAGCTTTTCAGTGCAGGCATTTCTGGATGCAAGCATCAAACTTATCAAAATATCAAAAACTCAAGAATATATACACTCAACACTGTTAATGGTGCAAATATTGGTCTTACAACATTGTACAATGTCCACTACTAATTTAGTACAAATGTAAAGTGATGCAGCTGTATTGCAGTATTTTTTGTCCGTCAAAAGACTAAGACCCGTTTCAGTCACCAGGACTCATGGAGCAGGTAAGGGAAAGGAAAAGACGGCCTACACTGTTCACCGAACAGAAGCGCAACACAAACAAGCAGATTTTTATTTGTTTATATCTCAGTCCAAGTTCTTCTCAAAGGTCGCCATTATGTCACTCTGCATGGTCATATCAATAACTCCTGACATCTAGAGAAAGAGCATTAAAAAGAAAAGCATGCATCATTTATTAACATCATAAAAACATCATTATTACTTCTATTAAAACATTAGTTAATAGCAACAATAATCGTAACTTTTAATTATTTGGTAATAACAACAATAACCACAAATATGTTATTGCATAACATTTGTTATTAATCACAGTGATAAACAACTTTTAATCATATAGTAATAACAATAGCTACAATCATGTTTTTAAGTGGTTATAATAATATTATCATCAACAACAACACCTGAAGATATATTACTTGCTATTAATCAGAATAAAAAAAGAATATGCATTATGTTTTTAATCATTATAACAACACTTAAAGCTGCTGTCCGTAAGATTTGCCTCTTAGTCGCCATCTCTGTTTGAAACCTGCAATTGCAGTAATATGCGGAATTATCTTTACGCGCATTGTGCATCGGCACGGCTCCTCAGCGCGGATGAATCTAATGTTTGCTGTCAGTCACCATACCGGTGTGAATACTGTACTTCGGAATCACAGATTGTAGTCTTGAAGTATGACCAAAGTAGGAATTTTCACCGGAGGATGTCATCTGAACAAGTAACATGTCTGCCACTTTTGTTCTGACCAACTGAGGGAAAAAGCATTTGGCTTACAATAAATCGAGCTGCAAATGGTGATTAAATCTAATGATCGTTTAGCTCATATATCGCATCAAACCTTGCAAATTTATTATTGTTATACTTTGTTCTCAAATTGTTAATGTTATCAAGATCAGCATTGCGTGACTATGTGTATTTAGTGTGTATTAGCGTTACCTGAAGATTTCAATTAATGTAGCCACTACGCAGTCCGAAGTCTTTTGCTTTTGACTACGGGTGAATCTCCAGTTGTCACTGATGATTGTCATTTGGACCTTTCTGGATTACAATCCACCATCAAAATGATAAGTTTAATTATTGAAGCTGCTGTGAGAAAAGGCTATAAATGATCCGCTACCTGCAGCATCCTATATGCAGAGACTCCTTCCTTTCTGTTTACAGACGTGATGGAATGACGCAAAGACGAACCTCTGCATGCTCGAATTTCCCGCGGAAATCCACCAGTATCGATTTATTATAAAACATTATTACAAACTTACTGTTGTGAATCGGGCTAAGGTAAGGAGATAATTTTGAACACTGGCTGGTTATGTACTTGCTCAAAAATTGATTTTGGATAATTTTTAACCACAAAAAAAAAAAAAAGTTACAGACTGCAGCTTTAATTATAGTAATACCAATAATAGTATCAATGTTTGTGGCTATTTTATTATTAGGGCTAGGTACTGATACAAATTTCACAATTCGATTCACAAGCTTGTGATTCGATTCCTATTTAATTCAATATTGATTCATTTGGATATCAGGTACAATACATGGCAAATTTTCAAGGAGAAAAAACAAAACAAAACTAAAAAAAACTCAACTAATGCTATAAACTATATAGGGAGTCACTTGGTACTTGAGAATCAATATTGGTTCTTAAAAAAAAAAAAATGGAGAAATCTTTTTTTTAACCCAGCCCTAATTAATAATAATAATAATAATAATAATAAAACCAATAATACAACAATAATAAATTACAATTATTTGATTCATTAAATACCCAAATCACTATTTGGATTAAATGTTTAAAATGCCTTAAATATTTAAAATTTTTAATTGAATATCTAAATACTTGTGTGAAGTACTTACAGCCTCTCTTCTGCGGCGTTCTTGCTCTCTCTTGCGAGCCATCTCTCGTTCTCTGTCCACAGAGCTCTGCGGAAGAGAGCAGGGCTCAGGCTCTTTGGGGGTATCCAAGATGGCCGCCATCAGAGGCAGCTCTGCTGATTCCACTTCTGGCTTTGAAGGCTGGCAGTCCAGCTTGGTCTTTTGGACCTGCTGCGTCAGACTAGAAATCATTAAAGGCCACACTGTCAGCTAGTTCATCGAGAATAGTCGTACAATAATCACATGTAGACTTATGGGGATCTGAGTGTAAATTAATAATAAAATAAAATTTTGAATGCATTTCGCAAACTTGCTAGGTTTTGAAACGGAGCCATGGGAAGCTGTGGTCAGCTGGAATCATGTCTCCAGCCAGGCAGAGATTGAAACTCCTCCAAAATTAAACTTACATAACACAACGTTACACACTGTGTCGCCTGAAAAATAGAATTCTGTTTATACCCGCTTTTGTCTGTGCTGCTTTTTTCTCGACCAGCCTCCAGCTGAAGTTTACGAGCTCTCTCTCTTTCCTCTTTCTCCATGGCAACTTTGCGAAACTGCTGAAAACTTTCCTTGGACGATTTGATGGGGCAAGGAGTTTGAGTAGCCATCTTACCCAGGCTTGTCCAGGAGTCAGCATGCTTTAGGACAATATCCTTAAACGCATGAATAGATACAGGTTATCAGAAAGAACGCTAAAGAGATTGAGTGCATATTTTGCTTGGTACCCATGTAAAGCATCTGTACCTTTTTAGGCAGGGTGGATTTGGCATCTTGCATAGACTTGCATAGTTCACCGGCATCAAGTTTCTCTCCTAGAAAATGTGACAAAGAACTAATTTGAAGATACCATTGAGGAAAGGAAAAGAGAAAAGACTCCAAACGAAAACTGCAGAAGAAATGCTGACCGTGCATTTTGTGCAGCTGAACAGAGGGCTCTTCCAGTGTCTCTGGGCAGCCCTGCTCATCCCTCATATTGGTTAATGGACTCTCATGCAGAGGTGACAACAATCTACATTGCTGCAGAGAGAAAGACCGTACAAAAAGTCACTTGTTGGACATGATTTTTCAATAGCACTACAGCATACCGTATTAGTACTGTTTGTTGTTTGCTTTAGGGATCTGATAGTGTGTTTGGACCCAGAAATGGTGACATCAAACATAACCAGATTGTTCTAATGAGAATAGGGAAGTCCAAACCACAGTTATCCACCTTATCTTGGAGCTGTGAATGTCAAGACTTCATTAGCGACTATAGGCAAATATCTAGAATAATAACAAAAGTGCAGTAAATGGTAAAACTTTTTTCTCTACAAACCAGTGTTTTAATAATTATGACAATACATAAAAATAATATAAGAATTACCAGTTTGCAATTTCAAGCACCACAACTAGCCGTTTTGTGGAGCTAAAAATAATCGCAACAACACCGCAAGCCTCGGACATTCAAGTTACAAATAGCCGCACCCACTCTTATGTTACAAACAAAGTTCATTACGATAAAGTAATGATATTGTTAGAATCACATTTAGAATATTTTTACAGCTGTTGATCTATAAGACTCTGGATAAGCACTGAATACTTAAACAGGTGAGAAGGGGTGGGACAAAATATTTATAGGGCAATAAATAGTCGTCCTTCTCTGTGCGATACGAGAATTGATTTGCTGGAAACCACATATGACACAAACCATAATAATTGGCACTGAAGAGCTGAGCCAAAGCCCAATTTATGTAATTACCACCACCGCCCTGCTCTGCTTCATACAACAGTAACGGTAACAATCTCATCCATGAACATGATTTCTGCTTGAGTCCCATCCCGATTATTTTCCACTGACTGTGAGGTGAAGACGACATCTCCCAAGATTCCACGCTCAAACTTGGCGTCATCAAACTATGCCTTTGTTTTGAATAGGCGACCTCTAGCGGTGAATTTTTTTTACATATTGTAGCTTTAATATTATGGTAGGCTTATTTTAAATCATGGAGTCGAAATTTATGAATACTCCATGAAATCATCGTAATACATAGCGTTTACAGTAAATATGAACTCAGTATCCATAAAGCATTTTAAACACACACATTATATGAATATATTATATTATAAAGGTAAATTAAGTTTTATAATGCATCATGACACTTCAAGTTGTAAGGACTTATACAATAACATCATAACACATCATAAGTCATGACTAAGCAGAAACAGATTTATCAAATCTATAATACTATATAGGTTTAAGTCAATCGTGAGGAATTCTGAATGCTTTATAACCCTTGACAAATGTGAATAAAATGTGTATATAATATTATGGATACTGAGTTCATAGAGAGTGTGGCCGTGATTAGATCCGTTAAGTTTATCCATTGTAATTCAAATCATGGTTTTAGGCAATTCCCATGTAATTTCTGTGTAATGACAATAGTTTGTGAATATATATAATATATAAATTGACAATGAATTGCCAACATTGTCAACCGTGTTACAGTTGATGGGTAACACAGTTGACATTTTGGCCATTTTAGACCCTTGTGCAAACTGCTGAACTTGGGACTAGTTAGCACATGACCTTGATTATGTTTTTATATTCTTTCTCTACATATTTATAAATATAACATGTGATGCAAGTTCACCAGAACATGTTGATAACACAGTTGACGGTCAATTAATCTACTCTATGTGTAGACAATAATATAGATAAAATATTGAAGAGGAGAAGTTATGACTTCCCCACACGGTCTTCAAATTTCCTTCCAAAAAAGGAAATTGCATCTCATGATGTTGGACATGTGACTTTGGAACAAGGAGTAACGCCTGTTTCACACTGCAAGCGTGAGTGGCGCGTGAGCGTAACTACATCGTTACTGCAGCTGCAGAGACGCGCGAGTATTACACTGCAAGCGTTTGTACAGCGTCACAGCAGCGGCTCCAAGCTACATATAAAGTGAGCATTGCTTTACAAAGACAGATATACATTTGTTTTTATAAGTTGGTCATTTATTAACTTGAGTCTTGAAAGTTTGTTAACATGGGGAGGCGTACAACATTCTCATATAAACGTAATACATAAATAAAAATAAATAAATACATAAATAAATAAATAAATAAAAGCCTTGTGTCATCCATTGCTGCACACAAATGAGGTAAGCTTTGTGTTTTACATCATCTGCCACGTGCACATGTTTACAAGACAGCAAACTCGGCGAAAAAAGCCAGCAAACTCGGGTTTGATTTGGGTATGCTGCAGCCTATCTGTGTAATAACTAAAATAATGTTTATATATCATATTTTCTGGCTAGTTTACTTTTTATAATACACCATACTTTTACCCAAACTGAATAATTAAAAACAAGTTTAAATGGATAAAATTTGTATAATTATTTTTGATTCTTAATTTTCTTTTCTGTCATAATCAAATTCTTGTTAAAACACATTAGAAATGCTTATTCTGTGCATTTTTAACACTTTTTGTGTGAAATTATATTTATTTTGTCCATCAAAAGTGTGCTTTCACTTTAATTGAGCGTCAGCAGCGCAGCAAAAATAGACTCGGCGCCGAAACCCCTGCTTCACTGCTGCTTACGCGACGCTCCTGCTTTACGCTTACGGGCTGCTCCTGCTGCCTGTGTGAATTTTTCACTCTGTGTGGCGTGACAGCGCCATGGCTTGTCGGACAAAGCAACAGTAACTAAGGGGGGCAGGTCTTTGCGAAGGGTCAATTACAGAATGACTCTAAATGAATGAGCTAAACTGTACAAAACAGGTTCTCTCAATATGGATGTATTTAGCAGAAAGAGAATTACCTCGAACTGAGAGCTGGAGGTAGGCTGGGATCCTGTGACAGGCATGGCTGCAGGAGGTGAAGTCAGTGGTGACAAAAGAGGAGGGATGCCTGCAAGATTGAGAAAGAGAGAGATGGGGGTTTATCTTGAATGGTATCCTGTTTTATACATACATTCAAGCGGGGACAGCAATGACATGCAGCTAGGGAGAGAAAAACTAAATCGACAAAACTCGAGGACAAACCACCAGTTAAGGACGAACATACAATGCTAACCTACAATGGAAGGGGAAAGTTGCAGATGCACAATGTTAACAGAGCGAGAGGAGAGCGTGAGGACGGAGGTCGGAGGGAGTTGGGAGTCGACACATCAAGCGACCTCTTACCTTCCTGCTCAGACTTATGTGGAGCCTTCTCTGCAGCAGCAGGTGATGGGGGGCCAACCTGAGATACCTGCGGGTCAAGGGGATCGAGCGAGGGACTACAGGGGAACAATGGGTCTGCGAGGAGTGAGGTGGGTGGGTGTGGTGTGATTGAAACGTGGGAACATTTGGGTGGGGTGGTTGCGTTTTCTTTACAGGGGGAGGAGGCGGAAGTGTTACAAAAAGGACTGAGGGCCTGGTCTGGAGGTGGGCTGAGAGGTGAGGGGGCAGTCCAGGTTTTACGAGGTAGAGGGGCAGCTTTGCCATTAGGTCTGGATGGCTGAGGAGGCAGCCGGCTGTGTAAGGCTGTCGTGGAAGGAGAGGGATGGACAGAAAGGTGTTAAACTGATAAATCAATGCTGCAGACATCCATCTGGTCTCCAAATGCAGTTTTAGATTTAGACGAGGCATAAAAAAGAAACCGTTTTCATTTTTGGAGGTCATTTCATTCTTTTTGTACATTGTGGCCACAGAAAACACATTAATGTGAACAGAAGTATGAACAATGGCACCAAGCCTAACCTGGGATTGCTGTGATGGTGTCCTCAGCAGGATGCTTTGCTTGTTGTGACGCAAACAGGTCTTTGGAGTCTGCCTCTGAGACTAGTGATGTTAGGCGAGAATGGCTCGTCACGACTGAGGCAGAAAAAGAGTCCTTTACCTCAGCAATGGCCTGCCGCATTGCCTGTTTGGGGAGGGGGACAATGGGGCAATATTTCACTCAGGAAAAATCTGGCACTACATGAAGTGAAATGCTCCATGTGCCATCATCAAAGATTAAAGGAGTGGGAGTAGGCCATTTAATAATGGTTGTTGTCTCTTATTGGCTTGTGTGCTTTTTACCTTGTTTTTATTTTTGTTGGCATGGCCAGGGGCTTTGCTTTGCTTCCTCTTAGTTTTCTGTTCTGTAAGACACGCACAATGCACACTGAGGTCATTTCACTTCAGGTCATGGCCACGGGAAAGGCCAACCCCATCCCATGGGCATTTCTGCTGATTTACCCAGTTTGTTTGAGCTCCACTAATATAAAAATAAACTGTATGCATTAAGTGTTTCAAGTGTCAATCACTGTAATAAAGATAAATACAAATAATACTAATAATTTGTTTAATTTCAAGCAGTATTTGGGTATTTTCAAGTAAAATGTGCACAATTTGTGAAAGTGTTTTGTGACGCGAGTAAAAGTGGAAAAAATGTGAAATGACAAAAAGGTGGGGGAGGGGAAAGAAAACACAACACTAATCTTAATATACAACAGTTGTCTATGAAAATGTGTTTTATTCAACTCTCTGGGTGTCAATCACCAAGCTCAATGGGTAAGCTGTATACCTGTTTAGGTAAATAAAATGCACACATCTACAAATTATGCAATAGATATAAAGCAGGACAAGTGGTTGCCACTTATGACAAGCTTGTTTTGGTCCTAGCTTCCATGTTTCAACTATAGTTTACAATCCAAATACCTTACATACAACATATTGACGTACGCTTTTACAATCTATTGTAGATCATCATTACATACATCTCTGCATAACCTATCACACAAGTACAAAAGGTAAAATTACAAAGCAATGGAAAAGGAGAATCACATAGTAATGAACGAGTGCAGCAATTTAAAACAGACCAGATGTAAGTCTTAGCAGGGACAACAGCACGGCACATAAACTACTGTGCTCTCAGTTATGTTTGATGAAGGTCTGAATTAAAAACTGGTCTTTCTTCTAAGCCCTTACCACAGAGTATTTTTAACCTAAATGCTGGGGGAATTCAGGAAAACCCCACACCAAGATCCAACTGGTCTCAAGCTTGTCTTAACTACAGCACCAACATAAATAAGTGATTGTGATGAAAACAAGAACAAAATATCAAACACAGGAAAAACAATAATAGCACCCCAAAAAAAAAAAAAAAAAA
>RJVU01079141.1:2503471-2526886 GCA_003731715.1 Anabarilius grahami
CCTTACAAGACTAATAATTTTAGTTTTTTGGAGCCAAAAGTGCACATTTCTTTATTAAAAAAGGAAAAAAAAAAAGAGATGGGACAAGTAGTGAAAAAAAGAGTTTATAACACTGGGGATGTCCAAGTAAGCTTTACAATTTTTGGTTTGTTTTCTGCATCAGTTGCCAGATAGTTAGCTGGGGGCACAGACTGGCCTGAGAGACAGTGAGTGAATAAAAGGGTTGGTGGGTAGGTGTGAAGCAGCTAACCTGAATCAGAGTCACAGCTATCAGAGGAGCTAGAGTCACTACTACTGCTGTCAGAGCTGGACGAGCTGCTGCTGCTGCTGTCACTCAGACGAGACGGACGGGTCGTGTCTTTAAACTCACCTTCCGTTTCAACTGCAAAAAAACCACACAAAAAAACATACACATTTATATTGCATCTATATGATTACACTTTCATTATTTTAAAATAAATAAATAAATTATATATACACACTCACTTTTGGACTTTTTATTGGAGTTTGGTTCTCCAGTTGTGTGTTGCATCTCTTTATCCATTTCCTTGATTTTAGACTTCTTTTGTGACTTCTTTTCTAAAAATGTAAACAGATTACCCATAAATTAATCTAAAATTTCTCCCTTTACACATAATTGATGAGAAGGAAAATAAATAAATAAATAATAATAATAATAATAAAAAAGGTATCAGGAGTGTGTCTGTTTTGGACAGAAAAATAGCCTTTGTTGGAAGCCATTTGTTATGCAAATTCAGGCTACATGGAGGCCAAAACACTGTACTATGATAATCTGAGGTCATTAATTTTTTTCTTATGATGAATTTTCCATGACTTGGCACATATATATTTTATATTTTCATTTAGTCATATCACACGTGCTGTGAACAGGGTTTTCATTTAATTTACATAGCTTTCCATATATGTTCCAGTATGAAAAGCTGTTAATAATGACTGAATATTACTCACTGTCGGTTTCTTTTGGTTTCTTTCGGAGGCAAGTTACAACGTAGCACTCAAGAGCTCGAAGAGTTGAAGGTTTAAGAGTCTCAAAGTCAATCTCGATCTCCTCAGGGTCTGTGTCCCTGAGCAGCGGTTCTCGCGCCTTGATGATGTTCACTACTTTGCCAAGCTTGTCCCCAGGAAGCTTGTTAATGTCTAGACTCAGTTGCCTTTTCTCCTCATAAGACATGGGTAAAGTGTTCATCTCTTCTTCAGAGTCACATGCTCTACTCTCCTTCCGCCTGAGAACAGAGTTGACGTAATTTTTATTTCTCTGAGAATAAGGTGCCATAGTAAAAAAAATAATAAATTTTTTTTTTGTGTGGCCAGGGATGGTGTGCGCACCAACACACATAAACAACTTTTTCTTACCCTGATGACTTGCTGCTGTTTGACCTTTTCTGTATTTTTGCAGATTTCTTTATTTCTTCACCTTTTCGCTTACTGGACTCTCTCTCTTTCTTCCTCTTCTTCTTCTTGGACTTTTCCCTTTTCTTTGGTTTCAAGAGTGGTGTTTGGGTCAGTAACTGCAGCTGCTCTCGTACTGCTTTCAGCTGGAGAGAAAAATTATTCTTAATTCCAATTCTGTTTAAGCTCAATCTATAGTTCAAAACCCTGCAAGCTACCTCACTGCCTACTGTACAAACTGGCAGCATCCAAGCCCTCATGAAACTTCATAACTGACTGATTTGGAATGCTCACATTGGCATATAAGACTAGATTTCAACAGGGCTTGACGCTAATAACAAAGTAACTAAGCTAAAAGCACAAGAATATAATAAGCAGAATAATACACAAGTATGGGTGGATGTGCGCAATATCACTGTTTTAGATTGTGAGCAACGCCTTCACGAGCTGCCTCTGAAGAGAAATTGTTAGCAATAGTCTGTCATTCTTTTTTCCTTTATATTTTGTAACCTTGTAATGAAATAAATTCAAAATAGAGAAATTAGTTTGGCTGTATTGCTGTCTTGCAAAATAGTCTTAAAATTAACAAAAATTGTGGATCGTGATCCTGCCTGAAAAAAAAAACAAAGAAAAGTTAACATTACAAAAAATACTATATTTGTTTCACCAAAGAATTTATTAATCATTTTACACCAGACTGCTATGTGAATGAATGTCAATACAAAACACAGGTTTTGCTAAAACGTTGTTACTCAAGGATGGATCAATACAAACTGTTCTTGATCCAGCTTATAGTCTCCAGAGCGATACTAGATACGGCAGTAATGAAGGTGAAAGCGCGCGCTTTATTATAGTTCATAGGAGTTGATTTACGGATATAAAGTTTACCAGTTTATTAAGCACCCCCAGAAAAGGCATAAGGTCTGTAAATTTGTTTACTGTTAATTGTAATGAGTGTTTCTGTGTACTTCACTGTGTATGTTGATGATAATGCAAGGGAGAGAGATTTTATGGATAATATTTTAATGCACACTTGCACTGCGTTTTATTAAGCTCTTACAGTGATTTTCTGGAATGAAAACAGTCTTCTGTGTTTAGTACAATAAACATCATAACACTCATCAGTAAAGTTTTGGCCATCATTCGGATGGGGTCCGGTACAGACTTCTACTAATAAATGGATAAAAGCAAGATGACAACATAAGTTATAACTGTATTTAAACTAAACTATACCTGTTCTATCGCCATGCAGCATATATTCTCAGTTTCTGACATTAATAAAGCATCCTGACACCGGAGAATAAGCTCTTGAAGCTCCGCCCTCTTAGGCCAGGAGCAGCAGCTCATTTGCATTTAAGGGACACACTAAAACGGTGCATTTTTGCTCACCCCCAAAAAGTGGCAAATTTAACATGCTATAAAAAATGATCGTGGGGTATTTTGAGCTAAAATTTCACATACACACGCTGGGGACATCAGAGACCTATTTTAAATCTTGTAAAAAGGGGCATAATAGGCGCCCTTTAATGAAATAATACTCTAAATAAGAAACTAAAACTGCCAGTAGGTGGTGGTAAATGTCTAAATAAGTCATTCATTCATTCAATTAATTTAAACGGCTGATCCATTCAGGAATGAAGTAAACGTTATTAATTCTGTGGCGAATTCAAATGCTTTCTTCACTGGACCTGTACCTCACAGAGTGCGTGACTTTGCCACTTCCTGTAGAGTTTTCTTTATTCTGTGACAGACTATGCCTCTTCTCTATTATCTACTCCACTATAAGGGAGCAGCCCTACGAGGATACATTCCATACTGCGATAGAATTTGTTGACGGAGGCAGCATAATGTTGATGCATACCTTTTGCAAGAGTCGTCACATTGGGAGCGTGCCTATGATGAACTATTTTGGAACAGCAAGTCTTACCTGTTCCTCCAAGCTGGCGAGCCTCTGCGCTCTCTCCTCTTCATCCTCCTCTGTGTCTGAGGAGTCTTCTGATGGAGATGATGATTCGCTGTCACTGCTCTCAGAGCTGGACGGACTGTGTGCTCTCTCCTTCCTTACTCTGTTCTGACTCGAGGTTGAGGCAGCATTCCTCGGCTCTTCAGGAATCTTAGAGAAGCGAAACTCAAAAACATCCTGGGGAAAATATATATATATATACACAAACATTCAGCCTGTGAGGAAAGATTTAATTTCCTGAGAGCAATATGCAGATATTGCATTTATAAAAGGAAATAGGTAAATAAGACAAGCAAAGGTTTTGAAGAATAATTTAACCACCAAAAGACACACCTGGAGTTTCCTTGCCATTCCCACTACCTCATGGCCTGGTGGATTGTATTTGTAGCAGTTTGAGAACATGAGCCGCACATCTGCAGCAAATTGCAATGCATCTGTGTACTCACGAGTTTCCATTTTTTTCTGTTAGAAAAAAATATGCCAATTACATGGCTCAATAATAATGAGCAAATATTTTCCAGTAATATTAACAATAGTGGTACTCACTTTTATGGTACTCATATCCATGGGTTGGTGAATGATTTCATGATAATCATCAAGGCCCAGTGCCTTAGCATCCACAGGCTTATAAAAGGGCCAGGCATAAGCAGAATGCTTTTTGGCAAACATCTCTTTTAGGATGGCACTGCAGTATTTGAGTCTCTCAGAGAGTTTGGTCCTTCTGCCCACCTGATGCTGTGGTGGTGATTCAGGAAGGTCTTTACAGGGAGGTTTGATGGGTCGGCCGCTGCCTCGCCTAGAGAATAACTTTAGGACTTTTGGTTCTGTTACACAAGGGGATGACTCACAGCTGATGATGGAAGAGGCAGAAGGGGTTGTAGTGTCTGCTTTTCTTTTCACGCCATTTTTCAACTGAAAGAATATGAGACCATTCATTTAGATAGATGTGGATTACGGTTAAAAAAACTAATGCTCAAATTTTCCCCTACTATCCCACCTTTAGTATATTCTACTTCCATAATTGTAACATACCAAGTGACTTCACAGAGATACAACAAAGAAGCCCTCATCTGAGTCAAAGAGGCAAGACTACAGCATTTAACCCTTGCCAAACATTGGGTCTCATTCACTAATAAATGTGTGGATTATTCATATTTATACACATAGAACAAATTTCAGCCTAATTCCTAACATGCGTACACATAAATTTGCTACTAACCTCATTGTAATGTTAAAAAGGTCATAAGAAGCTATTTTAAAAGTTCATTATTTTGTTTATTGGGTGTAAAAGTATAAGTTAACATGTTTTAATTAAAACATTAATTTTAAACTTTTTTATAAATACTGTATATTGCAGCTCCTCTATTCCCAGTCTGACTGAAGCACACTGACTTCTACAAAGCCCCTCCTTCTGAAAAGCTCTGATTGGCCAGAAGACCCAGTGCGTTGTGATTGGTCAAACAACTCAACCGTGTGTCAGACATGTAATGCCCCTTACCATAATCACGAGCTTCAGCTTCCAAGGCAGTAAAAACAGTTACTAATGTTGTCTGTTTTGCCGTAGCAGTTCAAGCACGAGTCATATTCTGAAAATGCGGATTATGAAGCTGAACTTGAGCAGAACATATCACAGTGGTAAGTAGCCTTAATATAGCCGGCATTGTGCTCTCCCAGGTTCCGGAAGACGTCCTCTGTAAAATGTGCTGGTAATGCAAACTTTTGTGTTGTATTGCTCAGGAAAAGCTTCATAAATCTTAATCTCTGAATCCTAAATTTGTCCTTTTTTTTTGGAAATCCAAACAAAGTGGTTCTGCTTTAGCATCCAAACACACAGATTATCTGCGACATGATGACAATTCACTGAAGCGTCGCCTTTTTTCTTTACATATGCCTTTGAGCGGGCATTATGTTAACATTTCACATTGTGATGTAGACATTTGTGTAAGTAATATCTGGACTTAGATCGAGGTGTTTTAGGCAGGTTTGTTCTTGAGTTAGATAGAATAAATCCCTTTTGATTACATTACTGGGCCACCGCAGCACAGCCCCCAAGTTTTGCCTTTTTACAGAAATGAAAAACCACTTAGTTCAGTTGGACAACAGACGTTACAATTATAAACTGTTCTGCTCCATACTCTAGAGTCATGTCACAGTGCACCAGGACAGGAGTCAGTTTTCACTGATCACATGACAAGAGTATGGAGAGATGACTGAAAATATGCTGTGCGGAGGATTCGGTGCACAACAGATCCTGTGCGCATTAAAAATCTTATTTTGTATACATGTGGTCAGGTGCCGCTCCCTATACACAAAGTATGCGTGAATGCGAATACGAAAGTGAAAAGTGAGTGTGCATTCAAAAGCGTTTCAATACCCCACATATTGATAGCAGCTCCCAAATGCCTGCAAATTATATACAATATACCCCCCCACCCATTGTTATCAGTAGTACCAGTGTTGTCGCAAGTTTATTTACCAGTCTTAAAAAATCCCTAATGCCCAAGGTTAGTAATTTGCATAAAACACACCCAACAAGACTAGATATTCTTAAAGTGTGAAATGAAAATTCTGTCATTAATTATTCACCCTCATGTCATTCCTAACTCTTAAAACTTTCGTTCATCTTTATAACACAAATGAAGATCTTTGTGATGTGATCTAAGAGATGTCTATCCTTCTATTGACTGCCTTTGGAACGACCACTTTAACACTTCAAAAAGTTCATAAAGAGATCGGAAAAATAATCCATATGAATGGAATAGTTTAGTCAAAATTTTCTGAAGAGACTCGATCACTTTTTGTGATGAATAGATTTAATTTAGGCTTTTACTCGCATGCATACATTGAACAGCAAACATAAGCAGAAGCTCAACCAAATGTGAATGACACACAAGAACAAACCATAACCAATGAGGTTCATTCTCATGTGTTATGTAGTACATTTGAGCTTCCAGAAGTTGTTTTTAATTCATCAGTAAAAGCAATCGAGTCTTTTTAGAAAATTTGGACTAAACTGCTCAATTCCTATGGATTCCTTTTCCGATCTCTTTATGAACTTTTTAAAGCATAAAATGGTTGTTGCGTAGCTGTCTATGGAGGTACAGACATCTTCAAAAAGATCTTCATTTGTGTTCCGAAAATGAATGAAAGTCTTACGGGTTTGAAACAACATGAGGGTGAGTAATTATTAATGACATTTTTCGTTTTGGGGTGAACTAACCCTTTAATTCTTTGCATTTTATCATATAGTTTGTGAAAGTCAGGAAGTAATGGGATGTTCAAATCAAATCTCTGTAATTACCAGGGGCCTGATGTATAAACGTTGCGTACGCACAAAACGGGGCTGAAAACGTGCGTACGTCAGTTCCTGTGCAAAAGGTGGGATTTATAAAGAAAAACTTGACGGGAAAATTTGCGCACCTCCACGCAAACTCTGACCCATGCGTACGAACATTTTGGAGTCAGAGCAGTTTGGCGACACCGATGGTGAGCTGAGGGACTGACGGCAGATGAAGGAAAACCACTTTAAATCCTCATTATGAGTCCTAATCATAAATACAGTGCATGTGTTCACAATAACAGTTTAAATAAATAAAAGAATGATTTAAACTCGCATGGAAACTCAAGTTTTCATTTTGATTTACACATTTACATTAATATTACACTTTCACTAATGGCGATAAGCACTAAAATTACATTACGCAGTCATTAAGGAGAAGTTAATCAAACATGATATGAATTTAGATAGTAGATGTGCTACTTTCGATCACTTTTCCTGTGACACGCTGCTTTAATGACAGCGAGGAGCGCTTGGAGCACAATAATTCCTCTTTAAACAAAACTGCAGATGTTATGACAAAATATTTTAGCGAGAACAACGATCGGTGATGCACAATTAACTTCGATATTATGAAAGACACTGTTGGATTCGGTGGTCGTTGTCCAGTTTGAAGAGATCCAATGATACTGTACAACCGCAGCTGCAGGAGGTGTTGATGTCGTGTGAAAGATCTTCAAACAATTATCACTGTATTTGAAGGATATAATTTGAGGAAAACGGTAAGATTTGCAAGTTTCCTTTTTTTAAATACTTTGTCAGTGACGCGCCGAGACAGACGGTTGTATTTACACTGCAATAAATAAGTAGGCCGATCTTTTTCTACTAAAAATAGCCTATAAACTTCCTAAAAGATATGTTCACCTTATCAGTAAAACTGCATATATTTGATTCGAATTGTTTAAAACTATTAAAATACTATTTGGCCAGTGGAAATGAATGAATCAACTCTATTCTAAAACCTTTATCTGAAGTATTTTATACAATTTTGTTTTTATGGATATTTTGATATTTTTATTTGAAAACATAAAGAGGATATTGAATGATTTTTATCAATGTAGTGTATTGCACAAATGGCATTTATAGTCCATATCTAATATTTTCCAATGTCTTGTACCGTGTCACGTGGTTGGGAACGTGTATGGAAATGATATGCAGATGAGGTTATGCATAGTAAAACTAGGCGTCATAAGATCCATATATGGTGATTTCGGGGAGGAGACAGGGTGGAGATGCACGTACGCACAATCTTCCGCTGACTGGGATTTATAAAGGGATTTGTGCGCAGGATCTGGCGTACGCATGGTTTTATAAATCAGATTTTTTTTGTGCGTACGCAGAATCTCGCTTTTGTGCGTACGTACACTTTTAGGATGAAATCTACGCAAAGTTTTATAAATGAGACCCCAGGTGTTCACTTTGAGGCTTACATCAATGCCTATGTTTTAGGAATTCACTTGGTAAGGTATGGTATGGGACACTTATGATACTGCTGAGACATGACGTGTTAAAAGTGCAGGTGGTTTGAGTGGAACTGACTTTGGCTGTGAGCTGTGCAGACAAGGGAGTGGAGGGAATTGTGTGTAGAGCATCTGGAGGGATGACAGTCACTGTTTGCTGGAAAACCACCTCAGACACAGGAGACTGCGGCCTCATCTTTAACACTGCAGAAACATGCAAATGTAAACTTTATTTCCACCGTCAATTCCCAAACATAAAGCAAAAAGAATAGGGTGAATTAGGTTGAGAATACCTGTTGTAGACTTCCTTCCTCCTTTCAGAGGAGCTTTATTTGTCACAGCAGAGATCTCAAACTCATCCTGAGGCATCTCTGCCACCTTCTCCAAAAAAGCTTTCTCAAGGATTTGAGCCATTTTAACAATATCATCTCCTGGCTGGAACCACACACATACAAAAATGTCGAAAATCTAATTTTTTAACTTAAAGCAATTTCACACAAAACAAGACCAAGGTCCTCACCCGATTGTACACGTAACAGTTTGTGAACATGGTGTTAAAGTCTTCTACACACGCCATTGCCTTCCAGTAGTAATTGTTCTCAAGACGCTTTTTAATGGTACTCAAGTCCATTGGGTTCTTGATGATTGCATAATAATCCTAAAATAAATAAAAATACTGAGATCACAAATAACATTAAGCAAGAACATTTTAAAAAAGACATTGCTAAAGATTTAATAAAAGATTTGTACTTACAAACTGTGTAATCATTAAAATAGCTTAAAATAAAAAAAGAAAAGAAAAAAGTACTAAAGTAAAAAAAGACAAGAGCACTGTGGGACTTACTGGCAAATTGAGTCTGACTGCGTCCACAGGCTGTCTGAAAGGCCAGGAGAAGTGGTGTCTCCACAGGAACTTAATCACCACCTTTTCTAGATACTGCAACTGATTGGTAAGGCGCCCAGGCTTTTTGGGGTTCTTGAACTCGGGGGGAGGGGGGTTCCCATTCATGGTGAAATTCAGTGGGGGTTTCACATCAGACATCGCCTGAACTGATCCAGGGAGTGGTGACCAGTATGGAAAGGGTTTTCGCAGCTACACCTAGGCAGCTCAGCGAGCATTACACATCCACTGCCTGTGCCACTGTAAACAGGGAGAGCAGTGTCAACATACTCATGGTATTCTGCACTGCTGTTTATTGTCTTTAGGCAAATCCGAATAAGCAGCAGATGAGAACAAGCCTATATGAATCACACAAATCCTTTTGACAAATATAAAAGTCAATGTAATAGCTTTTTAGTAATAAATGCATACTGTGAAAATTTCTAGTTGATCAAATACTACTCTAGTCCAGTGCTAAGGACTATTGCAGGCTTCCTGCGGTATGCACTGCCCTCTATTGCCTAATAAGTGAACACTACAATGCCTTTCAGCTCCACTGCAGACATCAAAAAGCATCTTTATAAGTTTAAGTACAAGATTAGTCTTACTTCACCAAAAATAACCTTAAAAAATAAAAATAACTAGACAATCGGATATGCGCAAGTAAACTTTACAGCTAAAATACAGTAAATCAAAGTTTGAACACGTTAACCAATTTCTCCCATAAACAAAGTTTATCCAGCACATTAAATAAAAATTATATATATATACCAGTGCTGTTTAGATTTTTTTTATGCCTATGTGACATTTTTTAAAGACTTAACTTCAAACTTCTTAAAAAGGGGAAAAAAGGGTAAGAAATGTATATTACTGCAACATTTTTTTCCCAAGGCAAATGAATATAAAAAAAGCTAGTAGTAATAGAAATGTATCGCTAATAAATTTTCACTTAACTTACCAACTTAAAATGCCCTTCAAGACATACGTTACCCATTAGTTGAACAAGAAATTTAAGACTCTTACTTTTACCATTTCAGACAGTGAAAAACATGTTTTCAAAAAGTCACAGAATTCATTTAAATAGTCTCTGAGCAAGCTTTATTCAGCTCAACTAGAGGTTATCCTTCATTACACTTACCCAAACTAAAAGGTCATCGTCCCGCTCAATAATAATTTTTTCCTCATACTCAAAAACATTTACAAGTTATATTGATCATTATGTGTACTTTATTTAAATAAAAGTAAAAGAAAACAAAATCACTGTACAAGAAACCTAAGGACTTACATATTTATTTATACAAGAAAAACAATTTAAAAAATAAATAAATGCCACTTTATTAAATTTTTGTAAGCTATATAAAAACATTTAATTTCACACTGGTTTGCTTATGATTGGGAAGGGAGTATTTCTGCTTTTGGAGGGAAGGGGGGAGAAGGAAAGGTTGTCCATTTTCATTGATAGAGTCCACTGGAAGGAAAACGAAATGTTTCATGTTTATTTTATAACAAAGTTTACAATTACCCTTTACAAATGTAGCGACGTTAGGACAATTTGTCTCTGTTGTGGTCAAGCGCATGCCAATTGGACAAATTTAAGACTGCACAGGAGAATAACATTCCTCTATTCAGACCAGAAAGAGACTTCGTAGGTCAACAAAATTTACCAGCAATATAATATTGAAATATAAACAGCTCACATGATCACAGAGTGAAATATGCACCATGTGTTGCGTTTATATGCAAAATTGTGTTTTGTTTCTTTAGTCAATCCAGGGCCATGCGTTACATAAACCCGACGACCTTATGGGTGACGCAATACCAACTTCCGGCTCAATATGAATGCCAGAGGTGTCGCCTCCGCTTAAATTAGCAGTATTAGGAACTTATACAAGCATATAACACAATTTAGGTAATTAGTCACAGGTTTACATGAATTCCCCGATAACCGAGTTATCAAGCCTCGAGCCACAAAATGGCGCCTGGCTAGCTTTAGCACGGTTAGCCACACATTACCCCGCCCCGTCAGATGCTGACATTGAGCTCAGTTAACAGTCCCTCCCCTAACCATTCCGCCAGCTAAATGAAGCTAGCTCAACTTGGACCCAAAATTTTACCTTTCCGTCTCGGGCACAACAAAGAAAGTTTAAACTGCCGAACTGAGACAGACGCTGCAGTGCAGGAGGAGCTCTGCTGGAAAACTTCACCAATCGAAGGATCTTGTTGATGTTTTGCGCCCGAAAAACCCTCTTAGAAAACGACTGAAAGATTTTTGAGCTTAGTTTTCAACGCCAACAGAACAAAATAACATCATATACAGTTGAAATAACTGATTCTTTGAAAGGTTAGTCATCAATGGCGGATGTCTCTCACGGCAACCGCCTGGTATTTATACCCTCCTGCTGAAAGCGCCCAATCCCATTGGACAAGACCCCTCACGTGCTCCCTTCTTCCCCCTCGCGCCTCTAACACCGAGAAAATATTCCTTTAAAATGTATCCCACGGAAACCACACTCTATTTTTATACCCGAGATGCTGTTTTACAATTGATCACGTTTATTTTTACGACGACGGACGAACTCCTATAAGAAACAGACACGTACGTCAGAGTATTTTTTTTAAAACTGCGACATAACTGGTCTCCGGACATCACATGACCATTCTAGAACATTCTGTCGATCGCTATAGCTCAATTCCCGTTTTTAGTGTCTGTTAAATGGTTACATTGTGGCTCTTTTCCGTGGCTTTGGTTGTCAGCTTGTAGCGAGTGTCGGACATCGGTCATCTCTGCAGCTTGAAAATCTCACAAAGAGAACTATGATATGATAGAGCACTGAGCAATGCTGAGGGGAGGCGAACACGAACTTATGCGCATGCTCACTTTCTTGACAGTGATTGGCTTCTCAATTGACGCTGTCCTTATCTTTTGTGTTAGAATCTCCGTACATTTTTAAATCTTTATTAAACTTCTTCAAATAACAATTAGACATTATTATTGTTAAACATAAACACAGCATTCAATATATATATATATATATACACACATACACAGTTGCAAGAAAAAGTATGTGAACCACTTGCAGAATCTGTGAAAATGTGAATAATATTTTAACAAAATAAAGGAGATAACACAAAATGCATGTTATTTTTTGTTTAGTACTGTCCTGAGTAAGATATTTTACATAAAAGATGTTTACATATAATCCACAAGACAAAAAAATAGCTGAATTTATTAAAATAACCCCATTCATAAGTATGTGAATCATTGATTCTCAATACTGTGTGTGGTTACCTGATGATCCACGACTGTTTTTTTGTTTTGTGATGGTTGTTCATGAGTCCCTTGTTTGTTCTGAGCAGTTAAACTGAACTCTGTTCTTCAGAAAAATCCTCCTGGTCCTGCAGGTTCTTCAGTTTTCCACCATCTTTTGCATATTTGAACCTTTTACAGCAGTGGCTGTATGATTTTGAGATTCATCTTTTCACACTGAGGACAATTGAAGGACTCAAACACAACTATTAAAAAAGGTTCAAACATTCACTGATGCTCCAGAAGGAAACATGGGGGGGAAATGCATGCATGTGAAATGCATTTCACAGTATGCATTTAAAACATTTGGAATTTGAAGATCAAGGTAAATTGTATTTAATTTGTCTTCCGGGAAACATGAAAGTATCTTCTGTTGCTTCCGAAGGGCAGTACTAAATGAAAAAAAATGTATATTTAAACAAAATAAGAAAAATTTGGACATCTTCATCCTGTTCAAATGTTTTCACCCCCCGACTCTCAATGCATCGTGTTTCCTTCTGGAGCATCAGTGAATGTTTGAACCTTTTTTAATAGTTGTGTTCAGTTTAACTGCTCAGAACAAACAAGGGACTCATGAACAACCATCACAAAACCAAAAAAACAGTAATAGATCATCCAGGTAACCACACACAGTATTAAGAATATATGGTTCACATACTTATGAATGGGGTTATTTGAATAAATTCAGCTATTTTTTTGTCTTGTGGATTATACGTAAACATCTTTTATGTAAAATATCTTACTCAGGACAGTACTAAATAAAAAATAACATGCATTTTGTGTTATCTCCTTTGTTTTGTTAAAATTATTCACATTTTCACAGATTCTGCAAGTGGTTCACATACTTTTCCTTGCAACTGTATATATATATATCGTATTAATCAATATGCCATTATATATGGGCTTAATCAGTATAATTATCACCTGACAGCCTCAGAATGACAGCCTCAGTCACCATTCACTTTAATTTCATATTTTATCCATACAAGTAAATGGTGTCATTCTAACTAACATTATATTGTATTCCACAAAAGAAAGAAAAATTATAAGGATTCTGGAACGACTTGTGAGAGAGAAAGTGATGACAGAATTTTTAAATTTTGGATTAACTCCTTTTATTTCACTAATTTAAAAACACGATTTGAAATAAACTTTCCACAAGAGGGCAGCAAATGACTTATTTATAAAAAAAAAACCCATTATGTTTTCTAGCTTGCAGTGCTGCTGTACCAAACTTAAATTACCTATAAACAATCCCATGTACTTATGAATAAGCTTACTACGGTAATGACACATTTACCAAAAGGTACAAAAAATGGGTGAACACTGTCCTCTGTTTATCTTTGCTTTTATAAATATTTAGAGAGAGCTATATGACATAACTTATGTCATATGTGTTGATTCATGTTGTCATGTTTGTTTTTTATTCTCATTTTTGTCTTTAAGAAAACTTTAAGGGAATCTAAAGTAACTATACATAAACATCCCCTGTATTTGTTCATGCTTCAGATGAAAGGCTTTATCATATCATGTGGCTCCAAGGTCAAGAGTTCAGCACCCGACATTCCTCATGGGTCACTTCTTATATATGAGAAAGTGTTATACAGGAAAGCACTTTCACAACTAAAGATCGAGAGAGATCAGGCCATGGCCAAGAAGGAAGAAGGGATATGTGTCTATGCAGCTATTACATATGTAAGAAGATGTGGTGAGCTATTCCATTTTTAAATCTTTTGCACTGTCCATATGCTTTACAATGCAATAGTTGTATTGCATTAAAAAAAAAAAAATCTACAGATGGTTTTCCTTTCTTATGTTCTTTCATTTTTTTAAGAACAATTTAATACAAAGGTTTTGACAAAGATCACAAATGCAAGCAAAACAAAGGAAATCAAAGATTTAGGGCAGGGATTCATGTTCAGGACTAGATTTTGACGCATCTCTCTCCCCATCTGTGCGGATGCTTTGAGTAGGCCTGGTTCTAAGGCATACATATGCATGAGAAGTGAAAAATGACATGAAGCCTCTGAGTACATCTTCATTGACACTCAAAAGCAGCATATCAATGTTTTCAAGACAGCAAGAAGCTCCAAAACAAAGTTTTCCATCTTGCAAGGGTGCTGTCTCATTAGTGGCAAATCACGACTCTGACATTTACACTGTAAGCAGTGGTAATGCATTTCCATTTCTTTTAGAACGGAGCGGAACATTTCAGTCAGACAACATAAGTCTGTTTGTTCAGGAAAACAAGCCAGAGGAGGAGGCAGCGACAGAATAAAAAAAAAGAGAGAGAGAGAAAAAAAATGAAAAAGTAAACAAATATATCCTGCACAAACACACAAACATACATCTGTGCAGGAGTTTAACTCAAGAACCACCATACAAACGATCTTGCATTCATCCTTTTGTTTATGTTTAAAACTAAATCATGATGTATGCAGCTGACCAAACGCAATTGTAAATGGAAAACATCATGAGCAAAATACAATTCTTCTTTTATGGCAGTTATTTGTTAATCTAAAATTGGCTTAATTAGTTAATCAACTACTCTTTAGTAAATGGTTTTAAAATGGTTTCAAAATGGCTTCTGGTCCAGAAAGAGGTGTTATTCCCTAAGGAAAAGGCCAGTCTAAGTCAGGACAGCATGTTCTTTGCCTTGAATCAAATCAGTTGGCAATGACAGAGTAATACTGCTATCACTAAATCATGTAAGATAAGATAAGACTCATACTACAGCAGAAGATCTGATTTAGTACTATATCTATGATATCAGAGAAAAAAAAACTGGTCTGGTGAAGGATATTACTGTGAATTTCACTCCAAATTTCATCTTTATTAATTTATGTCATGAAAACAGTATTTTTCATAATGTCTTGAATTGCTGCAAAATGCTGCAAAACTGCAGCAAAATGCTAATTTATACACTTTCAGAAAAAAAAGGTACAAAAGCTGTCACTGGGGAAAAATCTTTGTACCTTATTTACCCTTAAAGGGTGCATATTAATACCTTAAAGGTATAATTCTGCCTTCACATGCTCTCGGCATTATCGTAAATACGAGTTTCCTAGGTAAAAATTGCACATTAACGCCCTCCCATTTCAAGAGTTGTATGCGATAAGCTCGTAATCACGACTTCAGAAGCGGGAATTATCAATTCCGATAGCATCTGAAGGCAGCATTAAAACCTCAAAGGTACATATTAGTAGCAATAAGCGAAAAGTGGTAAATGGTTAGAACCTATTGAAAGGGTACCGTCTCAGTGACAGCTTTTGTACCATTTTTTTTTTCTGAGAGTGCATGAAAATAAGGCAGATGAGTTGTTTCAGACTTATTTTCATAGGTAATTCTATATATTTCGAGGGTTGTGGAAGCACATATTGAGATCTGTTGGATAGTGCTTGGTGCGGACGTTGACATCACTTTACCTTAGTTTATGGCTGAGGTCAAACTCGCAGGGGATTCGAGCACCCACAGAAAAACACAAGATATTTTCCATTCATTTTATCCAATCAAAAAAAAAAAAAACAACGATTGAGTTTGGGAACCTCTCTGATTGGTGAATCTCACATCAGGTCCCGGCGGGTCGTAAATGCACACAATTCTATTGTTATGTTTAGCATTACAACATAACAACCTGACACAAAAGCTTTTACTTTCTGTGTTTTTTCTGTTTTGTTTTGCACTATGATTGCATTTTACGTTATTAACTCCAAAATCATCAGGTATATCAGTGGGAGAGCAACTTGCGGCAACACTCATGGAAAGAATATGTGGTTTAGTTTGGTTGGTAATCATAGGTGGAGGGTGAATCAACACAGGGCAAGGATAAGGAGATTTGTTATTAAAGGGGCTACATCCACAAACCACTGTTTTAACAGAAGCAAGCATGTGGGATTTGGCATGGCAGAAAGCCATTTATAATCACTAAAAAGCTGTCACCCATCTTAATTCATTGTGATCTCACAAAGTTGTTATATAATAAATGAAGCTGACTGCAAAATGAATCTCTTATTTACATACATTGTATATGTATGTAAATAATGATAATGATTTGCAAGGGTGCGTCTCAATCAGCTCCCTAGCTTCCTAGGTCATGAATCAGTATATCATGGCACTGGTAAGGACAGTAAGGACACTGGCTCACTACACATTGGGACACTGATGACTCTATTTCTGGCGACATGACAACTACCTCATTGTACAACATCACTACTGGTATTTATGAACAACAGCAGAACTATCAACGCCTAAATGAATCTGCAGCAGTCATGTGGTACAGGTAGGAGCTCTCTAAAAATTCCCATCTTACAAGCTGTCGTTATGAGCTTTACGAGGATGTGAACGCTTTTTTTTAAAAAGTTGAAATCTCGTAATTATGGCAATTACAACATGAACGCACCTATAGTAAACATTGATGCTTCCTGGTTTTAACGTTGCATTGTGGGACTTTTTGGGTGTGAACATTTCAGTGCACAGGTAGGATTTTGCAATTGAGACAGTCCTTAAAATGGCCGACACACTTATCAGTGCCCTGACTACTGAACAGGGAGCTGATTGAGACGCACCGTCAGAATCCACTCATTACTTAAAACGCTGGAGTTTTTGTTCAGTGCTAACTTAAACACCTGTGATTGGCCATTGCATTCAGGAAATCAACTTATATGTTTATTTGGATGGCACCCACCTTCAGGAACAAACTGGCGCCTATGGTCAAACTCTTCATGGGAAGGAGACCTATTTAAATAAGGTAAATAGGGTAAGATGAAACATCTCACTGGAGCATATGACAGGGCTTTCAAATTAATAAAGTAAAAATAATAAAAAATACAATTATATTAGTGTTCATTAAATTGTGAAACATTGCTTATCAGAACAAAATGCATTCAAATATGAATAAGTAAACTTTTTGAATGTACATTAACTGTTAAAATATTGCGTGTTCATGTTATTAAGACAAGTAAATATTTTAACATTTACACAATATGGGCACTTGACTTTTTGTTTTTAATTAAATGTGTTTATTTATTTTCTTTAAATGCACAGTAAGCTATTATTTAATTGTATTGTTGATCTAAAATGTGAAATATTTTTTTTTTTTGGAGTGCAACATCCATTTCTAAATGGCTCCTGGGGATTCCCGAAAATGTATATGATTAACTTAAAATATATATATTTTTTTAAAGCTTGAAAGAACGTGAGATTACTTCTTTTGGTTTTAATACTGTATTGTGGAAGTATTACTATGTTGAATCATTATTCAGTCTTACAGTCTGACTCCTCCACATAATAGAAAGAGACATTTTCAGCTTTATAGCCTTAATAAAATAGGTAAAAGCTTGTTAGTGCAGATGCTGGTGGGAGCCAGCAAGTTGTGAGATATTACACTCCATTTTAAACTAATTTAAACATCATTGTTCTAGCATTATTATAATTTGTATGACCTCATTTTAATTGAGAGACTTCTTGGAATATCCTATGTGTAAAAATTAAGTAATTAAAGTGCTAAAAACTGTATAAAAGAAGAGAAATTGTGACCAGTTAATAACAGAAAAATATACAAATTCCACTGATTTTTAAAATTCTGCCAACTACCATATATTTTCATATAGCAATAATATGATGATGATGATTTTGACTAACAAACCACCATATAATTTCAAACAACCCTAATAATAACAACAATAATAATATGTATTATTATAATATGTTATTATTATTATTTTAAAAGTAAACTCACGTGTCATGGCTGCGGAAGTTGATGGGTTTTCAAGCCCACTTCATCCTCTCATTTGTCTTGATAGATGTGAATCGCAGCCTCCTCCTACTGGCCCCTCCCACTGAAACACATACACAGACACGCAGAAAGCGGGAGACGTATTTAAAACTTTTTGAGATCTGTCACAGACTTTGTCATCCCGAAAATCGTGGCGTTTGTCGCACGATTAATTACTATACTGACAGAAGATTTCGCGAGGCTCCTTTCAGCCGAAGGAAACGTTACCGTGAACTCCCTAGGAAAGTTTTCCTCAGCATTACTGAAGATTCGCTGGTATGTCACTTTGTTTTTATCGTTGCTTTAGGTTTGACGTGTACATTGTATTAGGACTGTCGTTAGACAGGTTTAGGTTTCTTGTAAAAAATGTTGTTTTATAGCATGTTTACAGTCGCATGCTCATTCCATAGACGCTCATGCACGTTTCACAGCATGTTGAGTCTCGCGACGTGACAAAACCAGAGCTCTTCCATTATAATCTATGAAGTTGTTGTCTACTATGCAAAGTGACGTTCTTCAAGTGCATGCAAAGATTTACAGCCCGTTAGAGGAATTGTAAAAAGTTTTTTTTTTAAAACTGAACTAAAGAGATTTGTAAGTCTGCACGATCTCTGCAGATGTTTTGATGTGGTCAGGATGAGCTGTGAAACTTGAGGTGCTTGTGATGCCATCTGACAGCTGAACTACAATGTGCTGTCCGACACAGAAAAACTTTTCTCCCATTAACTTCAAGCCCGACTCTTTTTCAGGATGAGTGGACTGCCCTGCACAGGAATTTCATTTAATCAAATTAATGTACATAGTTAACATAACACTGGAAGTACAGACATGACACAAATCTCTTTCAGTGCATGTAAAGACAAAAGCCTCTTCCATTTACTAGTTGCAGGTATTGTGAAATTCTCAAACAGGCCTGTGAGTATATTACGCCTTTGGGAATAGTATTATGTAAAACATGACAAAAATTCATGGTATACCTTCCTGGGATATCTGTCACAGAACTTGATACTATGAGTAAGACTTGTCATCCTGGGCTATCTATGTATCTATTTATGTATCTATGTATGTATCTATCTATCTATCTATCTATCTATCTATCTATCTATCTATCTATCTATCTGATTGATTGGATAATTATACATTGAAGCAATGGGCGTCCTTGTTGTTATGCTTCTGTGTTTGGTTACCAAAGAGACAGTTTTCACCTAATTAGTTTGGCAAAGTGTCTTAATATAATATTTTTTAACCTAATCCATAACCTATTCATGTTTAGTTACAGATTTTAAATAATATCTTTATTTGAGACCATTTGCTGTAAGTCTCTTTCATTATTGGTGCGTGGCTGATTTCCTCAGAGGGATTTGTTCTGGGCCCCGGTCAGGCTTTTCATGCCTGTCAGACATTGGATGATCCCTGCAAGTGTCTTACGTGAGAAAATGAGGGTTGCTGGGCAGTGAATTCCATGGGAAAGGCTAATCAGAGCTCTTGAAAGTACTTTTGCCTAAAGAGACAGTTCATACAGTGATTATTGTAGTGGAGATGAGGTGTAGAATGAAGGTGGTTTTATGAGAACAACAGACCTGTGACTGTTATCTGATTCAAGACCCCCGTGACATGTTGATTCAGGTCCTCGGGGTTAGCGATCACTCACTCACAACTTATTAATTTCTAGTCTCAAAGATAGAGGGAGACAGAGGAAGTTCAGTGCTTTTTGGAGGGAACTAAATTCACTGCACATATCTGAGTAGATTAACATGAGATGATGTATTTTGATGAATTTTAAGTAACTTTTTCATCATCTTCTGGTGTCACTGATGATTCATAACTAGAGGCGTATGAGTAAAAATTGCATGTTGATGCAAGTGTATATGTGTTACTTTGCATGCTCTGATGTGACTCACAGATACACTGTAAAAAGAAATTTGTTCAGTTTACTTAATTCAATTGTGCAAACTTGTTGCCTTAATTCAGTTAAGTAAGCTTTACTTAATTGTATTAAGTTGATCTTATACTTAAACCATTTAAGTTTTCCATTTAACAACTTGCTTTGTTTTACTGTTTGTGGCTTTATTTTACAATTTTATTTGCTGTCTTGTGTCAGTATTAACCCAACAATGACAACAAATAAAACTGTAATGGTCTTATTAATTATTAAAAAAAAAACTAAAAAAAAAACTTAACTGTTACCATTGTTGTGTTTTGCATGCTGAATGTTGATCTCTGTGTGTGACTCAAGCAAGGTTGATTGCAAGACACTGGCTCATCTAGAGAGGAATCAACCCCCTTAAAATTTAGCTGTTTCACAATAGTGTTTATGATGTATATATATATATATATATATATGTATGTGTGTGTGTATATATATGTATATGTTAGTGATGTAATCTAATAAACCAAAATTCGACACAAAGTCTAAATTAGTTACTGGTTTAGTGCCAAATTACGTCACTTTTTAAAAGTGATCTATTTAATACGTGTCTTCCTTTGAAACCACAAATAAATGTAATTTCCCAATTGGAAATCAATTGGAATCAACTGGAAGAGAGTTATAATAATATAAGTGAAGTTCCAAGTGCACAACCAAAGGAAACGCTAATCACTAAAATGGTGAGAAGAAATTTTAGGAAATCAACATGAATTTATGGTCAACTTACGTGACGTTATCCCAAACATTTTAGTTGTATTGATAACTTAACATTCAAGATCACTTTAAGAAAATGAGTGAATGCAACTAAAGAAAGATAACTGCAGAAGTGAAGAAAATGAGTGAAAAGTCTATTAAGAATTGCCCCGCCTTAACCTTTTGCTCCGCCCTTCTTTCTTCCTTTTTTTTTTGCTTGACGAAATGGTACTCAAACCAGTCAAGTAATTTTTACCTGGGTTTTCTGAGTAACAAAGCATAGCATGCAAACAGTAAAGATACTAAATTGTTTTAAGTAAATTCAACAAATTCTTGGACATTAAGTAAAGTGTACTAAAAAAGGTTAGTTAGAACAACTGTTAGGTTTTACAGGTCACATATACACAGATGTGCAGATGTTCCATATGAGTGTGTGTGTATGCTCTGTGGTCTTAGCGGCGGCCCTGAGGTGTGATTTAGTTTTGTTTGTGTGCATGCTGTGTGAATGAATGTGTCCGGTGTTAAAGATGTGCAATTGGCCCAGTGAGTCGAGTAGATTGATCAATCTGTATCACTGTTGGAGGTTGTGGTTTTGTTTGAGTGCAGCTGGCCACTTCATGTCCCCAGCGTGTCACAGTTTGACACGTGGCTACGCTCGCAGCCAACACGGAGAGGATCCATTTGGGCCAACGAGCACATCTTCCATTATAAACATGTCAAAGAGGCTCCCGTCACCGTTCACTTACGCAAACGGGAAACCACACTGTTTAGACTGAATGACTCAATCCAAATAAGATTCATTAGCAGCCATAGGCCAGTGTTGGACATTATTATGGCTTTCGGGAGGCCTCCACTACCAAAGTGGCCATAGATGATGCGCTGTATAGGTACCCACATTTTCATAGAAACTCATGCCATGTTTCTTGTCTTGAACAATCTAGGCTGGAGTGAGTTATGTTTTATTTATACATGGCTGGAAATAGTTGTGGTGTGTTATTCTCTAGAGGTCATGATGTATTCTGGTCGATCCTCTCATGCTGAGATGGTTTTCAGAAGGACATGGTCAAACATACCGTAAAGACCTCATGAAATAAAAATCAGTTTTATGACTTTTAGTTCATGTCTATTAGCTTTGATGTTGTCTGGATACTAGCGTGCTTCTAAACACTGGCAATTTCAAATATAAAGCATACAGTCTTTCTCTTAAAGAAAATGGATCATAAATATTAATAACTCACCTTGTTTGGAGGGGTGTATGCAAATCTGTCTTTACACTCTTAAATGGTTAGTTCACCCAAAAATGAAATTCCGTCAGTAGTTACTCACCCTCATGTCGCTCCACACGCGTAAGACCTTCGTTCATCTTCGGAACACAAATTAAGATATTTTTCATAAAATCCGATGGCTCAGTGAGGCTTGCATTATTGCCAGCAAGACAATTAACACTTTTAATACCCAGAAAGCTACTAAAGACGTATTTAAAACAGTTCATGTGACTACAGTGGTTCAACCTTAATGTTATAAAGTGACGAATTTATTGAACAATATCTAGTGATGGGCGATTTCAAAACACTGCTTCATGAAGCTTCAAAGCTTTACGAATCTTTTGTTTCGAATCAGTGGTTCGGAGCACGTATCAAACTGCCAAAGTCACGCCCCCCAGTGGTGAACCATTGAAATTTCGAAACACTTATGAGGTAACGAAGCCTCGTTTACTGAAATCATGTGACTTTGGCAGTTTGATAGGAGTCATAGGAGTTTGAAATTAAATGAGGATAAACGTGAAAATTACATTTGTGGGTGAACTATCTTTAAGTCTATTGGAAACTTAAAAAGAAGAAGAAGAAAGAAGCCATTTGAAATGTATCATCCCAACTTATTGTCTCAGCAGGAAATACATTAACAAAGGAAAGAAAAATGCGTTCATCAAATCATTTCATGTGCTCTTTAAAACACAACTTTTGACACTGGATAGATTGGCATGGGAACAGTTTTCCAAGTCGTGCTCATTTTCACAGTGGGATGCATATTCTGCAATCCCTCGATTTTATACAGAATATACTTTTACACGAGAAACAGAATGTGATCAAAACTAAATCTGATCTGATTGTGAATGATCTATATCTTTCGTTAAGTCAGTTTCTCATTTTGAACTGAATATGGATGGTTTTATAGTTTTAAGGCACGCTTCTTCCTCCAGAGTGAAGTAGTTCTATGAGTTCAGACCGAGGCTGCGTATTAAACCATATGGTGTTCGACACTCCACCTACACAGTAATAGTGTGGAGTAGCTACTTATTATGTTCAGTCTGGGGTCTGCTGCCTTGAATTTGCTAATGACTTTTCCAGAATGTTTCTGAATGTTATTGTACTATATCTTTCTGCCGAGAAATGGAGGGACACAATCTTTCAGCGGGAGTCATATGAGGTGATTGGTCTCTAAACTGAAACAAACACACTTTTATTTTATATCTAATCACAACCGATAAAGTTATACCAAGTCGACCTGCCCACGTTCCCATGGTTGGTCCTTAACTGATCCGCTTTTGGTTGACATGCTCAAAAAGTTAATTTTACGAGTTTATTTTTGTATAAAATATAGTTGTTGTTTTTTCCGTTTATTTATTATTTATGTATTTATATGTTTATTTATTTTTGCCCTAACT
>RJVU01079141.1:2527034-2550125 GCA_003731715.1 Anabarilius grahami
TTCTGCCCTTGATAATGTCCTCTTTGATCTCAGGAATCCCAAATGCCCCTGCCCTCGATGTGAGAGTGGCAAGAGAGGGGGACACCAAATCAAAAGCAGAGGGCACTGGCTTGGGGCCCCTGTACTGGAAGTGCAATATTTGTTGAGATCTTCCAAAATGACTTCCCAGCCTCAGCAGCTGCCCGTGTGTGAATGGCTCTTTGTTCCCGCAGCTGTTTGCTGAGAGAGAGAGTGTGTGCTCTCCACACCTTACTGAGAGAGAATGAGAAAAAGGCAGTAAGATAGTTGAAGGAAGGAAGCAGAGAGAGTGAGCTAGTGACAGTTTCAGAGATGAAACTGTGGCTTTCATTACTCTTCTCTTGGGGACACGCTACACCCCCCCCGGTGTAGCGTGTGGTTGTTCTAACCATTGATGTTCTGATTGACATTTGAGGTTTTAATCCACCTGTGCCACTGTGCGTCTTTGTGTAAATTTGACACATCGATTCCCCATAATGCACTGGAGTAGCATGTGGTGGGTCCAGGAACTGTGCCTCACCCGTTGCTGCACGGTTGGATGGTTGCTCTGAATGTAACTGCTAAACCCATTAGTGAAATGCTTCAGTAAACTAGTGTGACAAACCTGTGATGTTGTTTGGTCAGGTTAATAAAGTGTTATTGGCCTGTGTATGTGTATGCGTATCTACACACACTGTGTGGCATGGTGATGTATGCCTCTTAAAATCTGCTACTTTCATAATAGGTAATCTTTACAAGCTGATGAAAAAACAGGAGAGATGCAGCCATGTCGAAACTGGCGAGTTGTGCGAGTCTTGCGGTGCACTGAAGTATAAATTCTTAGAAATATGAACCTTTTTATGAATTTTTAATAATAGTAACACTTTTTATGTGATGTTGTTACAGTGTAATTACATAAATAAATACTGAGTAATATTAATTAATTACATGTACTTACTAAAAGGTTGAGGTTAGAGTTTGGTTTAGGGTTAGTTACTAAAGCTACTAATGACATATTTAAAACCGTTCATGTGACTACAGTGGTTCAATCTTAATGTTATGAAGCGATGAGAATACTTTTTATGCACCAGTAAAAATAAAAATTATTCAACAATATCTAATGATGGGCGATTTCAAAACACTGCTTCACGATGCTTCAAAGCTTTACGAATCTTTTGTTTTGAATCAGTGGTTCGGAGCGCGTATCAAACTGCCAAAGTCATCACGAGGTTGAACCACTGTAGTCACATGAACTGTTTTAAATATGTCTGTCTTTAGTAGCTTTCTGGGCACTGAAAGTGTTAATTGTCTTGCTGGCAATGCAGGCCTCACTGAGCCATCGGATTTTATCAAAAATATCTTAATTAATGACATGAGGGTGAGTAATTAATGACAGAATTTCATTTTTGGGTGAACTAACCCTTTAACATACAGTAAAACGTTAGCATAATAATAAACCGTCTAAAAACAATTGGAAATTGCTTTTAAGACAAGTTTTTGCTGATGTTTCACTTCAGAAGGGCTTGATATTAACCTAAAATCACCATTATTTACTTAAAAAAACCCCAAACCTCAGATTTGGGATGGTGGCTATGGAAAAACTCATTTAATTTTGTCAGAATGGAATTATACTAACTGAATCGAGTCTGATGTGAAATTTCAGGCTCTCTGAGCAGACGTAAATGTTTAAATGCCAGTGTAGATTTGTTTGAAAGGTTTTTATTTGATGACTAAAATATCTGTCACCATGTAGATGGTAGGTTTATTACTGCAACGCTTTGTCAGGTAGTGAAGTAAGTGAAACTTCATGTGGATAATGCATGTTGTATTTAAGCTCTATTGGTGTGGCATGTGTTGGCATTAGCCCACCCTCCGGTGAACTCTTGTTGGCCACTTCATCTCTCGAGTTCAGTTGTGGTCGTGTTAATTAGCTGTCATCTGTTAATGCTCTTAACGGCAAACTCCAGGTGTCTAATCTGACCGCTATCTTCACTTCAGCATTTCTTTTATTGTGTTATTATTCATTTAAATCACTCTGTAAGTTGAAACTGGCCTTTTTTCATACTGCAGCTGAAGTTGTTAGATAATGACCCATCACATGTTCTCCTCATTCCCACCATTCACATGAGGCTTAATTAGTGGGTTGCGATTAAAAAGCGCTGCCATATCAACCGGAGCCCTGCTGTCTCTTCCCATCTAAGCCCCACAGGATGTGACATTAAGACCCTAATACCCTGCTGCTTGGTCACTGACTGACATCTTTCTCTCTCTCATTCTACAGAGTGTGTGGGGACCATTCAAGAAAACATCCCGCTGCTTCTGTTTCTGCCACGTCTGGCTTCAGGAAAGCGTTCTCTTCCAGCCATGTGGCCAACGGCACACATACACCCTTCCACCATCCTGTTTTTGACCCTCAGCTGCTTGGCCTCTGCAGGTAAGCGCTGTTATCCTTGTAACCCATCATCTCTCTCCTGGGATTTTGGAATAACAGGTCAAGAGTGAGTGAATGTGGCATGACGTTGCATGAGCCGTCTATATTATCTGTTACATTTTCCTTATGAAGATGAAGGGAAGGCTGAGAATTTATGAGGGGTGTTTTAAAAACCTTTCAAAAGTGCCATGGCTCATGATGAAGTGAATACCAGTGCTCAAGCACCCTAGGCTAATTTTTATGTTTTAAAGTGTGTGTTTATAGGTGAAGTGTACATTTCTGGTCACCAAACAGTGCCAAATGGACCCCATCTGCCTTTTTTTTTTTTTGTTTTTTTTGGGCAAACAGTTAAGCCCCGTTCACACCGCCAGCGACTTTTTCGCTGCATGTCGCTAGTCTCCTATTGTGAAGTCGCTTGTGGGCGTTCCTAGTGCTGTCGCTCTAATATCATTGGTAGACTGCACATCTGATCATATCTGTTGAAAATGCAATCACAAATGATATATAAAACTAAGAAATCATTCTAATTTGACTAGGAATTAGGTTTTAAAATAATTAAAAAGTAACATTCTGCTGTTGTAGAGTGTTGTGACTGCAGAGCTCAGTGCATTAAATCATTAGATTAACGATCGGTCTATCAACAAATTAAACTCACTCATGCTGTCAAAAAATACTAAAACGTCATTCGAATTTGACAAATAATTAATTTTCTTGTCCCTAATAATCAACACAATGCAGGGGAAGCTGTAATATGAACTGAAGCAGTGCTAAACTGCTCACAGCATCATATAATTAGAAACACAAAATGTATGAATCAAACTCACAAGACTGCCGACCGTTTCTTTTCCGCGCATCATTTTATTATATCCATGTATGTACAGTAAAATCATATAAAACAGTGAAATCGCTCCGGAACTATTCCTGTCTGTCTTGCCTGAACTCGAGACAGTGATGTGAGCTCCAGAGCCTTCACTCCTATTGGTTGTCGCTCGCGAAATTCGCTCCTGATTTGCATAAAGTTGAAATATCTGAACTTTTGTCGCTTGTCTCCCGTCGCTTGACACGCCTACATTCCGTCGCCAACGGTCACTGTCGCTCTTGTCGCCGGAAGTCGCCAGCGCTCCATTGAAATGAATGGGATCCTGTCGCTTTGTTGCTGCGTGTCGCTGCGTGTCGCTGGCGGTGTGAACGGGGCTTGAGTCTGGCAAAGTTAGATAGGCAAAAGCTGATATATCAGACAGTTGAACATGCTTAACGTGCATTGTGGCATGACTGTGACAGGGACAAGTCTCAGTGCTTAAAGGGATAGTTCACCCAAAAATGAAAATTCTGTCTTTATTTACTCACTCAAGTTGTTCTTCAAAATATCTTCTTTCGTGTTCAGCAGAAGAAAGAAATTCATACAGGTTTGAGGGTGAGTAAATAATGACAGAATTTTTATTTTAAGGTGAACTATCTCTTTAAGGTGGTGATTACAGTTACCTGCAAATGTTTGTTCCATTAAAATCAATATATATATATTTTTATGTAGCTAATTATAAACATGCCAACATTTTACAGGGATTTTAGTCATAGTTTTGTCTTTTGATGAAAATATCCATTACAATTTCTTGTCATGTTAATTAATTTAAGTCACTTTTACTTTGACTAAAGTAAAAGTGACCTAAATTATCAACATTTAACAAAAACAACGTTTGAAAAATATTTTGAGTTACTTGTGGAAACCTGAGCTCCTGAAATAACATTATAATAAGTACACATTATAATATAATGTTGTAAATTCTTTTTGCTTTAGTTTAGAATTTTCTGGGAATTAGACATGTTTTAGTTTGTAAAACATTTTGTAATTTTACGTTTATGTTGTGTGTATATACACTACTGTTCAATAGTTTGGGGTCGGTACGATTTTTTGAATGTTTTTGAAAGAAATCTCTTAAGGCAGGAACACATCAAGTTTTTCAAACCCCGCAGTCTGCTTTCGTCGCCACTAGTTCGTCGGCGTCGGCTTGGTGTGTTCCTGCCTTTATGCTCACCAAGGCTGCGAAATAGTAAATCGTGCTCACGTTTTAGTAAATCGAGGGAACGAATTAGTAAATCGTGTGCACTGTTTAATTTTCTTTCTTGCATGTCATGTGCAGGGCTCCGTAATTTTCAATATACATCAATATATATTTTACAATTTCTTCCTGTGATGGAGCAGCTGAATTTTCAGCATCATTACTCCAGTCTTCAGTGTCACATGATCTTTCATAAATCATTCTAATATGCTGATTTGGTTCTCAATAATTTTTTCTTATTATCAGTGTTGTAAAAACTATTTTGTAACATTATAAATGTCTTTACTGTCACTTTTGATCAATTTAATTTCAGCCGTACGTGAAAAGTATGATTAATGTAAATTCATGTATATGTTTGCGTCTTGTGTGCTTCATCGATTACAAAATAAAAGACACCCTTCATTAACCGACAAATTCATGATGAAATGACACTGAACACTATATTTGACCGTAAGCATGCCTGGATCTAGTCTTACACAGAAAACGGGGCATGTTCTTTGCAGGGACTCTTCGCAGGGCGTGTTCTCGATAAGCTGTGCCTCGGCGCTCATTGTCTTGACAGAGTGAGGCAGTGTTGCCTGTTTTGTCAGGCAATCACGATTCGCCCCCTGTGTTCGGAATTTCCCCGGTTCCTCCCAGCATGAGTCTTCTAGATCTGGCTGTCAGAGAGCAAAGGCTGGGGGGATTTGCATTAAGAAAGTGCTGACAGCCTCAATCTCTCAGCCCGAAACACCAGTGCCGCACGTCAGCTATGCGTCCTCTAACCCGACTCATGCAGCTCTATCTGTGTGATTGATCAGGGCTTGTTGGCTCAGTCTCTTCAGAAGAGTGATGATTTGTTCCCCTCTGGCACAACAGCCTGACAGATGCCAAGAGAAAAAGGGAAAGAAAACAATATGGCAGCAACCAAACAAACAGAAGGAACAAGCAAAATTATGACAGTCATCAAGTCTGGGTTGTCGGAATGGAGTGTTATGACTTAAGAGTGCATGTATTTCACACCGTTCTATGATTTTACTTCCACTTGTTCTGTCGAATGTCTCTTTGTTGGTAACAGATCCCACTGGCCATTCTCAGCGGTTTTATGATTTCTCTGTCACTCAAACCAAATGCTTTTCTTCTCCAGAAAAGAAAGAAAGAAAGTAAAGTAATGTAAATATTTGGCTGAAAGACTCGGGCGGAGCCATGATTACATCTATGGTTTTTACACTTTAAAAAAAAAGTTTATTAATTACACTAAGTTGATGTATTCAATTCACAACTCTACTAATTATATGAAGTATGCAGCTGTCAGGAAGCTGATGTTAACCAGCCATATAATTAAAAGTTTAACAGGGGCTATAAAAGTATGCAATTTTCAGAGGTAAGAATTATATATTGGCATATTTAAATAAGCTAAGAAAGTAGAGGACTTTTTTAGTAATGTTAAGTGAATTGTAGTTCTTCGTTACGCTAACAGAGGGTAAACACCTCCATCAACACGGCTGGTAAAGCGAGATGTTTGACCTGAGTCTCGAGCTGCTGAAAGCGGAACGGTTCCTGTTAGTGATGGTAAAGCAGGAGGACAATGGCCACTGTGTCAGAATGTCCCTTGAGTTTAGTGAAATTTGGCCAGAATACAATTCTACCTACCCCTTCCTTTAATGCTGTTGAGCGAGCATTGTTGCTTTGCACTATAGATTTGCTTCCTTAGAGTCTTTCTCAGACATTTTGGCACATTTACCTGGAGCACATTTATTAATAAGCTCTGCCTTCTTTTAATTAGGTCTAATTTTTTATTGTTGATGAAGCTGTTCCAAACCCTTGTTTTGGGTGTTGTTGATTCTGATAAAATTGGAGTCTAAACAAACTTTTTGAGCGTCATATCTGAGCATGCTCAATATTTTCCTTGTACTCCATTTTTTCTTTTTGTTTTAGAGCATAGCGGCAGAAACTCCCTGAAGTCTCTTTGTTTTCTAAAGAAACTAGGACATTATCTAATCTGCAGCATCAGAGTGTCTGCAGCCCTGAGCCCTTTCCACATGGACTTCAAATCACTGCCAGTCATAACCTGTGTTTAGCTGTAGTCATCTGATTATAGAGATGATAGAGGTGTGATATACATGATATATATATATATATATATGAACATCTCCATGTCTTCTGAGACCTTGTCATCAGAACGTCTCTTTTTCTTCAACACTGTATCTCCTGTCATAGTGGAGAAATGTGTAATCTATATGATATATTTGGAAGAAGATCTGTCCCAGTGTGTCCCAGGATGGTTCGTACTAATGTGTCGTGACTGATACAGCCAGTTAAAAGCAGGAATAGTGTTTCACAGTTGAGGTGTATTTTTGGTCTAAATATGTATGAAGACAAGGTAAGAGACTCACGTGTAATTGCTTAATAGGCCATAATGAATTAATGAAGGACTGTTGTAAAAAAAAAAAAAGTATAAAAAAGGGTTAAATGTGTGTTTTTCATCTTATCACATCTTATTCATCCTGTGGAAACTGTTTACATTTTTATCTACATGTTTTTTTAATTTCAAACATTTTAATTTGAATGAATGGCTGTTAATGCGTCTGTTCCATAGACTGTAAAAAAATATGGAAGTAGTGTCCATGACGTCACCGTTTCTGAAGAGCATTTTTGAAGCCTAAAGTGGGCCGTCGCCATCTTGGCAGCACGTCACCGCGTGTCACACTGAATAACTGAAAATGATGAAAACATGCCCGCCTAGCTCGACGTGTCCAAGCTAGCTCAGGCTAAGGAGCTATCTATCTATCTTAGATACTATCTAAAATATTAATAAAGATAACAAGTTATATCATTTGAAAGTTCTAAAGGTTTACTGTCAATCTACGGTGTTTGTTTTACGATATAGATGCTCCTGCACCAGTAATATTGTAATTTGTGTCAGGTGTACTAATGACAGCACGCAAAATTAAAACAGGACTTCATACCTTTGAAATGAAATAGCGATCGCAAGATGAATCCAATCTGTCGCACTTGGGTAAAATGTCCATGAGCGTCCATTGAAAAACATCCAACAGCACTTTTTGTCCACAAAAATCCATGAAATATTGATACATTGTCCATTGTTTGCATAAAATTTCTTCTGAACGATCTACTCTCCATCATCGTTCTTCAAGGATTTATGCAATCTGAGCACCGTTTATGTTGTAAAACTGTATATGATCGTGTACATTGGAGCCCGTGTCCAAAGTATAATTTTTCAAAATAGTGCAGCAGTTTTAGTTATAATATCCAAGCAGTGCTGTTGGATTTTGTGGTGTCTTGAGAGGCATATACTCCAGCCATTGTCATTGTTGTAAATCTGATAGACAAAACTTTTAGCCAATGCCAAGACGATCCAACAACGTGTGTTCTTTTTATCTTCCGCATGCGTGCACATGTACACAGACGTACGTCTGTCTCGACCATTAACCGCACAGCAAGCCATATTATTTGATAATTGTATGAAATAATCCCAAAAAAAAGCACAAACACAGCAGAGATGCCAAATTCAGTGCCTGAGATTAGCTGAGGTGACGTGATAGCTCATAGACCGCAGACAAACGGTTAGTATAGCGACAGCAGCGGCAATCCACCTGTCACTCAGTTGGCCACGCCCATAATTATGCAGCACTTTAAGGCTTAATATAATTTAAACGGATGAGTTATAAAAAAAATTACCCCCATCACAGTTGTCGTGAAGGGGAAAATTAGCTGTATAGATGAAAACCACTTTTTGTAAAAGGCTGTAAACATTTTTTTTTCTGCTGTAAAGTTGGGCATTTTAACATGGGGGAGATACAGATTTGACTCCCTTTTGGAGCCTGTCACTAGCGGCCAGTCAATGAATTGCAGTTTAAATCACTTCCGTGTTGGCTTTAAGAGAGATCGCGGGAGGTTGCCACTTGCTCTGTTCAGAACGACATGAACATTTCATAAGTACGACATAATTTTTTACGGAGAGAGGTTCTAATCTCTGTTCTATCACACTGTGACTAAAGCTGGCCAACCAATGAGATTCACCTCATAGGTCACATTCCCAGAGCCGCTGCTGTTACATAAAACTAAGACTTGGTGCTTGCCTAAGAGACAGTGATTAGTAAGAAATCTCAACTGCCTCTTTTGTCTCTGTACTCTTGTAAATGGTGTTGTTTGATAAACACCATAGCGAATACAAAAATCTGTTTGAAAACTTCACTTTTTTGCTGTCTGTGAAAGCTGGCATCCTTTTTCATTGCTTTTTTATTTGGGAGGAAACTAGAATGTTTTTTTTATACTGGGGAAACCACAGTATTTCTGCTTTTCTATAAGCGACCTACTATCAGAGAGTGAAACTGCATTTTAATTCAGCCCACCTGCCATTTTTTATTCATTAGTCTGAGCATGGGAAGATCTGAAATTTTTTTTGTTCTAAACATTTGTGTTGGTCTGAACAGGCCTAAAGTTTTTGGATAATATTTAAATAGTCTGATTAATATTTTCAACTTTAATTAAAACATTTGAATTTTGTCATATTTACTCACCCGCATATCATTCAGCCATTTGACCATGGCTGTCCCACAAGATTTTCAAGGCAAGATTAAAGTGAATAGAAACTTAAATTTATGTCTGTTCATATGAAGCTGTCATATGAATTTAGAGGATGCCCACAAGTCATATGAATGACTTTTATAGTGCTTTTTGTCAAAAAAGCACTGGCCATTCTCAGTGGTCCCCATCCACTTTCATTTTATTGGAAAAGATCAACTGTTAAATATCTCTGTTGGTGTTCCATGGAGGAAAAAAGTATACAGATTTGAAAGGTTGAATATATGATGCTATGATTTTCATTTTCTGGATGAACTTTCTCTTTAATAAGTGTTTTTAAATAAGCTGTCTGTTCTTCAATACATTTTCTCTCTCTCTCACTGCCTCTTTTCATCCCTTCATTTGTCAGACATTCCTTTCTAAGCACTTTTTGTACATCTGAGTTGCCTTTTTTTGGTCTCTCATTTTGCCAAGCTGTAGATTCTCAGTACGGTCTGTTATTATGGGATGGCAGGGCTGCTGGAAGCCCTCAAATTTCACTGGTGAAGTGGAGAATGGAGCAGAAATCCTGCCAGAAATTAATTTGCAGCACTTGCCAAAAACAGCTCTTGCAGGATGCTGGTTACGCCGAGGGCCGAGCGTGTGGCCTGTGGGGCGGCTGCAGGAACACGCGTTGGCTCATGTACCCGGGTGAAACGCCTCACTTTTCCCCTCATCGCTCCATAGTTTTTACCCTCCCACAGCTCACAGGGATGAGTGACAGTCTTGTCATGCCCGTAGGCCCCATACAGATTGTTCGTCTATCCTTCCATTCTGTCATGTGACAAAGACATGAATAGAATTAGTGCTGAAAGGTGAGTTTACAGAAATATACCATTAGTTATATTCAGCTCAATGACACGCTTTAAAGGGATCCGTCCTTCATCCTCATTTAAAAACAAAAAAGGCTCTGCGTCGTGGAGACAAATGACCCAAAATACTAAATAAACCATATCAAGGCAGGGCTCAACAATAGGCTCAGGGCCAGTGTGAGAACGATTCGGGCCTGTTGACGGAACTGTCACTTGCCCTGTCATGTGTGTTTCACTGCATCTTAGGTTCATTGATAATGTGCATGTGCTTATATGACTTAAACTTTTGATTTTTTTTAGGATGTTTTGAACAATATTGTAATTTTTAGTTTGTTTTTGTTTTAAACAGGTCACTAAAGTGACTTTAAAGGAGTGGTTCATTATGATTTCACTTTTTTAACTTTAGTTGGTGTGTAATGTTGCTGTTAGAGCATAAACAACATCTGCAAAGTTACGATGCTCAAGGTTCAAAGCAAAGCGAGATATTTTCTTTTAAAGAATTCCCTGTTTGAGGACTACAACATACGGCTGGTAGGGACTACAACGAGCTTCTTCCAGGGTTGGTGACATCACTAACCCAAAATTTACATAAACCCTACCCTCAAGAACACGCAACAAAGGGGTGAGGCCATGTTATTGCGATACAGTACGTAACACAAATGCAATAGCATGTCATAAAAGCAAGATGCCAACATAAGTTATAATTCTAATTAAACTAAACTATACCTGTTCTGTCTTCATGCAGCCTATATTCTCTGGCTCTGTAGGCATCTTACAACAGCTCCCACAGAGGGATTTATAGATTATCGTGACAGAATATGCTAATCAATGTCCCACATCAGCTACATAAATTAAGCAACTAACCTTTCAGAAACGTCTTATTGCATTCTACATGTTGTCACTTCTTCTTGAGTCTCTCCATCATTGTCCGACTTTGGTTTGAACATAAAAGGCTGAAAAGTTTCTGACATTTTCAGTGAGTCTGAGGTAATCGCAGCTGCTAACAAGAGCTCTTGAAACCCCGCCCTCTGCTTCGGAGCAGCAGCTCATTTGAATTTAAAGGGACACACACAAAAACTGAGCATTTTTGTTCATGAACTGCATTGTTTTATTGTTTTATAATGTTTCCTGGGGTGCATTTATAATGTTATTGTCATAATTAATAAATAAATGTCATTTTTCCTACCCTGATTTTAGCCCTCTGGTTTGAACGCTCTGTTTTAAGGGGCGTGTCTGCTGTGAGACTTCAGTGTAAACGCCCACTGATGTGATTGGCTAACGTCTTTCCATTTGAAATGGCTAAGTATTACTCTCTCTTTTAGCATATTTTTACTATTACAGCTCTCAAGGTTAACTAATCGTGAAAAGTGTTGCATTACATTTATATCTATGGCATTATATTTAGACCGTGGCATAAAAGGTTGCAGAGATGAACATTGTAGCCGATCACAGACATGTTTAGTGCATGAAAGCAGTGATCTTGTCATTGCAACTCAATTTCTGTACACTAACAAATGCTTTCAACTCTACTAACAGTTGAAACGCGATATAATTAAGAGATTCGTTGAAGTTCGAAGAGTTTTGTGCGTGTCAGTCACTGATAAACTCGCGCTGTTTGATGGAGCAGCGCGCGCTGCTCCAACGTTTGCAAAGGGAGCTTTCTTTGATCGCTTTCTTTATATAATTTAATCACCGTTAAATAACTGATTATTTTCATCCTACTAAGAAAAAAAACACAAGCTGACATTTAGTCATGGGTTTGATTTACTGACACACAGACAAAGAGCGTGACTTTACATGAATTACATTTCAGATCAGGCATTAGAATTAACACAGTTACTTACATTTTGTCGCATTACTGTCGAGTCCAGGCACTGCACAATATTTTGTAATCCTCAACGGCATGTTTATTGCTTGGTAGCTCGATTAGGTTTAGCCCCACGTAGGCCTATGTTACTTAGGCTACCTATTCTGTTGCATGTCATGCGCGAATTGGTGGGCGGGGCTAAACAGGCAGCGATGAAGTAGGCGATGATCTTCTTCTGCGGAGGCGGTGCTTGCTGCCCTTCTGTTCTTTTCTGAAACTTACAGGATATTCTTATAGTATTATGACCTCTTATATAAAAGCTCAAGGAAAATTTGATTTCTCAGTTCATCACAGCTTTAACATGCTATAAAAAATTATCTGTGGGGTATTTTGAGCTAAAACTTCAAATACACACTCTGGGGACATCAGAGACTTATTTTACATCTTGTAAAAATGGCATTATACCACCCCTTTAACTAGTTGGCTAACAAGCTATGTTTCCTTCCATATTGCATATTTAATTTATGGGAAAAAATAATTTATAGTTGTATAATTTCCAGCAATTATTGCAAAATAAAAACCTATTTAAATCATCAAATATTATTTCAATTTAATGTTGTTTTCTATTTTAATATAATTTAAATTATAATTTATTCCTGTGATGGCAAAGTTGAATTTTCATTTGCCATTACTCTTCATGATTCTTTAAAAATCATGACACGTCATCCTTTTGAAATCATTCTAATATGCTGATTTAGTACTCAAGTGACATTTCTTATTTTTAATGTTGAAAACAGTGCTGCTCAATATTTTGGTGGTAACCGTGATACATTTTTTTCCAGGATTCTTTGATAAATAGAAAGCTCAAAAGAAATAGATTTTTTTGAAATAATTTTTTGTAACAATGTAAAAGTATTTACTGTTACTTTTGATCAATTTAATGCATCTGAATAAACATATTAATTTTTTATATTAGGATTTATTCAAATTAAATTTTAATGTAAAAATAAAATTTTAAATTTATCACTATTGGTGAACCAAGTTAAAATGTTGGCAAGGCAGGTAAATAACACGGAGAAAAAAATCCTTATTGTTGAGCCATGCAATGTAAAAGACATGTTTGTTTAGTCTCTTGCTCTGAGAAACGACCCCAAACAACATTTTATTTTCATATTCTTATTTAAAATGACTTGTCTGCTTTCCCTCTCTCTTAAGAACCAGGCACAGAATCAGACGGACTATAATAGTGCCTCTCCAAATGTTTGAGGACAAATGATCTATGTGCTGTTTTATGGTTTGTGTGACTGACTACGTCTGAATGTGCGTACGTCTGTGTGTGTATGTGTGTGTGTGTATATATGAGGGCCTCCAAATTGTATTGCGCAACCGCTGCAATCTGAGCCGTGGTGCTGCGGAGGCAGTGAGATCCAAACCACTACACTCCACACTCCAAACTGGAAGGAACGAGAGCGAGAGAGATCTCCTTCCTAAACCAGATGTTGCTCTGTGATTTAAGTGTTAGTAACCAGACTCCTTTGCTGCTCTTGTGTTGGCACGAGGGAGAGGTGTAGGGATGTTTACATAGCAACAGCAACCCGCTATTGGCTTAATTACAGGTTACTGCAATCTACACCACGGCTCGCAATCTCTCCGAGTCGGTCTGATACTCTCTCTCTATCTCTTTCCCCTCCACCACAACCGTTATGCCAGTAAGTGAGTGCGTGGACGACCTCAGCCAGAAACCTAATGGAGAACAGCTGGGGTGACCCTGCATTTTCCATTGTGTTTCATAGAGTGCTGGAAAAAAGAAAAGAAAACGAAAAACACAGGCCACAAGATTTGGAGAGGTCTAGGGAGCGTGCCGTGAATTCATTGAAAAAGATGAGAAGAATCGTAGCTACAGTTAACTCCTTTTGTACCGGCTGTGTGTGAAGAACAAGTAGATAAAACTGCCTGATGAAATCTGTAATAAATATCTTCACACATGCGTTAATATGTTTACATACCCCTTTCAAAACCTGTAATACAAAAAATAGGAAAGATAAAATCCTAAAAAAAAATCATAATTTTGAACAAAAATATATTTAAAAATATAGCATTATATGATTTACTTTACATGGCAAGGGCAAACCTGTACAATCCCATTTACATGCCATTTCTTTGATTATTTGGCATTTTGTTGCAATTCCACAAGCCTTTTAAGGCTTTTTTTCTTGCAATATGAAGTTAATTTTCTTGTGATTATCTTTCGACATAATATGTTTTTCTTAGGATCTTGACTTAAAAGTAGTTTTTTGTTCTTAGTATATGTAACCATTTTCTGTACAAGTCCAATATATGTAGTGCTGAATCACTGATGGGTCAATTTGTTTTTACTTTGACACACTCGCTGAAATTGAAAACACTTGAGAAGAAGCTTATAGGGCAGTGGTTCTCAACCTTGTTGACTCGAAGGGCCGCCATTGTCCTCAACAATATTTGAAGGCCTGACACTAGTTTCTGTAAATGAAATGGAAGAATTTCAGAAATGGAAGTTTTAAGAGCTGAATGTTCTTAAGGGTGTCTTCACACTTTGGTTGCATGTTTGGTTCGATTAAAACGAACCCTGGTGCGATTGCTCGGTCAGTGTGGTTCATTTGAACATATGTGAACACTGCCATCCGAACCCTGGTGCGCACCAAACAAGCGGGCCGAGACAGCGGAAAAGATGGGTCTCGGTCCGCTTCCAAACGAACTCTGGTGCGGTTCGAATGATATATGAACGCAACACGGACCAAAGACATGTAAATTAACCAAAAACAGAAAGATGAGACCCTAAAAAGGACAGAATCCTCACGCATGTCTGTTTTTCTTGTCATAGTCACGAGTTTGCCCATCACAGGCATCAGACGCACGTCTTCGCAGCAGATCGTTTGTGTGTGACGGAGGGATTCCCGCCGCTGTTTTGACTACTTTACACATTTTATAAGCTCTTCACAAGTTCCCAGCTGGCCAAAATACCATCACATGTAGGCTACGCACACACAACGAGCGCATTTACCTCAGCATACAGCATTGTTTTGGATGTTCGGAAAGTTCCGTCTCAAAATAGGCAATACGTCATAAAATCCGACCAATCACGTTGTGAATGCATCTCTATGCCTTAAGGTTCGGTATCTTTTGGTTCGGTGATAAAATTGCCAATCTGAACGCTAATCGGACCAGGACTAAATATTTTTTTTTTTCTTCTTTGGTCCGGACCAAATGAAACAAACGAACCGAACTACAAGTGTAACGCACCCTAAGTGTCCCACTCTTTTTAACCAATGAATTTACATGACTGTTCCAGTTGTTTATGATTTACTGGATAAATATTAAGGATCACTATTTTTAAGAATATTTTTTATTAAGTGTTTCTAAGAATTTTAGAGCTTGAAATAACATTTCAATATTTAGTTGATTTTAATGCTTGTTCTATCTTATTTTAAATCTATTAAGTCATCTTGAGCCTGGTTGGAAGTTTGCTGAAGGCCCTCTGGTTGAGAACCACCGCTTTAGGTTATATAAACTTTCGAACAACATTACTGTCTCAAATAAATTATTATTTTGTATTGCAGAATATATGTAAATAAAACATGTTAAATGATCTGTCTTATAAGTTTACATAAACCTTGCAGAATTCTTTTAAAATAATGAGCAGAACTATATGTATTACTATATTGCACAGGTATATGTGACCCATTAGCATAATAAAGTTTATTATGGCCAGAAATTTGCACACATATTTTACTTTTTTTTTCTCTATTTGATCCCGTCCAATGCACAGTCCTGTTTACTGAGCTTAGTACTCTCTGCACATCAGCATAGGTTATGAGGAGTCTCTCGCTCAGACGTTAGTCCTGAGATATTTACGGTGCTGTGGCTTTTTTTTTTTCCTCTTTCCTACCTTTAAGATATATTTATGAAAGACCTCAAAGATATAATGTATTTTGTAAAATGTCATCACATTTCCAGGACTCCTCGATCTGTGCAGTAAATGCTTGTTAAGGGAAGTTTAATAGTGTTAGATATTTGAACAAACCCCTAAAGTGTTGCAGGATTTTATTACATTGGTTGTTGTGCATACCGTGGCAGTTCAGAAATTACATGTATGAAAAATGGCACTAAAAGGTAAATGCTTTCACGTTTAAAAATAACAGACCTAAACCTAACCAATAGTGTTACCGAAAGCAAATGTGAGATAAAAACACACTTGTAGAATAAACCATGCCATTTTAACTCTTTTAACGAGACTTGTGTTTAACGGAACTCGTATCCGAACGCTTTGCATCTCAAGTGCAACGCTGTACCAGGTGAGCTACCGAGCAAGTTTACTTTGTCAGAAAAATTCATATGGAGCTGGTTATGTTATGCAAACATGTAAAAATGTATTATATTACAAATCATATGCTATGGTAAAAGCATATTGTGCAAGGAACCGTGCAAAACTAAGTCTTTTTAAGATTTTAATTGAAAATCTTTCTTTGTAATCATAATAAGTGAGATAAAATGTATAAAAGTTGTTGGTGTTTTACTGCCTCTAGTATTCATTTAAAAAACTACAGTAACTTATATGTATAGGTATATTTTTTGTGGAATTTTGCAAAAATGTAGATAGAGGCATATTTTTCCAATGAGCCTAGGTTGTGACTTTGAAGTGACCACTATTAACTTGGACAAATAAACCACAGGTTAGCGATCACCTATAACACCCTAGCTATCTCATAGCAAAATGATAAAAAAGATATTGTTAAAAAAAAACTTGTCACTGTTTTTGACTAGTTTTTGACTATGCAACAAAAAGCCCCAGCTTGCAGCACATGCCCTGTAGTCACAGATATTACAACAGATTGCAAACCGATTTCAAACTGATCTGAAATCTAGCTGATGATTCCTCAAGGATGTCCTGACTGCCAAAGCCAAATATGAAGCTATAGCGCAATGGGAGAGCAAGATCTTCCTCTATGTTGTTTGTTGACATGTTTTCAAGAATTAACTTTCATTGCTACGTATGTGGGTTTTTGTGAGAACAGGTTTTAGTAATGTTACTAAAGTTAAGGGAAATTGTGGTGCACACCAACATGACACAGAATAAGGCAAGAGTTTTTAAATGTGTGCAGAATGAGCTTCAGTGAAAAAAAGGCACTGAATATTTCATTCAACGAAATCTGCATTCTGATTCGGTCCGGTACATCCAACCCTACTCGTGGACTTACAATGGCCTCCGCGTGTGCGTGATTGTGATGTCCACGAGACTGTAGGGTTGTCCCATTGTCATTTTAGGTTTCAGCATTGCGGTCGATATGTGCCCTGGATGTGCACTTTTGTCAAGCCCGCACTAAAGCAGACTTGTTCCTGACAGTCAAAGCAGCGTTACAGTACGTCGCAAAAGTGCGAATAGCAGGGTTTAGGGTGCCATTTGGGATAACTTTACAATACATACAATCCTTTGTACCTCGTTCTATCTGCTGAGTATCAAAGACTGTTATGTGCTTAGAAGAACGAGGGCTGACTTTTGACTTGTGTTTTATTGACTGCCTGCCCTCTGACCTTAAAGGGGCTGATGGGATGGCCTCTGAGTGTTTTACTGCTTGTGAAACACTGATTCAACATGCTTATGCCCTCAGCTTGCCCTTCCTGACTCACACTTACAGAATGGTCTTTATTTCCTGTGTGCCCACTCTGACAGGCCTGTCATGGGTGCCATCAATCATTGAGACGGGTGGCCGCATAAAACGACAATAAAATATTATAACAAAAGTTTCTGGGTTCTTCCAAAGATTGTTTGAAACTAAAAACATTAGTCAATCCACATATGTTCAGAAATGTAAAGCTTTGAATGGCTCTGCTAGTTTCAGCTATTTTGGAAGGTTTGGATCATATCTTCTGAGAGGATGTGGCGGCTCTCACTGATGACTCGAGAAACATGACGTCTTTGTTTATCTGAGGATAGTCCTAGTAGAGGAGCTGCCGTGGAGGGAAGAAGAATCGCTGTCCAAATAGCCACAGGACTTGGAGTGTTTACTCTGATATTGGACCCTCTCTTTCCCTGTTTATGTGCAACAGACAACAGTTCCCTCAAGTTTATTAAGGTGCTATTACAGAAGAGACTCTTCTGTGTGTGCTTGTGTGTTTCTTTTTGAACATTATTGATGAAATTTACTGATGCATGAACAACAAATCTTTATGAAGAAATTTAGTCTTGCCTTTAATTCCTTGTACGTTCAAATAAGAAATTTAGTTTTTGAGTGTATCCAAAGGACTGTTTTCTGATTAAAAGAAAAAAAAAAAAACTTGTACGTATCTGCTAAAAACTAGTGAAAAGGCATGTTCCCCTTTGTGCACCCCATTGTTGAGGAGTCAGCCAGTAGTTGTGCTGTGCTGTTCTTATGCTGACAATGCAGTGAGGTCAGAGGAATGTTTAGTTTGCCATTACGGTAAGAGGCGCTACGGGGAACAAGCTGTACAAGTATCATTGAAAAGCACTCTTCCCTGCCTGACTGAATGGAGGGCTATTTTCTACACTCTAAAAACTCCTGGGTTATTTATTTAACCCATTTTCTGGGTTATTTGTGTTGGGTTCAAATTATGGGTTATTTTTTCAGAGAGTAACCATTTTCTGGGTTATAGGGCTAATGTTTTGACCCAATTCCTGGGTTGTTTAGGTTTATGGGTTATTTTTCAAAGAGTAACCCATGTTCTGGGTTAACGCCCCTTCCCCCCGCCCCCCGCTGTTCTGGAATTTTCTCACAACAGTCGTTTGAAATAACCGTCACTTGAACTCGATTTTGGCCTGGGCTTCTTCGGTGCAACTTCGTCGCATATTCAAGGTAAGCAAGTATTTTCAGTGTCAATGTAATGTAAACTTTTCTGTGTCCATGTCCCCGTTGCTAGTTTAGCACCATTTGCTAAAAAAATGACCATGGCTTACCGTGGTAATTCTGTGGTTAGCATGTAGCCACCCGCGGATATCGCGACAACATCTAACTAAGTTAGTTTAAAGTCCGTGTAAAGTCAAAATAAATATGTTGTTTTGTGTTTTGAGTTTGTCAGACTAAAGAAGAAAGTGTTATTAACCACCCAGCCAAATTTGAATGATTAAAAATAACGATAAGTTCATGAAATTAGGTGTCAAAATGGTTTAAATGCTTTTTACACATCGTTGAGAAGTACATGTATGACCTATTTAATGTGTTTAGAAGAAAATGACTGAATTCACTTTACACGGTCTTTAAATTCTATTTTTCATAAACTGTGCTGTACTTATCTCATTGTTATAATACTGGTAGTAATAATACCATAAGTACAGTGCACCTAGTGGCGACTTCATGCCGCGTTAAGGGGGTCGAACACCGGACGAGAAGCGCCGCGTCTAGGACAACTTGAGGTATCGCTTACTTTCTTAGTTTATGGCCAGCAATATAGTTATGTTTTAGGACATTATGGAATTAAGATAATGTCAGTACTATGTTATGATAGTACTGTATAATTAAATACAACCGTTGCTGAGTCTGCAGTCTGAACACTTTACCTCAGAGCGTCCGTTAACTCAGTGGTTCTCAAACTTTTTAGCCAGCGACCCCTAAACTAAGATCGACGAGAACTCGCGACCCACTACCACAGAATACACACAAAAAAAAGTTGTTTTAAATCCACATCCACTTCCTATGGAAGCTTGTTTCCACCACAGAATAAAAAATAAAGTGCAAGTAGAGCAAGTGAATCCATACTTAATGAATTCCTCTTGATATTTCTAACGTTTCCTACATTGGTCAGAAGGGGTCTTGCTCTTGTGTTTTGTAGAGGTACACGGTTCAGATGATTCAGGCAGACTGTCCACAATTTCCTCAACATTTTTAACCTTGCGAATTACAAATTTATCCATTCTTGCAGTTGCAGTTTCCACGTGCAGTATTGATAACAAGCGATCAGTCGCCGCACGGTGACGTCATATCTTAGAGTCACGAAATATTATTTACATTTTTTTTAAAAAACCTTCTAATCAATTCTGTCTTTAGAAATCAAAAAATATTTATTTGTAATCTTAATTTTTTAGTATTGAAAAATATTTTTTGTAATCAGAAAATACAGAATTTTTTCAAACCAACTCGCGACCCCTTGAAATCATTCCACCCCAGTTTGAGAACCACTGCGTTAACTGAATGAATTGAGAATATCACCTGAAAATCCAATAACATCAGCAATTTTCATTCAAGCAGCGGACTTCTGTAAATTAATGTAAAACTAAATTTATATTGCAGCACATGATCAAGTCAGTATATACATTAACGACGATTTGAGACAAATAAGTGTAAATTTAATATTAATCTATGTACATGGCGCTCTGTGGCGCTGCAGGATTTTGAACAAGGTCCTGAACCATAATAACCCTTATAGTTAAAAGATACTTGTGCCTTGTCTTTAAGCTGTTATGCATAATAATGGGCCAGATTTTCACCTTGGCATTAATGTCATTATTACACTTGTTAATGAAAGAAAAGATGGACAGTATAGACTGTCATTCACACAAAATGGGTAATGCTGCAAAAGAACCACATTAGTTAACTAGCAAATTGGGCCACGTTTAAAAAAAACAAAAACAAACAGCATTCCCTTAAAAGTGATTATTTGTTAGCTTGATAATCAAAGAGTGTCTGGTGAGTGGTTCACAAATGTCTCGACTTATTAACAATACTCATGTTGTCTTGTTTTCTGTCTTTCAGGTGAAGACATAGATGAGGAGGCATTTCTTCTCTTAGATGAGGACACTATCAAAAATCTTGTCCCTCAAGTTCAATCCAGTTATTGAATGTTGTCAAATGTTTTAGAGAGAATGAGTTGTTTATTTTTCTATTTTTTCTAATGTTATTACAGTGTGACCTAAAATAAATAGGTCCAANTTAAAACAGTTCATGTGACTACAGTGGTTCGACCTTAATGTTATGAAGCGATGAGAATACTTTTTGTGCGCCAAAAAACAAAACAAAATAATGACTTTATTCAACAATATCTAGTGATGGACGATTTCAAAACACTGCTTCATGAAGCTTCGAAGCTTTACGAAGCTTTTGTTTCGAACCAGTTGTTCGGAGCGTGTATCAAACTGCCAAAGTCACGTGAACCAAAGTGGTGAACCATTGAAATTTTGAAACATTTTGAAACACTTATGATGTAACCTTGAGTGAGATGGCCTCTGCTGCATCAACATTCAAATAGCCTAGTTCAGTGTTTGCCGGTCCTGCAGTGCTCTCTCAGAGTTCCCCTGAACCCTCCACCTCCCCCAGCTCCACCTGTCTAAATTTGCTATGGGGTATTATATATGTCTACTTGTGCAGCTCCATGTCTTACATGCTCACAACAGCATGTCTGTCTTTATCTTGTTGTAAGTCTCTGTGCTTGATCTGTAGCAGCATGCATAAACACACAAAGTCAAAACTTACAAATACTATGTTAAAACATTTAGAATTTGTGATAATCTATCAATATACTCAGTTCGCTCTACAACATTTGTAAATTTGTTGAAATTTTGAAACATTTTGAAACACTTATGATGTAACGAAGCCTCGTTTACTGAAATCACGTGACTTTGGCAGTTTGATACACACTCCAAACCAATGATTCGAAACAAAAGATTCGTACAGCTTCAAAGCTTCATGAAGCAGTGTTTTGAAATCACCCATCACGAGATATTGCTGAATAAAGTCGTTATTTTTTTTATTTTTTTTTGGTGCACAAAAAGTATTCTCGTCGCTTCATAACATTAAGGTCGAACAACTGTAGTCACATGAACTGTTTTAAATATGTCTATAGCTTTCTGGGCATTGAAAGTGTTAATTATCTTGCTGTCAATAGAGCCATTGCACCATCTGATTTTATCAAAAATATCTTAATTTGTGTTCCGAAGATGAACGAAGGTCTTACGGGTGTAGAACGACATGAGAGTGAGTAATTAATGACAGAATTTTCATTTTTGGGTGAACTAACCCTTTAATTTCATTTACAGTGGATTTAAAGTTTTTGTGCCAAACATACATTTCACAATTTTGGCCAAAAGTTCATTCTTGGTTTCATAAGACCATATTTGGGAGTTTGCATTTTTTATTTTTTATTTTTTGTCTGTCAGAAAATACTAATTAACTAACTAATTAGCATGAGACTAGAAATAAATAGTTCCAACTATGTTTAATGAGAATTCATGAAAAAGTTTTCCTCAATTTAATCAAGTTTATTGAACATTTTAATTTTTTGAGTGCAGTAAGCTAGGAAATACTCATCACAGTTCCCCTCAATTCTAGTGTGAAGAATAACAGCTCCTCTCAGTAATGCACAAACCATGTTCTAGATCCCCCACTGATACTAGACATGACAGCATGCCATCATTTCTGGCCTTTAGATGGGAGAGACTCACGGAAAGGAGACAGGTGATAGAACCACACTGGCATTTCCCTCAGGGAGCTTGTCATAGGTGAACATGCAGTAAACTCCGACTCCCACATCTCTCATGCACTGGTGATGTCAGTGGCAGTGTGAATCAAGCACTTCACATCCTCATTAAAAGAACTTTGCCTCTTTTACAAAAAAAACAAATTGTGTAAAGTATATTTTTATTTCTTTTATATATTCTGTCACAGCATAGATACAAGATAGCAACTGTACAATGAAATTCCGACATAGAAGTAACAGATAAATGCTTCTGTTGTTTGGCATTTTAGTTGTGTTCCCCAGGTAAGCGACGCACACGCACCCGACCATCCACGTGATGTAAAAGAAAACGTGATTCAACAGACCAGGCCACCTTCTTCCATTGCTCCGTGGTCCGGTTCTGATGTTCACGTGTCCACTGTTGGCGCTTTCGGCGGTGGACAGGGGTCAGCATGGGCACCGACTGGTCTGCGGCTATGCAGCTCCATGCACAACAAACTGAGATGCACTGTGCATTCTGACACCTTCAGAACCAGCATTAACTTCTTGAGCAATTGTGAGCCTTGGACCACTTTTGATAGATACTGACCACTGCAGACCGAGAACACCCAACAAGAACTGCAGTTTTGGAGATGCTCTGACCCAGTCGTCTAGCCATCCCAATTTGGTCCTTGTCAAACTCTCTCAAATCCTTACGCTTGCCCATTTTTCCTGCTTCTAACACATCAACTTTGAGGACAAAATGTTCACTTGCTGCCTAATACTGTATATCCCATCCACTAACAGGTGCCATGATTAAGAGATAATCAGTGTTAGTCACTTCACTTGTCAGTGCTCATAATGGTATGTTGTTTATATGTATAATGGTACACTCTAAAAAACGCTGGGTTAAAAACAACCCAAGTTGGGTTGAAAATGGACAAACCCAGCGATTGGGTTGTTTTAACCCAGCGGCTGGGTTAAATGTTTGCCCAACCTGCT
>RJVU01079141.1:2551077-2567553 GCA_003731715.1 Anabarilius grahami
GAGAGAGAGAGAGAGAGAGAGAGAGAGAAACAAAATGAGAGAAGGACGGAGGGAAAGTCTTATGTGAGCATTGCTGTCTCTCTAGACTAGTAACGGTGGTCATGAATTTTACTCTGACCCCGGAGCTGCCTCTTCCTCTCTCTCCTCCTGCCTGAGAAATGAAAGATGTGTCCCCATTGATACATGCTTGAACATCTGAAACCATGTTCAATGCCACGATTGTCCCTGAACTTTTTTTTACTGTTTGCCCTGACACTGATTTACAGCCCTTTATCCACACATAAAAATACACCTGGTAACATATTTGGACATGAAATAGAGAGTTACTCAGTCTTAGGGCTGCACAATTAATCGCACGATTAGAAAAATAACATTGAAATCACGCCTAAACGAGATTCATAGCATGATTATGAAATCGCAAAGGCTGCGATAATTTTTTTGCGCAGCTTGTCAATGAAGTATGGCTCCAAATGCTAATCCATCTGAAAGCACTGCAAGTTTGAGTCGCTTATAATGTACATTTGAAAAAGAAACATGCGTCAAAACATCTTTCCAGACATGAGAAGCATTTATTAACATCTTGTCCAACAAAAGACAACATTTAATAACATGTTTTTACTCCAAACTCACTTCATAATGACAGTTGAGCATCCTTCTGTGAGATGATGTGGCTTCTTACACAAAAAAAGGCAGTCGTGTGTTTAGTAGTCATGTTTAATCAAAGCGTTTCAATCTTTTGTTTATTCAGCTACAGCGATAGTATGATGCAGGATTTCCTGGAATGACGCATGTTATCTACTTCTGCAGCAGGGCATATTTGGAGTTTTTGCGCAAAAGCGCCCTCTGGCTTTCAGATGGTGAAGCATTTACTACTGATCACATATAGTCGTACAGCACTGACAAGCTGTGCATAAAATAATCGCAGCCTTTACCAAATCGCGTGCGGTTTAATTGCGATTAATCGTGCAGCCCTACTCAGTCTGAAGGATTTTGTTTAAGGCAAGCTCACACTACATGACTTTTGGCTGGATTTTGCTGCCGCAGACAAAACCCCCCGATCGCAGCCAATTCTGTGTTCATTGCGGTCGCTAATGCTTGTTAAGTACAAGCAAGTCAGGGATGTGATCTGAGCCTGTCTCAAACCCGTTTGCTATTATTGTCTCATGATCTTGTAGTGTGTGCAATGCAACGACAAGGTGTAACTAATCCAGTCAATCACATTGCAGATGGTATAAACGGAAAAATGTCATAATCACTTGCATGAATTTCTCGTGTGAATTTCTGTGAGAAAACATTTTTTTTCCGCTGTTGGTTGGGACTGCCTCTTGACCAAATTTGTAGTTTGTGCACCTTTTCAGCATTGTGTAGTATGCACGCTGCTATGACAAGATGATGACAGATGACAAGAAACCTGAGCAAGTGTTGTGTGGGATTCAAAAAAGATGATCTATTTATGTGCTACACAAGAAACTATTAACAAAGTGCATCTTAAATCTGTCACTTGCAGTTCCTTTACAGGGAACTAGATGGCTGCTAAAGGGGTCCAAATGTGCCAAATGTGAGTAAAAAGTAGCTTTGCTAAAATTGAAATTCATTTTTCGAGTAAAATTGAATTATTCGACAGTTGGTTGATAACTTTATAAGGAACATAAATTAATGTGGCAAAAAATAATTTTGCACCCTAGATGCAAAGACAAAGGCATTGCCATACCTTGATCAGCCCACTATTTTCTCCTAGACATGAATGTTTTTCTTGCCTTCGTGTTTTCAAAAAAGAACTGTAGCTGAGAATTTAGTTGTTTAAAAACCAACCACTTAATGTTAAAATAGCTTCTTCTGGCATTTGATACATGCTGGTTTAACATCACACTGATGTTGAAGTTTATGATATCTGCTAACAGCATGCAGAATTACCTCCCACTACCTTTCTTGTCTTTCATCCATATTCTCTCCCCCTCTCTTTACCTACAAGTTGCTCCACAATGGTGTTCTGTGAAACCATATTTCATCCACAGACAGATGAACTGAACTCCCTCTATTCCCTGTGAAGAGTACATTGGCTTCCTGTATTTGTGGCCTCTGGCGTAGCATAGGTCTAGTGATTACAGATAAAAACACAAGCAGGGAGAATATTGTGTTCATTAAAAGTGCTTGATGTAGCTTCACAGAGCCTGGGAATTTCATAGAGCAGGAAAGAGGCAGAAGGTTTTGAGGATTGGCCTTAATCCCCCATTCTATATGAGAACAAAGATTTGTTTCCTTATAGTTTATGTATATAGAGTCCATGATCATGCTGAATCTGTGACCCCTCAGAGCCTACATCCTTCTCTGCTCACATTTATTGTCGTGAGACTAGACTTACAATGGTTTAGCAATTAAAATTAAAAACATATTCTTTATTGCTTTGCTTCACATGATCAGTTTTCAGGTTATGTAACATAACTCAGCATGGTTGGAACGTTGTTTTTGTTCAAGGTGTGTCAAAAAATACTGATGATAATGTAAAATGTTGCTCGCAAACCAATATACTTTAATAATTTAATGCTCTTGAAGTGAAACAGGATATTCAATGCAAATACATGTAGGGTGGGAATTGTTTTTTTTTATTGTAAATTAATTGAATTAAAAAAAGACGGACTGGAATATACAGGTGAATATTTAGAAGACAAGTTATTGCATAGTTATTACATAGTAGTAACATGATTATTTATAGAAGCTGACTGACAAAATATGTAGTTAAGGGCAATTTCATGCAAAGATCATCCTTACCGTGAAAAAAAAGAAGTTTTTACCTAAAGAACAAAACCCTTTTTAAGTTGTCCATTTAGGTCTGTAATACACTGTATTAATGTGCTCTAACAGAAATTTTAAGAAAATTGCCTTATCCACAACATATGAGGTAAGCAACAATGGTTAAATTAAATTTCAACCAACCATATTTCATGCTTTCAAAAAAGGGATCAAAGACCCCCTTTTTTTAAACTTTATTTTAACAGTAAGCATTGTGCAGAAAGATGGAGGGATGCCTGAGAAATAAATACACTAATTTTGTCATAACAGCACTGCCTGTTGAATTTATAAGGGCTAAAATAAAGAGGTCACAACGCTTCAGTACTCTGTCTTAAAAGAGGAAATGTCATTGATCCCTATGAAGGCCTCACGGAGCCATCGGATTTCAACTAAAATATCTTAATTTGTGTTCTGAAGAATAACGAAGGTCTTACGGGTGTGAAACGCCATGAGGGTAAGTAATAAATGACAGAATTTTCATTTTTGGGTGAACTAACACTTTAAACTGCGCAAACTAGCCGAAAACCGTACAATCATTTAGACACAAAACATAAAACTGGTTCACCTGAATATGGGAGAAATCTGCGATTTTAAACTGCTTTATGATAAACTTTAATATTTGTTCATGTATTTTAGCAAGCAGTTGTGTTAGAAGGAAAATTATGGTCTCTAAATTGATTTTTGAACAACGCACACGCTTGTCAACATAAGAAATTGGCGTAATCCATAACCTTTTGCAGTACAGAGTATAAAGTTGTAAAAAGTTTATTAATTGTGGAGTCTTACCATACTAGTATCCCAGATTTCAATATTTGGTGGTTTAAATGCCCACTTGAGGTCTCTGTGAAAGTTTTAAAGCAGTCTTCTGTGCCGCTTTCAGACCGGTCACGTCCGTAACGGAGAACTGTCACGTCCGTAACATTGTTTTTTTCCTCATAAATGCGAACACGAAAATTAAATTAAATTATTATTTTATGCTCTGTGGACAGCCAACCCTTCTTCATTCGGTGGGTAGTATTATTTTTGGTTTGCGCTGTGTAATCACAGAATTCCTAAAAAATATGTTGTCACCCAAAACTTAGTGACTTTTTTTTGTCACGTCCATAACGCATGTATATTTCCCTCATCTAAAATATAAAACGATTGTATAGACTGACATTTTTCTAATGTTTGGACTCCTTTAGTAAGCGATTATGAATAATAAAACAGACGGTTCAATATGTTGGTATTAAATGCATTCTCTGAGAATTTATATTTCAATTTTTGACTGCAAATGTCACGTTCATAATGCTGGAATTGCTCTTAAACATTTTTTTTTTAATAATGTGCACAGAATCATTCACAATAAGTCCAAGAACACATATTAAAAACGTATAGGGTGAATTTTATTTTGACTTTCACATCCAGGAACATTGAGAATGAAAAACATTGTAGTTTTTGTATGTTGAGTTAGAGAGTTTGTTTGCTTCCCTTCAGAAATGCTGTATTAGATTTGGTTTGGCTGGCAATGAGGGACTGACATCACTTCCTCTGCCCAAAACCAGGCCCTTGGCTTGTTACCAAAAGTGACTAGGAATCAAGTATTATTCTTGGAAGTTTCTATTGCTTCATTTTAAGTGGGCACTTTAGAAGTAATTTGAGTACCCTTAGTGACAGAAACGTTCTTGTTTTGAATTTCTACAAGAGCATTTCCTGCCTCTCCATGTGACCTTATAACTCTTTGCCATGTTTCACTCACTCTAAATGTAATAATGCTCAAACACTGCTTTGAGTATCTGCGGTTTGAGAAAACCCTCTGTTATTTTACCCTGAAGATTTAATCTGCGTGAAAGCCGAAATAATTCTCTGAAGAGCCGAGGACATTAAAGCAAACTAGCGTATTAAAAGTGGAGTGAGAGGGAAGTGCCAGAATCCTTCTCCGCTCTCTGCTTCTGTAAAAGCAATACTTCACCCAAAAATGAAAAGTCTTCATTTACTCACCCTCGCATTGTTCCATTCCAAACCTGTACGAGTTTCTTCTGTGGAGCGCAAAAGGAGAAACTTTGAAGACTGTGATGGTTGCTCATTTCTGCCAAATTACAATAAATGGGGACTGAAGCTTAAAAGCTTCAAAAATGCTGCAAAAGCACCATAAAAGAATCATAAAAGTTGTCTGGGCTACTCTGTGCTATACTACCAGTTAGGGCTGCACAATTAATCAAATTTCTAATCGTGATTACAATTACGAATGCCACACTTACGAAATCGCTCAAATGCGCAATTACAAAAAAAATAAATAAAAATGTCCACTTACATTATTCTGCATGCTTAAGATGTGTTTTTTTCTTTATAGAGGTTATCTTAAGGTTTTTTCACCATTGTTTCATTTTTAGTTTTAGTATAACATTATAATACCATGCATATTTTTATTTTTTTTATTTGAAGAAGAAACCAAACCAATGTATAGTTGACATTTGAGGCTTAATGATATAGAAGAGCAATAAAGATTTTCAGGAAGATTGTTTTCAGCTTGTTTATATTCTAATAAAAATATAGCGTTGCTTCAAACAATGGTATAAAGCTATTCAAAACATCATTCAGTGTAAATTGTAATAATCGCAATTAATATTCGCAATTACAATTTCAAGGGAATAATCATTTTTGCCATTATCGTGCAGCCCTACTACCAATCAAACGATAGCTTTGTGTTAATGCATTGATTTGTAATTAAAGGGTTAGTTCACCCAAAAATGAAAATTCTGTCATTAATTACTCACCCTCATGTCGTTCCAAACCCGTAAAACTTTCATTCATCTTCGGAACACAAATGAAGGTCTTTTGGATGAAATCTGAGAGCTTCAGCTACACAACGACTACTTTGACGCTTTAAAAAGTTCATAAAGAGATCGTAATCCATATGAATTGAGCAGTTTAGTCCAAATTTTCTGAAGAGACACAATCGCTTTTTATGATGAGATTGAATTTAGGCTTTTATTCACATATAAACATTCATCAACTCACACATCAGTTATGGTAAACAGAGGTTTAAGCATGTTTGCTTGACGTGCAAGTAGGGCTGTGCTGATAAACGATATATCGAATCGCGATAAAATATATGTCGATAACGATGATAAGCTCTAGGCAGTTTTACTCGATATGGATTAATATAAGAGCCAATCATACAGCAGAAATATGCGACAACAGCCAATCAGCGTGCAGCTTTAAACGTTCACGTCATAGAACAAAGTAAATTTCCTACGGCACTTTGCAAAGAAAACTCGACACAAGGATGAGAAAAATGAGTGGAAGCAGCGACGAAAGTGAAACTAACCTCGAGTTATTATCCAAAAATGATGAAATTGTCGACAAAAATGGTAGCATGAATTCAGTTATATGGAAGTGGTTTGGTTATTTGAAAAGCGACCAGGCGCAGATTAGGTAACATAATATTAACGGCCGCCCACGTATATTTCTTCACATTTATGCTTTTATTATTTTTATCTTCTCATACTTTTGTATCCGCCCAAGATAATGAAACCATCCGCGATCGGTTAAAGGTGCTAAATAGGATGTTTTGTTTTATAAATTTTTGCAATATTACTTGAAACTGTCTTTACTAACTGATAAAAGACTATTTATTAGGTGCACTGAAAGGAATATTATTAATATACATCATCTGTGCACGAGGTAGGGCCTTAAAAACATCAGCCAATCGTTTACGCGATCATCGCGTAAACGATTGGCCCTCTGGCTTGTCAATCACTGCCATGACGTTCCTTGTGAGAGACGTGCGCGGATTGGCCCTCTGGCTTGTCAATCACTGCCATGACGTTCCTTGTGAGAGACCCGCGGCTGCGAGCTCCAGTAACTTTCCACAATCCACAGGCGCCGCATGCAATGTTTTTGTCAGGAGACAGGAGTAACAACTGCAGATTATGAGTTACCTGCGGTGAGTCCGACATAATGAATCCAACAAAGTGTGTGCGCGGCTTTAAGTCGCGCACACACTTAACGATTGTAAGGCCGATTATGAATGTAAATTGATACTTATGACTGATCGCGCTCAAACGCGTCCAGTCAGAGGCAGTTGCGTTCAGTCTGCGATTACAGTCAGTGTTCAAATTCCATGTGAAAGTATATAAATCTGCTTCAGGAGCAGGAAACAATCGCTGTATGTTGAGCATTGTAACACAGTTCGTAAGTACGGGAAGAAGGAGGCGGGAACCGGCGAACATTCAAACAAACTTTAATATAAAATAAACAACAGAACAAAACGAAAGTAATGCCGGCAGACCCTCGCGGACGTCTGCCGGCCACACAAACATAATAAAACATAACATAAAGTCCAGGCCTGGTCCTCTCTCGTCCGTTCACTGTCGTCGCTCCTCCTTTTATGCCTCCGGAGCTCCTCCGTGAGGGACTCGAGGCCGGTGCGCCTCACAGGTGACGATCATTAACACTCGCGTCACCGGCCTCGCGCCGTTCCCTCACGGCTCTCGCCCGCCCTGCTCGCCACAAGCATATTCTTAGAATGTTATAGCTAGTTGTTAAATGTGTGCCCGGCTTAATAACAGTGAATGCCGGTGGTAAACACTCGTGTTCCAATACTCGTGCACGAGTTTTGGGAGGCGTTCCCTCGAAAAGAGCTGTGAAGGAGGGGGGTTGTTCTTACGCATGCGCTCATTTAAAAAAAATCAGTCGACGAAAAGATCCTCTGTACCACCTTTAACTAGTGGAAAATCTCCCCTCACCCTACGTGTTTCGTACCTGCTCGTTATGTGTGCGTCAGAACTGTTTACTCCCGCTGACATTCCTATGTGCGCTGCAGATATTGTGAATATTTCACAATATCTGCGCTGTATAAGAGCGCTGCATGTTGCGAAGTCACAAGGCGGCGCTGTTGCGCATTCTACATGCTCACGCAACAGCGCTTCAGACTGCTTCAAAGTGATTCCCAATCAATGAAAAGCGCAGATTTATGCCAAGCGATTGCTAATGAACTCGAGTTGATGAATTATGACAATGTCTACTTTATGGCCTTTATATAAAATGTTTTAGACAGTTGTAAGAATCTGAAGGATCAGCCTGCAATTGTGTAGAGTCCCCGGTGTATTTCGGGCTTGTTTATAATTAAAAGTCACACGCTAAGTTAGTAAGTTGTCTTAATTTTTTAAGTCCAAATGTGTAATCTGTTTTTGTTAATAAACTATACTTTAAAATGTAATTAATGAACCCTCAAATTTTTGTGGCTTCAGTCATAGTTGGGATACTCTTTTAAAGCTGGCAGCATTAACAGTTTATATATCGAAATATATATCGTTATCGATCGATATGGGAAAAAATGATCGAGATTACATTTTTGCCATATCGCCCAGCCCTACGTGCAAGAACCAATGAGGTTCATTCTCGTGTGTTACGCAGTATGTTTGAGCTTCTGCAAGAACCAGTGAAGTTTGTTCTCGCGCATCACTCAGGTTCGTTTTAGCTTCTGTTTATGTTCACTGATCAATGATAATATGTGAATAAAAGCCTAAATTAAATCTGTTCATTATAAAGCGATTGAGTCTCTTAAGAAAATGTTATACTTTTATAATACTTTAATGGGGATTTTACCCTTTTTTGAAGCTTGAAATCTTTAGTCCCTATTCATTGTAATTGCATGGAAAAGCACAATCTACAGAATTTCTCCTTTTGTGTTCCACTGAAGTAAGTAAGTCAGGTTTGGAACGACACAAGAAAGTAAAGAATGACAGAGCATTCATTTTAGCATGAACTATTCCTGTAAAGCTCTCAAGTGCAACAGAAAGGTTTTTGAGCCTCATCAGATGCAGGGGTTCTTCTTTTCACATCTTTCACTTTCTCCCACTTAGTGAGCACTCTGAATAGTTTCTGTGTTGTATGGTACGGAAGCTTAAACACGTGGTCCCACGTAAAGCTCCAGAAAGTCATGCTTCGATGCTTCTCGCTGTATGAGCTCAACAGGGCTGCACACACGTGCACGTGCTTGTTACTCTTACACTCTTACTTTTGTACACACTCACTACTGCGCTATCATCTCTATTTTCTGCTGTATCGTCTCATTTGGTCAGAACAGTGTGGGAGGTTTTTTTCTTTTTTTCCTCGGTTTTGCCCACAACCTGCCATTCAGGTCATTTAATTTGCAACCATGAGTTCGGACACTGTTTGTATTTTCCCACCTGAGAATTTGTGACAGGATGTGACTGTGTGGTTTCTTTGTTCAGAGGTGCAAATGCAGTATTTTTTGCAAGTAAGCAAGATAATGATGCTGGTGGAGATAGAAGTGAATTTACTGTAAACGGCAGGGAGCTCTGTGTGTGTTGTCAGAAATGTGTGGTGTAGACCCATTTACAGATGTGGTGTGGATATGTCACTCAGCATCAATGAAACAGGTGCATGTGGGCGTTAGTAACACATTTATCTTTGCAAGGCAACACAGGATTTGTCAGGTTGTCACAATGTTGTTTTTTTTTGCGACACAGTATATGTTTACATTACACAGTTTTTCTGGAGCTAGAAAAGACTTTTTTTTTTTTTTTTAGAAGTAGATATTGTTTATGGTGTTAATGGCTCCCATTGGGTCATTGACAAATAAGAATATTCATGATAAAAGCATTTAAAAAAAAAAACATTTTTAAGAAAGGTTTACTCACATGGTTTCCCTTACACCTTAAATACATGTGAGTGATCTTGATACATTTATACATTTTGAAATATTGTTATATTTTTCAGAGAGTTATCATCACCAAAATTGTGACTTCCAGTCTTTGAAATGTTAATGAAAATTAAGTCTTTAAAATTCATGGAATCTCCAGAGTGAATAAGTATTCTAGTTCTTGTTCCAATTCTAAAATATTTTATCAGAATGCAATATTGTTATCAAATCCCAATCAGTAATCAAGAACAACTGGACAAGTCATGAAAATTCATAGGTCAGAATAAGCGGAAACCCTGTTTTGAGAGGAAAATTGTCATGTATGATTTAGACCCAATTAAAATAACCATTTAACACAAATTTACTAAACATCATGCTGTCACACATGCGTTTTCTTTCTCAGCTGTTAACATTTACTTAAGACATAAATGACTCGCAAAGACGAGCATTTTGTCACATAAGTATGTGTATTTAACCGTTCAAACCAATAAGGCAGCAAAAAGAACTCAGTTCAGTACTCACACGCTCTATGAACAACGGCTTCATGTGCGCACGTCTCTCAGACAGCCTTCAGAATCCATCTGTCAGACAGCACGTGCATATAACAAAATGAGTTCTCTTTCGCTGCCTATTAGGGTTGGTTCAGTATCACAGGCTAATATCGATATATCTGTTGTATCGATATTAAATCAATACCATACAGGGTTTGAATTTCGGGACAGCTGACAAAAATGTCACTTCCCAACATCTTTTTAAGCCTTGTCAATTTAAACATGCAAGCGATTTTATATCATTCAGTAGTACTTGCACGCTTTTTGAAAGATGGTTTTCTTTGCATTCATACCCACAGCTCGCACACAGAGAGCCACCTCTCAAAGAGCTTGCGTGTTCCAGAGCGAGTTCCTTTTCACAGCTTTTTCGCTTAAACGGTCAAATACACAAAACTATGTCAAAATGTCCATCTTGGTGAGTATTCACGTAAACGGTCAGTTATGTCTTAAGTGAATCTAAACAAAAAATGCATGAGCTGGAGCTTTCATGTTATTTAAACTATACACTCAGTCTTTTTGGACTGAAGAGGGAGTTTTGAGTTCTCAAAGTTCGAGTATGTTTTCATAGTACAATGAACTTTTATTTCTCAAGATCAAGGATTTTTACATTTTTCATGATATGGCAACTTTAAATACATTTTTACTTATTTAGCACTTTTTGGAGCCATAGAGCAGCTTTACAGGGTGTCAGACCTAAAACCCCTCAGAGGCGACACAAGGCAATGAAACCTCCATGAGCGTAAAGAAGACTTTGGAGGGACCGAGGATGAAAGTGCAGAGCTGGTTGAATACGACATCAGAAGAAAGATCAGAGGTGTATCTGAAGTGTTGGGATTGAAGCTGAGCTCTTTAAGGTGCGAGAGAGCTGGGCTGTTTTTTAAGCCTTCAGGCCTACTGAACCGAACAACGGTGTCTCTCATTCTTGTATTTCTGTGGGCGTCCAGCCTGGAGCTAGCAGACAGCCACAGACCCTAACAGCTGCCAGATAGGACCAGTTTGTCCTCTGCTCGCTGAAAGAGGGAGCGCAGATACACAGGCAAAGAAAAAAAAACGTGGAGAATGGAGGTATGTAGAACAGTGATTCTCAACCAGGGGGAGTGGAAAGACATCAGTTTGGCTTTCATAAACCAATAAAACAGAAATTATGACCAGAGACAGTATAAGGGGCTCAAGATGGACCACTTGAAGGCAACTTGATAGGAAAAATTGAAAAGCTCAATATGGAGACTTTAGCAATACATGTCCTGTTTTTTTTTTTTTAAATTAAAAGATTAGTTCACTTTCAAATGAAAAATACCCCAAGCTTTACTCACCCTCAAGCCATCCTAGGTGTATATGACTTTCTTCTTTCTGGTGAACACAATCGGAGATATATTAATAAATATCCTGACTCATCCAATCTTTATAATGGCAGTGAGCGTCAGCCTTGGTAGTCTTTCCAGATATGAGAGGACAGTCCATTTGGTCCAGTTAAGAGAATGTAATGAAATGTATTAATAACTATTGTTTGTCTTGCGTTGGACTAAATGCTTCTTTTTGTCTTCTGTCCTTTCGTCAGGATGGGAATGCAGTTTTATTTATGGCCCTTGATTTCAATTCCATTTTTGTTGGAGAATCACACAACAAATGCTCTGCTTCCCTCTATTATTCTCCAAATCATCTATATTTTCTTCCCCGAAGCACTTTGTCTTGTGGGCCCTTTTCCCTAAGCAGTTAAATAAAGAAACAACATGGCTGCCCAATAAGAGCTGTAATCTTTTGGCTGTCTTCCAGACTCTGGCTGGCTGGTGCTTGTTATTCCTCTTTTCACTCTGTGAAGGAAAAAGTGAGTTTGAGTGATCTCAGACTTTGGTGAGGGACGAAGGCGTGATGCAGTCAGTTAGACAGGCAACAAACTCTGTTCCGCTGGGAGGAAGAGGAGGTAGTGGAGGAGGATGGAGTATTGAAGTCACACATGTGACTGTTAACCTCTTTATCTGTGATTTTAAAACCTTTCATTCTTGATCTACGTGTTCTCCCAAAATGGCTGTTTCTATTAGAGCACATCAAAGTGCAGTTTTCTTGCGCGCTTACGAGTTGACGTCAAGGGTTATGTGAGACCGATAGAGCCTGTAGAAAGGAAAAAACAGAAATTCAGAGGTCATTCGAGCCCTGAATGCAAGCATTTCTGTCGTCACAACAAATACCCTACTGTTCAAAAGTTTTTTTTTTCATGTTTTTGAAAGAAGTCTATGCTTACCAAGACTGCATTTAATTGATAAAAAAAAGTTAAATCTCTAATATTGTGAAATATTATTACAATTTAAAATAACTGTTTTTTTAATTTGAAAATATTTTAAGCAGCCATTACTCTAGTCCTCGGGGTGTCCCATGATCTTTCAGATATAATTCTAATATGTTGATTTGGTGCTCAATAAACATTTCTTCTTATTACAGTAAATTAGAATGATTTCTGAAGGAAAATGTGAGATTGAAGAATTAAATTAAATTTATTAAAATAGAAACAATCATTTTAAATTGTAATAGTATTTCACATTGCACTTTTTTGGTGTATTATTGATTAAATAAATGCAGCCTTGGTGAGCATAAGTGGTGAGCGACTTATTTCAAAAACAAAAAAAATGATGTTTCCAAAAATCAAAACAGTTGTGCTGCTTATTTTGGAAACTGTGATGTATTTCTGGATTCTTTGATAAGTTCAAAGAACAAAATTTAAGTGAAATAAACATGATAAATTCTTTATTGTCACTTTTGATTAGTTGAATGTTACTTACCCCAAATGGTTGAATGGTAGCGTATATAGGAATTCACCTAAATATTTGAATTTTGATATTTTTTGCTGTCGTACCATGGGTGCAACAGGCGCTGATATTACGCGCTTTCACAAATGTCTCCATGGTTGCAAGGCACGCTCCCTGTGCAAACGGGGTCAGAGCCACTGCGTAATATCATTGCGCCTGCTGCACCCATGGTACGGCAGCAAAGTTCCTTGATTATTACGCTGGAATGAGAGTATAGTTCCTAGCCATATCGGCCTAGAAAATCGCAACTTTTCATTTTCCATTGGTTTTAGTACACGATGTAACTACAGCAGAGTCAAGTTTTAAATAGGAAAAATATCGAAACTCTTTGGTCATTTTTGAGCGAGATGCTATTGGTCTCATCAGATTCAATGAACTATGCTAAGCTATGCTAAAAGTGGTACCGCCAGACCCGGAGATCGGCAGAATGGATTCGAAAACGGTGAAACTCAACTGTTTAACTCTTGGGGAGTTGGAAAATTAGCCTATTTTCAAAAAAGTGGAGTGTTCCTTTAATGTAATGGCATTCCAAACCAATATGACTTTCTTTCTGATGTGGAACAAAAAAAAAGTAGGTTTCAGAAGACTTGGAATAGCGCACAAGTCCTCTGGGCCATTTTAATAATTCTTTTGTGGTACTTTTTGCTTATTATGGAGCCCCTGTCCTCATTTTCTTTCATTATATGGAAAAGAGTGACCATAATATTCTTCAAAGTGTATAATTTGTGTTGTACACAAGAAAGAAAGTAATACAGATTTGGAACAACATAAAGGAGTGCAAAATATCACCACATTTTCATTTCTGGATGAACAAACAGCTAAAGCAGTCTTTGGATAACACTTTACCTGAAGACAAACATATGACAGTTTGAAGAGAGGAATATTTCTTTCTCCCTCTCTCACACACTATAATAGTTTCCAAATGTTTTTCTGATCATTATCGCAGTGTGGTTGTGTGTTTGTCGTGTTAGAGCTGAAATGTGAGTGGCGTGTGTCCCTGTGGACAGAGAGAGAAAGAGAGACCTGCAAGAGAACTTAACCTCAAGCTCTCTCACGGGAGATTACATCCTCAGGAAAAGAGTTTGTGCATTTATCTCAGTGTGGTTTAAGAATGTGTGCATTAAAGTTACCATATGTCAAAAAAAACAAAACATTCATTTCACAATCAGTCAGTCAGCTCTAAGTATTATTGGCTACATTCAGGGTTAGTGGTTAGTTCCCCACTGCTGTATGATGATTCAGTATATAGATTATAGATATGATTATCTAGCTATATTCTGCAATTCTAAACTGAAATTATGAGTTTCAACCTCCTACATATTGCTTACTAAAATGGCTGTCTCTGGTGAAATCTGCAAAATATAGCCGCTCCAGCTAGCCGCTCACAAACGCTGCATCCGAGAGACTTTGCGCTGTCAAAGTAGGTAATGCATTTGCAAGAATGCAAGATCATACTTCTTACAAGTTCAAAGGTATGCTCTATTAGTATGCATGTGTTTACATACTATATCGATTATGACATCTCCATTTATGGTAAAAAAAAAGTCTTGCAGCTGTGGTTGGCAGAACTTTACCGTAAAAAAAATATGGTAGCAGCATTATAACATTTACAGATTGACTATAAATTTACAGGAGAAAAAAAAAATATATATATTTTTTAAAAGCTGAGGTGCATACAAGTAGTACGGTGTCATACACACACACACACACACACACACAAAAACACCATCATGATAACACGTCACTAAATTAATGCAATAAAAATGTATTGAGCAAAATGCGCTGTATCATAAAACCCTAATTTACATAACTTATAAGGACAAACTGAGAGGAAAACAGCTATTCAATGAAAAGCAATCGAGTGCTGTTACACAGAGAATTGTGGGAATGTCAGTTTGTTTGTTTGTTTTTTATTGTAAATTACAAAATGTATTGTTCTTTTTCACTTAAAAAAACGGTAAAATTGCATGAAAAGGTTCCATTAAACCATTAAACAAAGATTACTCTAAAATGTGCTGGGTTAAAAACAACCCAAGTTGGGTTGAAAATGGACAAACCCAATGACTGGGTTGTTTTAACCCAGCGGTTGATTTAAATGTTTGCCCAACGTGCCCAAAAATTACTATATGGCTGGCTTAAAATGAACCCAAAATAGGTTGGAAATTAAAAATCAGACAGATAATTACTAGAGGCAACAATAATAATCAAAAGGTGAACATTTATTAATAAGCCATTTAAAAAAGGTTTATTGTTTAATTATTATTCATTAAACTTATTAATAAATGTTCATTTATTCAACATATTAATTAATGCTAATTTCCAACATACTTTGGGTTCATTTTAAGTAAGCAATACAGTAATTTTTAAACAATAGTTGAGTTAAATAAAACTACCCAGCAGGTTGGGCAAACATTTAACCCAGCCGCTGGGTTAAAACAACCTAATTGCTGGGTTTGTCCATTTTTAACCCAACTTGGGTTGTTTTTAACCCAGCATTTGATTAAACAAAATTTTTTAAAATACTGTCTTTATGTTGTTTCCACATTAATTGGAAGATTCAGTGTGAACATATATATTAATGATTACCAATTTTGATGTTGTGTCTCAGAAACCTGTGATTAATCTTTTTTTTTTTTCAATCAACAAAGTTGTGTTTATGTGCCACATTTGAAATGAAATAAAATGAAAAGTTTCCCTACTTTATCTTTTTTTCTTTCTTTGAGACTCTTTGGAGACACACTGGCTTTACTGTCTGAGTCTGCTCATCTGCCCAGGTTGTCCTGAGCTTTATCGGCTGATGGGTAAATGTAATCATCCCATGCTCCTTCGGTTTCTCTTGGCAGGAGAGGCATAAGCCTAGCTGTAGGGACCTCTGTCTGTACAATCAGCAGCATACACACACTCACAGACACACACCCTCACCCTTATGGGTCCTTCATCTACTAGATTTGGTTGCTGATTACCCTCTGAGCTCGAGAGAAACATTCTTCATTCATCCTCCTCTGTGATCTTGCTGCCATTTGGCATGTCTGTTGTTAAAGTTGACCTTCAGCTGGAAGGTGCACAGCTTATTAAAGCACAACCTAAACATAAATGGAGATCTAATGACCTGCAGTGAATTAGACCAGACAAGTCTTGTGACCATTTGAAATAGAACTGCACCTGAACCTTTTGGCCATCATTTCAATGTAGGTGCCAAGAGGGTCCTGTTTAACATTCATCACCGATGGCTGAACAGTATCATTAGGTGCTGTTATCCTCACACAGTGCTTGTTTTTCTCCTCATTATTCCATGATCTCTTTCTCTGTTGTGTTTCAAGGTCATGGCTCAGAGCGTGTGCCCGTTTCATTTCTACAGTACAAACTCATCACTGCTTGCTTAGTTTCTGTGGTAACAGCCGCACTGACCTCCTCGAATGTGGGCCAATTAGAGGAGTCTCTGACATAGGAGGGCACTAACGTGTGAAGCCGTTTTGCTTCGTGAAAGTGATTAAGAGGGTAAATCTTCCCATTTAGGGAGAGAGTGAGAGAGAGAGAAAATTGTAGACAGAGTAGAGGCTATTAAAGAGGACAGATGAGTAGGAGTCTTCGTAATAAGCAGGAAGTATGCTGTGTGCCAGATTGTATGTTTGTGTATAATCTTTATTAATAATAATAATAATAAAAAAAAAAAAATTGTATA
>RJVU01079141.1:2567713-2580700 GCA_003731715.1 Anabarilius grahami
ATATGTTAATAAAAATGCAATGCTAAATAAAATCTATTATTTATAAATTATTAAAAACTAAATAAATTATTAAATAAATAATGATTAATGATGTGTATAATTTATAATTAATTTCACCTGCAAATTGATATTTCCTTTAGTATTACCTTCTTCAATGCAGTGAAATTCATTGCAGACCAAATTCCACCATAAAGAGTGTGAATGAGAAACCTATATCGATATAATTTATGTATAAATTGCAGAATGAAGTGATTATGATGTAAAATTTAGTAAATATGTAGACATATTTAATGAATATCTCATGTTCTGAACTGTGCTTAATAAAAGCACATTATTATGCTGGGGCAGGTGATGAACTTTGCAAAATGATGATATTGCAGTGTGGTATTTTTTGTCTGTTTTGTCTATTTACATGTTGCATAATGGCTGACACTTATCATTTAACAATGACAGAACTGCAATATGGAAATGTCGCTTTCATCTTCAATTGTTGTTAAGGGTTTTTATTATAACTGGCTTAAACATAGCCATATGGGATGCTTTGAGCTCCTACATACTTGTGGTGTGGATTTGAAGTTAAGTTCACTTCATAGAGTTCTATGAAAAAGCCTGTATACTTTCCAGTGATAAAATTTAAATAGTCAAACACTGTATCATAAGTAAAAGCAGCACCATGTTTTCCGAATAATGAGGCAGAAAGTGTTTATTTAGGATGTTCATGCCATGTTTTCTATTATTCGCAGGTCCATTGTCTCGGAGCCCTTGTGAACTTTTGCCAGTTGGGGTGGGTCACCCGGTTCAGGCCATGTTAAAGAGTTTTACTGCCCTATCAGGCTGCGCCAGCCGAGGAACCACCAGTCTTCCTCAGGAGGTGCACATCATCAACCTACGAAAAGGCAATGCACAAGGAGCCAGAGAGAAACCAGCAGAGGTAAGGTTCCTTTACTACTAGGCCTCAAATGTAGCTACGGATCCTTATGTGCACAAGCCTTTTTATATGCATCCAATAGCTAATTTCACTCATGTCATAATTAAGCATTAGAATGTGAGCGGGATGTATAGTATCAAGAATAACAGCATGACCTCAAATAAACTCTTGCTTTAATGCAACAGTTTTGCAAAATAAATAAAAAATTAGAATCGAACAAACCCCAAACATAATTATGTTATGTAATTAAGTTATGTTTTAGTATCTACAATCTCTTGCGCCAAAAAGCATTCAGTAAATAAATGCTATTAGCATACAGGCTAACTTAAAGGGTTAGATCACCCAAAAATGAAAGTTCTGTCATTATTTACTCACCCTCATGTTGTTGCAAACCTGTAAGACCTTCCTTCATCTTCCGAACACAAATTAAGATATTTTTGATGAAATCAAAAAGGTTTTTTTTTTTATTCCCCATAGAAAGCAACATAATTACCATCATCCAAGGTTTGGAAAGGTACATTTTTAAAATAGTCAATGTGACTTCAGTGGTTCAACCTTAATGTTATGTTTTCTACTTCTATTTTAAACTGTAATGTATTACTGGGTAGCTTGAATAAATTTGAAATTGTGATTAGATTGTTACATCGCAAGCTACATTTTCAAAATAGCTTCCCCAACTTATATCTTCGGTATTTTCATGCAGCCTTAAACACAAACCAGCAGAAATGTTGTATGACAAAATGGATGTTAAGGACCCTAAGTGAGTGCTATTTTAGATTGTTCAAATAGCAATTGCACTGTTATGATACATCAAACCACTAAACCTGGAAACCAAAAGTTGTTTAAATGGCTTCTTGGCAGAGCTGTTTCATGTAGGTTTAACTTGCAATGATGAAGTGGTTATAAACATACTTTGATTTTGAACTTGGCTGAGGTGAGGTGAGTTGGCTGGATTATTAAGTTGTTAGTTCTCTTGTTAGTTGGTGGGGGTATTGTAGAAACAGCGTGGGGTGCGTACACAGGGTTCGCCTATGAATTGATGTTGTAATTGCTGGAAGAACTATTTGGCCGAGAGCACTGCTGACTCTAGATGTTCGCAGCGAGACGGTACAATCTTGTGTTTGCGTTATCATTTCTGTAATTAAAGCTTTCTCTTTAATCGCATGCACAAAAACACACTTGGGTTCACAAAATAACGAGATACAATTCTGATATGAACCCTTAATGCCCAAGTTGTGTGTGTTTTTTTTATTCTTATTAGTAACCAATGAGTATGGAAAGAAAATATGTACTTGGAGAAAGATTGGCCTTCAAGTTTTCAGCACTCACATATCCCAAGAAAAACAGCATTAGGCCTCAGGAAAGTTGGGGTAAGTTTTTGAGGCTCTGTCTGGACTTTTGTGAGTGAAAAGGGAGGAACAACGAGGCAGTGAGAGGGGCCAGAAGAAGAAAGAAAGACAGAAAGAGTGCAAATGGATGCAGTTGTCGGGCACTATCAGCCACGCGGATCGAGAGAGGCTTTTTCTCCCTCTGAACTCTGTGTGGCTTGGGCTCACAGCTCTATTGAAATACAATATTGGTCCCTGCCGACACAGACAATGATGGCTTTAAACCGCCTCGCTTTCACTGTCGTGTGTTTTTTGCATCAGGGAGCAAGTATCACTCAACTGGGTCGGCGCAGACAAAAGGCTCTCTTCTTCACCCCTGCCAGGGTTCAAAGCCCACTTGGATTTTACTCCGAGGCGCTCCATTAGACTGCCGCTCATATCCATACCATGTACTGTGTGCCCTCAAGCATTGTAATCAGGATCGCTGTTGTTCCCTCCACCCTGACAGACAGGAAGCAGAAGAAAAAGCGCACTGGCCAAAGCACAGGAGCGGAGTGCTGTAAACATCCGTGCCAGAGAGATCAGATTGTTGTTGGTGGCTTCAGTATGTGAAACAAAAGCCTGAGGAATGCTATCTGACATATCTCAGAAGACTAAGCAACATGGAGTGAGCAAGCGAGAGAGAGAGAGAAAGAGCTTCTTTTGTTTGCAAGTCAATCCCAAAGTCATTTGCAAACAAAAGATTCAAGTGTTTGATAAACAAAATAAATGCTTTTATAGGCAAAATTCACTCCACTCTTTTGGCAGCTGCTTGAAATTCACTACAGTCCACAATCTCATGCTCAATTTCTATTTCATTTAAGGCTTTCAGACTTTACTTTCTGTATATCCAGTCTCTAAAAATTAAGACTCGCCAATCAAATGCAATTGTGAGTAAATAAAATAAAAAAAAAGCTATATCGTCCTTTAATTTTATTAGGAGCTACTGTAACGTTTATCAAGTTTATCTCCAGAACTCCATATGATGACAAATACTGTATGTGTAATACATCTAGCATTAAGCTACTAAAATGAAAATATGATGAGCAAAATCACTGTAGGTCTTATTAAAATTGCATTAAAATGCTTTTTCATGGCCAATAATTTTTTTTTAGGGGCTATATGTAAGAATTTTTATGAATTAATCACTTCTTTATTGCCAATGTTTGAACAGCTTGCAACGAAACTTGAAAAACGAGACCTCCCCTGACTTCCTAGGTTTTATGCAAAAAACTCTGGATGCTTTTTGCTTTGAAAATAAAAAGGATGTGACGTTAACACACACTACCGTATGCCTCTCTTCCAATCAATTACACATGAAAGGAATGCTTATGCAATGTTCAGGATAATATTGAAAGGGCCATTCTGAACTGTATTGTCAATATGTCATGCAAAGAAAAGGGATTCATTCAAACTATAGTCGCACATAGCCAGATCTATATAGTCTATAGTCTAAAATATACTTTATAATCAAACTACACATTGCTATGATCAGGTTCTTTCTTAACTGCTGTTTTCTCATCGCTGTCATTTGTGTGTGTGTGTGTGTGTGTGTTTATTTTGTTGTTGAGAAGAAAGCATGTAGCACATATTTACATATTCACACCATTCTCAGCAGCGTGGACGCATCGGGATGTTCGTTAACAGTATATCGCTGCAAAGGTATTTAGAACTTCCTTTTACTTTTAAGCAAAGTTGTGAAAAAGAACGAGTGCTAACATGAGCAATATGTTGCTGGCTGCAGTTCACTTAACAGCCACTGGTGTGGCTAATAACAATGGTTTCTGAATTTTACATATAGCCTCTTTAAAGGGTTAGTTCACCCAAAAATGAAAATTCTGTCATTAATTACTCACCCTCATGTCGTTCCACACCCGTAAGACCTTAGTTCATCTTCTGAACACAAATTAAGATATTTTTCATAAAATCCGATGGCTCAGTGAGGCCTCCATTGCCAGCCAGACTATTAACAATTACAATGCCCAGAAAGCTACTAAAGACGTTTTTAAAACAGTTCATGTGACTACAGTGATTTAATCTTAATGTTATGAAGCAACGAGAATACTTTTTGTGCAGCAAAAAAACAAAAAAACGACTTTATTCAACAATATCTAGTGATGGGCGATTTCAAAACGCTGCTCCATGAAGCTTCGAAGCTTTACGAATCTTTTGTTTCAAATCAGTGGTTCAAACTGACAAAGTCACATGATTTCAGTAAACGAGGCTTCGTTATGTCATAAGTGTTTCAAAATTTCAATGGTTCACCACTGGGGGGGGGCGTGACTTTGGCAGTTGGATTTGAACTATTCATCAGAGAATCCTGACAAAAAGTGTATAATGGTTTCCAAAAGAAATATTAAGCAGCACAACTGTTTTCAATGCTGATAATAATAAGAAAAGTTTCTTGAGCACTAAGAAACAGCTGTAGCTGGTCAGGTATTCAGTCTGAACAGTGCCCAAAACCACTCTAAAACCAGCAAACCAGTCCAGTCTGAACAGGTTTGGAGACTAGCTTTTTCAGCAGGATTTCTAAGCGTCTCTAGGCGATTGACTCAAACAGCGGGTCATGGATAAACACCAGCACGTCTGATAGCATGACTCCTCTGTGCACGAGCACCATGAGTCACAGGTCATGCTATTGGATCCCATTCTTTAAATATGCTTCGTCAGGACTTTGCAATGGCCTGAAACCATGTGCTGGAGATGTGTGAAAATCAACATGTCTCAACTAGCCATCAGGATTCCTGCAGCCTACGGCAGAAAGTGGACTGGAGCTCTGGCGATGATGAATGAGACATGTCATTTTCTGCTATGCTATAATGCCATTAGCCATTCGTTTTTGTTGGCAAATGGCAAAAGAGCTCAATTCCCTATGATGCCATTGTTGTGGTTTTGTTTCGGTATCTTGGTAACAGATTTGCCTTTTTTTTGTGCTATTTGCACATAACTGGTTAACAATTGAATGGAGGCCAAGACTGTGTTTACTCAGCACATTCTAGGGCCTTTTGTTGGAGTGCTGACTGCAATATGTCTTGGTTCGTTTTCCTTATGCAGATTTATTATGTCATTTTTTTTCTTCATTTTAGTGGAAAAAGGGAGAATAGGATATGTATAACATGAATAATACAAAGCAAACACTGCGACTAGCTTGGCAAGTACAAATGCAGCAAAATAGCATTACAAGTTTGCATGTAGCTCCCTAAAATATGTAAAAAGCTTGTGGAGATTTAATTGCAGCACCATTAGTGGCACCAAACAAAACTACAAAAAAAAAAAGACAAACCGTCAACCGACATTTTTTGAAAAAAATGCTTATACTTAAAATTATCTCTTTACATTAAACTAGAGAAAGTATAATATCCCAAAAATGAGACACTTTGCCTTTAAAGGCTGCATTTTAACAGTTGTGTGCTCTTCATGCACTGTGCATGTGAGCGGATTTTAAGCTTCCCCCTTAAGCCTTATATGAGGTGAGTTTTGTCTACACACACAGGAAGATAACACTGTTCCTCTCACTGCATTCCAAGCCACAGATATTTCAAAGACCGATCCAGATATTGTGCTCAGTGATTGGAAGAGAAGATTAAGGATTCACTGAACAAAAGTATAATGACAGCTGTTGATGTAGACACATCCGGACTAGTGATCTTTACTATGACTATGGATCAGAACGTAATCATATTTGGAAACTGCAGAACCAGGTTGTGCACACCGATTCTGAGGTTTTTCTTATCTGTATTTTTTTCTTTTTAAGTAATGAATATGTAAACATCCATAAAACAACATAAATTTACTTAATAAGACTTCATATTGAATTCACAATATATCTGTGTATCATACTGGATATTGGCCAATATTATTTATTTATTTATTTTTAAAATAAAATTTATTTGAATCAACCAATAATGGATTTTTAATTGTACATGCACATTTTCCTAATTTTTATATTTAGATTACCTTTGCTCTCCCCAACACTCACTTCATTTTTTAAAAACACTAATAGTTCAATAACACTGTTAAATATATTGTTTAGCAAAATGAAATGAATATCCATTTTACATTCTGTAAATTTGAATGATTTAATGGCTGGTTAATTTTAGTTTTTAGTGTAGAAATAGTATAAATATTAATATTGGCTATATATTATTCATATACTATTGTAGTATACAGTATATTAATATTTTGAATTTGCTTTTATTTTTATTTTCTATTTTCATTTCATATTTAATTGTGCTTTTGTCATTTTTATTATTTTTTAAAGTTTCTATTTAGCTTTAATTTGTTTTTATTTTAGTTTTAATTTTACTTAAACCTACACTTTTTTTTCAGATTTCTTTTTGTAGTTTTTCAGTTGCATTTCATTTTTTTACCATGGCAAGTTCTTTTTTTTTCTTTTTCTTTTTTTTAGGTGTTTAAGTCTTTGCATCCCTAATCTTGCTTTAAGCATATACATAACTATATTTATATTTCTGATGGAAAATACAATTAAAAAAGTTTAATATGCTTTCCAAATAACGTATCTTGTTTTAAGGACAATTATGATGGAAGTCAAAAGTACAGATTAAGCAAATTATTATTATTTTTTTTATTTTTTTTTGACACACTGTAACCTTGTGTCCAAAGTGCCCTTTGCGGTCGGATGTTTCTTTTAAAAACCATGACTCCAGTTACTGGTCTCGAATTCAGCTTGTGTAGCTCAGAAACCAGTAAACAATAATGTCCCAAAGGGGAACTGTAGGGTCATTCTAATGGTCAAATTCTCAGAAGACTCTCATTTATTTAATATCTGTTTCTCACTGTGGTTGAAGTTCATGTTTTTGTCCATTGTGGTCCTCTGCAAGAAAAAAAAAAGCATTGTCTTGCTAATCACACAGAATGCTGAGCCCGGGCATTGGCTTCCTTCCTTTGGGATTGCAGACTTTAGAAGTGTTCTAATGTCATGCAAGACTATTTGTCCTTGACACGTTTATGCAGCAGAAAGTGCCGCATTTCTTATGGTTTACATATGAACCCCTCTGGACTATTTGTTTTGGACCGCTTCCAGATGTTCACCATTTCTCTGTGGGGCCGTGTGCTAAGCGTGTACAGTATTCGTTGGCTTGCTTCTCTGTGCTAATGAAGGAGTGCTAGGTTACCTGGCATGCCAAAACTTTCCTCACCAGTTATATATTTAAGAGATTTTATGTATTGACGAAACTTGACTCTGTCCTGACACCTAGCTCAGTGTCTCTTAGGCCTTGTTCACCTGTGTGGTCCCTGGCTGGATGGTTGGAGGACAGATAAATCTGCCTGTCCATGACTCCTTGGCGGCAAAGAGGAGGTTTGGAAGGGGCTGAGGCCGGTTTGTGGGGTCATGGCTGTGAGAGAGAAAGTTTGGCCCTGCTTCTTTTTTCACTTAAATGGAAAAAGATAAGCACCCAAGGACATCTGGCTGAATCACAATGAGCCTTGACATTAACATCCACCTACCTGGGGCATTGGCACAGATGTGGCCTTCTGGATTCACACACCCACACTTAAATCAACCTAAATGCACATCCAAAACCTCCTTCTCTCTTTCTTTTCACAGATAAACACACACACACACACATACACTGTCCTTCAGTTCTAATCCAGCATGGAGACTGTGGTAGGGTTGTGTTTCATGTGCCCAGGCGCCACCGGCCTTCAACGACAGATGGATCAGATCCCAAGACATAAACAATTCAGCGAAGCCCTGATTTACTGCTCCTAAACACAATGTTGAAAACCTAGAGGGGCGATAGGATTACTGGCCATCCCAGTTCTGCCAAGTAGCAGGACTTGTCCGTAATACTCTATGGACCATTAAAATTTGCTCTGATTTGCAGAGGTTATCAACTGATACAGTCTGATATAGTAAGTCAGAAACATTTATTTATCATCAATTACTTACTTAAAAGGTTAGTTCACCCAAAAATGAAAATTCTGTCATTAATTACTCACCCTCATGTCGTTCCACACCTGTAAGACCTTCGTTCATCTTCGGAACACAAATTAAGATATTTTTGATAAAATCCGATGGCTCAGTGAGGCCTCCATTAAAAGCAAGATAATTAACACTTTCAGATGACCAGAAAGGTACTAAAAACATATTTAAAACAGTGCATGTGAGTACAGTAGTTCAACCTTAATATTATAAAGCGCTGAGAATACTTTGTGCGCCAAAAAAACAAAATAACAACTTAATTCAACAATATCTAGTGATGGCCGAATCAGTGGTTCGGCGCGGATCAAACTGCCAAAGTCACGTGAACAATTTAAATTTCGGAACACTTATTATGTAACGAAGCCTCGTTTACTGAAATCACGTGACTTTGGCGCACCGAACCACTGATTCAAAATAAAAGATTCGTAAAGCTTCGAAGCTTCATGAAGCAGTGTTTTGAAATCGCCCATCACTAGATATTGTTGAATAAAGTCATTATTTGGTTTTTTTGGCGCACAAAAAGTATTCTCGTCGCTTTATAATATTAAGGTTGAACCACTGTAATCACATGAACTGTTTTAAATATGTTTTTAGTACCTTTCTAGGCATTGACAAAGGAAATTAACTTGCTGGCAATGGAGGCCTCACTGAGCCATCAGATTTGATCAAAAATATCTTAATTTGTGTTCCGAAGATGAACGAAGGTCTTACGGGTGAGGAATGACATTAGGGTAATTAATGATATAAATTTCCTTTTTGGGTGAACTAACCCTTTAATTCTGAATATCCATCACAGTGGCCTATATGGAAATGTGAATCAAATTGCCATTGATTTAAACTTCAGTTTAAAAATAATGTTTATTGATTTATTTATTGATTGAAATATGCCAAGCCAGATTTCAACTTGTTTCCCACAATGAACTACAAAACCTAGTGTGCTGATATAGTGACAAATATTGGGTAAAAATGAATAGTTCATTTTTAATTACTGAACTATTTTTGTTGATAATTCTCAGTATTGAATGAATATGTTTCATATTATAATCAACATTTCTAGAAAATTATTCAAAATAATTATACTAAATGTATTAAAATATTTTAAATAATGATAAGCCATGACCTACTGTTCTGTTATAATCATGGATCCTGTGTTAATTTATATTTGTGCCTCTGAGTTCAGAGACTGAGCAAATACGCACCCTGTCTTTCTCACATCCTCCTGTTAGAAATAACAGCATCACTTGCCCTTCATATTGTGTGAAATTTGCAAGCTGTTTGTCATTCCTCTTGGAATGCAAGTCAGGTCATAGAGTTCATAAATTTATCTCATTTTGTTTGAAGTGGCCATTCTCCTGTTTGTTTTGGACTGGGTCTTGGATGCTTGTTTACAGAGTCAGCATGAATGCGCCTGGTCAGTCAGCAATTACTGCAAGGTTAGTCTCCACATGCTCCAAATCCTCCACGTCCCCTCACAGGCTTAACTCTGTCAGATTGAGGTGAAGACACTGAGTCTGAATTGTGTGGAAGAGTGTTTTGGGGTCATAGTCAAAACTCAAGTACATAGTAATTGTACTTCATTGCTGTGCTTAAGTATTATTTTTGGGAATTTGCACTTCATCCAAGTACTGTTGCAACTAAAGCTTGAAGTCTTGCTCAATAACATTTTTAAGCAGAAACTGTTATACACTATATCATTCAAAAGTTTTGGGTAAGTAATACTTTAATTCAGCGAGGACGCATTAAATTGACGCATTAAATTGTAACAAAAGATTTCTATTAAAAATAATCACAGTTTTTTTTTCTTCTTTCTATTCAAAATCCTGAAAATGTGTATAACAGTTTCCACAGAAATATTAAGCATTGAGCTGCTTAGTCAAAAATAAGCAGTTTTCCACTCTGATAATAACCATTATAATTAATTAAGTATCGATAGTAATTGACAAGGGTGGAAGTAACGAATTACAACTACTCGCGTTACTGTAATTAAGTAGTTTTTTTGGTACTTGTACTTTTAGGAGTATATTTAATTATAAGTCTGTAATTTTACTTATACTTAAATACAAATTAAGCTAAGTAATCTACTTTACTACTTGTAAAATCACAATCCATTACTGAGTATGCCTACAGTTTGAATTAATATTCAAACCTTTGACCGGCATTCCGGTAGCCAATAAAAATCCTGATATTTGGACTGGAAAAAAGCACTCACTGCAGCAGATTCTGGACAGCTGATCATAACTGCACTCTGAAGGAGCTCAGAGTGATTTATCGACTGAAGGTTTGACAAAAGTATGTCAAAATGCCTGTCTTGGCGAGTATTCATGTAAACATAGTTGGTTACGAGAAAGAAAACGCTTAACAATAGGCCTAAATCCATGCATTAGGTCTTGAAGTAACAGCAGCCTAATATAACTGCTGCTGTCAGTGTCACAGTGCAAACATTACTGTTTACTGCATATGTATGTTGATAATATTGTATTTGTTTAGGCTATTTTTAAAATGTGTTAATTTGTTCTTATTTTAGTATGATTGTTTACTTGTAGTGTTATCTCACTGTAACAGTACTTGTACTTAAAGGGTTAGTTCACCCAAAAGTGAAATTTCTGTCATTAATTACTCACCCTCATGTCGTTCCAAACCCGTAAGACCTTCTTTCATCTTCTGAACACAAATTAAGATATTTTTGATGAAATCCAAGAGGTTTTTTATCCCATAGAAAGCAAAGTAATTTCCATCATTCAAGGTCCAGAAAGTTAGTAAAGACATCGTGAAAATAGTCAACATGACTACAGTGGTTCAACCTTAATGTTATGAAGCGACGAGAATACTTTTTGTGTGCAAAAACAAAACAAAAATAACTACTTTATTCAACAATTTCTTCTCTACCCTGTCAGACTCGTACGCAGTGAACGCAGTTCAGCACTTCTGTGTTTACGTCCAAACACCGGCTCAGTGTTGGCCGGCTCAAGTGTCAGCATCACAACCATGCGTTGTGGTGCTCACATGAACAGCCTCGGCCAATACTAAGCTGGCGTTCAGACATAAACATGGAAGCGCTGAACTGCAGTTAATTGTTTACACATGGTGTAAAACAAAGGAACAAATGGGCATAATCTTAATGGACAAAATTATAGTACTATTAAAGGATGAAGAAGCTCAAACAATATTTGACGAGACCGATCATTAACAGCCTGTGTGTAAGTGCTGCCCATTTCACATGCAAACAGGGTGTTTATTATCTAATAGTTAATTACCTATCTGTTTTCTTTGGAAAATATTCACGTAAAATTAAATTATGTCTGTTTTGGCACAAAAACCTTGAATAAAATTAAAAGTAGACCTCAGGGAAAAAAATAAAATGTTGAAAAAGAATGATATGAATAATTGTTTATTGTATATTGCACAGAAATACATTAACACTCACACAGACAGCAGCTGCAAGGTGTCAGTGCTGCCCTCTTATTCACATTAAAATAACATCCTTGTGTAAAATCTTTCCCAAGCACAGCCTCCCTCCTTCTGCTCCCCTCACACATACACACATTTCCATTTTACTGCACAAATCATAAGGAACGGTTTCCTGTCCCTCTCTCTTTTCCCAGTGCCAGTGTGTTGTACAGTGTTACAGTAGACGGCCCAGGCTGTGTTATCCTCTCAATAACAGAGAGAAGTGCACAGCTGCGTTTTGCTCTGTAATGGCCGTGGCACTGGTCCAGACTGAACCGCAGCACTGGCTAATTAAGTGAAACTGAACACTTAGCAGTGACTGTGCATACTGCTTTCACTTCCTCATCACTGTCACTGAAAATATAACAGTACTTTATTTCGCTTCAGTGATTTGTAAAAAAAATTTTTTATGAGTAATGCAATATTTTTTCCCTATGAAAAATTTGTCAGAGCTGTGGCGCAACGGACATATTGAGTGATGGTGCTCTTGTGGGAAATTCATGTTCGAGTCTTGTCTGCAACATTCCCTGGATTCCATTCCCTGGATTCCATTCCCTCTCTCTCCAGTATATTTTTGTGCCTCCATGCTAGATACCAGTCAAACAAGGATAAAGTGCAAAAAATGGCCCTTTAGAGACCCCAAGAAAGGGTCTGACTATCTCAGTTCTTTCCTGTGTTAAAGTATTTCCTATTGAAACAAAAATTCTTCATACAGTGGACTACCAGTAAAATTGATTAAAAAATTGGAGCCACTTTGACCTGACCATGTTTTGCTTAAGTGTTATCTGACATAATTAAGATTTAAAAAAAATCTGACACAGTTTAACTCTGAGATCTTGTCATATTTTATTACAATTATTATAGTGAATAAATTTAATTAATGAATGAAATGTTCAAGGTGTCTGAACATAAATTTTGGTTTGACTGTATATACACTCACCTAAAGGATTATTAGGAACACCATACTAATACTGTGTTTGACCCCCTTTCGCCTTCAGAACTGACTTAATTCTACGTGGCATTGATTCAACAAGGTGTTGAAAGCATTCTTTAGAAATGTTGGCCCATATTGATAGGATAGCATCTTGCAGTTGATGGAGATTTGTGGGATGCACATCCAGGGCACGAAGCTCCCGTTCCACCACATCCCAAAGATGCTCTATTGGGTTGAGATCTGGTGACTGTGGGGGCCATTTTAGTACAGTGAACTCATTGTCATGTTCAAGAAACCAATTTGAAATGATTCGAGCTTTGTGACATGGTGCATTATCCTGCTGGAAGTAGCCATCAGAGGATGG
>RJVU01079141.1:2581630-2593938 GCA_003731715.1 Anabarilius grahami
TATTTACACCGGCTAAAAATTTTGTCAGCTTTGAGCAGTTAACTAGCATAAAGATGGCCTTAAGTATAACAGACATGGTCTTGGGGTTTTAATCGCAATGCATTTGTTACGACACATTGGCTTTTCTGGGAATATAGGTTAGAATGACGTTAGGTGACGCTGTGGAATGTTCTTTTGGCAGAGCAGTAAGATCCTGACTCATTAAGGAGTCTTCCTTCTGTGCTTTTGATAAAGAGCCATGTCTGTGGCCATCCCTGCAGCCCTGTACATCAAGACAGCTTTTTCCTCACTGTGAGAGCTGAGAAATAAGAGATATTTCCATGGATCTTAGTGTCCTTATCTAAAGAGTTCAGGGAGACAGATTTTCTCGACTTCAAACACACTTGCATTGAAAGCCCTGCTACAGACAGCAAACCAGCCCAGTCAGAGAGGCCCTTTCAGGCCTGCAATCTGCACCCTCCATCACTGCCACCTCCACAAAGGCCTGGCTGGAAGGTGGTAGTCTGATACCCTTGCGGCAGGCGCAGAGAATGGCTGTGTTTTGACACAGGCCGCTTGGGCGGTAATCCTTTAGTTCCAGGTTAACTCACTCCTCCATCTCAATGCACAAAACTCTAATGATCTCATCAGTCTCCACAGTGACCCAAGGATCAAAGTGCCAGAACCTTTCTCTCTGCCTATGTGTGTGCGTGTGGATGGATAGAGCTTCTCAAAGAGAGGGGAAACAAAGCGTTCATTCTGTGGCAGTAGATGTGATAAGGGCAGAAAGTATAGTGGGGACAAGAGTGTATATTCTGGAGAGGAAAACTGTAGTCTGATAAGAGAAGAATTACTCTATGGCACATTTACACTAGATTAGATGCACTACTCGGAATGTGAATAAATATACCAGCTGGAGGAGATTGGAGCAGTGCTTCTCAACTGGTTTTGCAGAGTTGCAGATTTAACCCATACACTACCATTTAAAAGTTTAGGGTTGATAAGATTTTTTTATGTTGTTGAAAGAAGTGTTTTATACTCACCAAGGCTGCATTTAGTTGATCAAAAATACAGTAAAAACAGTAATATTGTGAAATATTATTTTAATTTAAAATAAACATTTTCTTTTTCAGTGTATTTTAAATGTAATTTATTCATGTGATAGTCATCCTGAAATTTTAGCCATTACTCCACTCTTTAGTGTGACATGATCATTCATAACCTTCAGAAAATGTTTAAGTCACACTTTAGATTAAGTCCAATTCTCACTATTAACTATGACTTTTGCCTCAATAAAATCCTAATTACTACTTATTAATAGTGGCAGGGATGTAGAATATGGTTATCCAGAACAAGGCATTCATATGTGCTTTATAAGTACAAATGAACAGCCAAAATCCTAGTAATATGCAGGCTAATAAGCAACTAGTTAATTTTAATATGATTTTGTCTTCAAGAAACATTTCTTATCATTATCAACGTTGATATTAATAGCTGTGCTGCTTAATATTTTTGTGGAAACCATGATTGTTTTCAAGATTGATGAATCAAAAGAAGAAATAGAATCTTTTTGTAAAAGTCTTTATAGTCTCTTTTGTTAAAATGTCTCTTAATGCTAAATAATTAAAGTATAATAGTATGAAGTATTACAAATAAAAAAACTATTGACCCCAAATATTTGAATAGTTTATGTATTGATGAATGCATGTCAGGCAATCTGTGCAGGTTTTTGGCTCATTTCTATAAGCCACAGATGAATTTGTGGCAATTTGTGTTGATCCAAGTCTATGGTTTAAGGTCAACAACAACAACAACAAAGAATATGACACACATTTTTACTTCCCTTCTAAGTTGATAAGCCTTTTGTTGTTTTTTTGTTTTTTTTTCAGTCTTAAACTGTTTGACAAGAGTATGGGGTTTTCATTGACTGATTCCAAAAGAAGGATGGCAGATGATGAGACAACTCAGTGATAGCAAAAGTTTTGGGTCTTGACCCACCAGTGAAGAACCACCATATTAAAGAAAGAAAGAAAGAAAGAAAGAAAGAAAGTGTCACTCAATCAATCAATCAATATAACATGAAAAAGAGAAAATAATTGTTTAGATATTGAATGTATACCAGTAATACAAACATTTAGATAAAGATGTTTGAGGTCAAGACTCAAGTTATCTGAAGTTATATTAACATGATAAAAGTGAAATCTTGTGGTGTGTATGGTATTAGTTGTGGTCTACTACTCTATGCAAACCCGTATCGGCATACTTTTACTCTTTCACTTCCGGTACAGTGCAGAGCCATGGGAGTTATCAGACGTTTACAGGGTGTGGCGTTTCCCTTGTCAAACTGTCTGTGTCACAAAAATAACCACATCCTATCTTTTGACAAACAAGCGTAATTTTCTCTTAGCAACATGAGAGCAAACAGAGGATACCCTGTGTCTCTTATCCCTCTCTAAGAGTGTGATTCCACAGCATGGCTGAAAATAAACAAAGTCAAGCCATTTAATCTAACTCACAGGCCATCTTTGTCTAATCAATTTAGCGAAAGTTAAACATCAAACACCAGCTCTTGGCCGCGGCTCAGTGTGAGACAGAGCGGATGATTGTTTTATCAGGTGGAATTCGTAGATAGAGAGACTGGAGCCTCGCAAACCCAAACATGAGATTTTGATGAGGTGAAGGGGACAGGAGCGACATTGCCACATCCAGCCTGAGAATCAATCTCGATTGCCATTTAATCTAATGCTATTCTCCATCATTTTAACATTTAAGTTGATAAATTACACAGAATGTCTTTTTTTGTTTTTTTGATTGTTTTATCATATTATCGCTGTATTCTGCAGTAATAGCACAACATTTGGTTGTAGCACAATGTTTGCACTAGGCAAATAGGTCTGAGTTTAATGCACAGCAAAAAAAAAAAGGCTTCTTAATGATTTTTAAGTTGTCTTTCTGTTAATATTTTAAAGATATTTTATGTTTTACAGTAAAAATAGCTGAAAATCATTAAGTGAAGATATATTTTATTTACTTGTGGACTCATAGATTGTATCCTAATTACGTGTATTTTGTATATTTTGTCACATCTTTTTACCATGTTTATACTTAGTCACTGTGAGCAGGAAGTTGCAAACAACTTTACCTCAGTATTGTGACGTATTTTCCGAGTAAAACAGAAAATTGAATGAGAAAAATAGACGGTGTGGCTTGTTATATCCTGCTAGGAAGGAAGGCCATTCATTTTCAGATTCTGATCAAAGATTACAGACAGTTTTTATTTATTTATGTTTTTTGTGAATCATCTTGCAAGGATGAATTGTTTACCACAATGTGCAAAAGTAATTAGGGTCAATTTTGATTTCATGCCAACTTTTAAACAGGTGTGAAAATCAATGTAGCAAGACGGTACACTCAAAAAACACTCACTATATACATACTCTGTTGAAAATATATTCTCTAAAAACAAATCTTAACATCTGTAAAGTTATAGTCATGGATAAAGTATTTTTTAGTTAATTTAAAATGAAAAGTAGACTAAAAATACTTTTTTTTTTAATCTATAATGAGTCTTTGCAACTGTTTGGTGCAGACAAAAAATTGCATGTTCATCAAAAAGTGGAACCTGTGTCTGTTCTCTTCTTTAATGAATCCAAGTTTGTGTTTGTGCACATAACACACATAGCGGCTTAGGGCTATCAGATTTATCATCCAAACTTGCCCCCAAATTCATACAAGTACACACAAACACACAGAGTGATGGCTATCGGCTACCCACATGCTCTGATGTATCTGCACAGAGGGCTGATGAGGTAGATATATCTGTGTGTTTGCACATATAGATACCGGCAGAAAGACATCACAGTACACTAAAATGACTTCAGGTTGAGAGGTCACAGATCACTGAGCAGTGTTGATAACAGCGCTCAACAGATTGATCTGACCCTCAATCTTTACCTCATTTATTCTTCTTCAGCCATGCAGAAAGAACCAAGATGCACAGTCAAACAACACACACAAAGATTTGAGTTTAGAACAGTGCCAAACGCTCACATAGCTCTACATTGTTTCAAACAGAGTCGTAGCGAAGATCATGTACAGACACATGGCAATAATTTTATCAAATTTACAAGAAAATCTCTTGACAGCACAAATCTCTGCTTTGCTAAGCGTAGTTAAGTGTGTTGCTCTGACACAGTCACAGAGAATGTGCAAACATTGCATTACTTCCAGAAAACAAACATTATAAATAACTGAAAGAGTTGTTTTTGAGATCTAACATTTTTATTTTTGCATTTAGTTAAAACAGCCTTTCTGAATGTGTGCTGTTAAATATGAAAAACTGTTTCCACATCTGAGATACTGTTTAAAATAGATTGCAGTTGTGAGATGAAAAATTTCGGTAACACTTTAGTATAGGGAACATGTATTCACTATTAACTATGACTTTTCCCTCAATAAAACCCTAATTTACTGCTTATTAATAGTATGCTAGTTGTTAAGTTTAGGTATTGAGTAGGATTAATAATGTAGAATAAAGTCATGCAGAATAAGGCATTAATATGTGCTTAATAATTACTAATAAACAGCCATTATTCTAGTAATATGCATGCCAGTAAGCAACTAGTTAAAAGACCCTAAAATAAAGTGTTAGCAAAGTTTCTATTACAAGAGTCAATGGCAGTGTAAATTCTCAAGAGCCATTTCGATACCACAGCAAAAAACAAATATGGTAACATTATTTAAGTAGTTAAGTAACTCTAATTCAAATACTCAAAGTAAATCCTTTCTTATTCAAGTAATGGTAAAAGTTAGTAATTAAATAAAGAGAAAAGTCTATGCCTAATTGGTACTTTATTTTACCCAGACTGTAGAAAGACTGCATTATTAGTATTTATTTGTATTTTAGTCTCAAATTTGTAGCAAAGTACCAGTACGTTTGACATCCCTAAAAGGGAATAGTTTCCCCATTTCTCTCTGAATTATTCCACATCGTTTGTCTGTCATCTTCCCTAAAAGTCCTGCCATTTCTCACAAACGTCTCCTATTCCCCAAAACTACACATGGCCTAAGTGAACACTGTGACTGTTATGTTCAACAAGGCTTAATGTTTTGCATATCTTGCATTATTTGGCATCTAATTGGAGGATGTTTAGTGAAATGAAAATTTTGGGAGGACTATCAGTCACATAACAAAATAGAGTCAACACCCTTCCCTTTAAGCAGGGAATCGCTGTCAGCAGTAAAAGAGAGAGATTTACAGTACACCGAGAGCTGACAGAGTTGATTAATTAGTGCTTTACACAAGAATGCAGGAATCATGAAGGTTTCACAGACAGATAGACAAGAACAGCATGGTTTCCTCACAGGAACTGCAGTGTCTTGCTGACACTGTTTGTTCTCACTGAGGTCGATTTGTTGATTTGAATGGTAGGTTGCTGGTGTGTTAAATGACATGGTGTGATCAGTTTCCCATCACCCCCTGCAGTGACGCTAGCCTCTGGGCTAGGTTTGTAAGGGGAGGTGCAGCTGTCTCCTATCAGAGCCTGTAGTTTCTTTGTAACTCAATCTGGCCGGACGGGCCCCTGCAAAACCATCAGACAGCGGTTAGCGCAGTGGCCTGTGAAATCAGGTCCAGATTCCCACTCTGGGCTTCACACTGGCCATGCCTTACTTTTTATCTCTCAACATGATCATCTCAACCAGTTCTTTCTTCTGAGGCCTGGCTTTGGTCAGTTTAACAACTCTGTTTTCAATTCAGCGGTAGTTCCAGTGGTGACACTGAGATTGAAGAGGGCTGTAATGTGTTTTCCACTGCAATGGTGCTGTTGCTGGTGCCATAGCCAGTACTCGACTGGGGGATCCGAGAATCTTGTTGGAATCTTCTCATATTTCTGCTGACTTGACTGTTACCCCTTTTCCACCAAGGTAGTTTTAGTGCTGGTTCAGAGCCAGAGCCTAGTTTCAAATCAGTTTGTAACACAGTTCGTATATACGGGAAGAAGGAGGCGGGAACCGGCGAACGTTTAACAAAACTTTAATTCAAAATAAACATATACAAAACGAAAGTAATGCCGGCAGACCCTCGCGGACGTCTGCCGGCCACACAAACATAATAAAACACAACATAAAGTCCAGGCCTGGTCCTCTCTCGTCCTTCACTGTCGTCGCTCCTCCTTTTATGCTCCCGGAGCTCCTCCGTGAGGGACTCAAGGCCGGTGCGCCTCACAGGTGACGATCATTAACACTCGCGTCACCTGCCTCGCGCCGTTCCCTCACGGCTCTCGCCCGCCCTGCTCGTCACACAGTTCTTTGTCTTTCGACACCCAAAGCACCAGTTCTGAACCAGGAAAAATGGTCTTACAAAACATTGCTGGTCTAGAAGTAAGAACTGTTTGCGTCAGGGGCTGGGGGCGAGGATAACCCTGACCAACAAGATGAGCAGAAACTTGTGACCACCATTTTTTAAATAGCAGCTAATCGAGCTAATAGCAGTTCTATTGTAATCTCCGTATATGCAAATTATGGCGAGCTGCACGAACGTGTTGGATTCGGCATGTTTGGACGCCGATGTATGTTCGCAAAGCCATGAGCATCAATAGTAATGCAATGTCTGCCATTGTTAATGGAAGGCTTGTTCGAGATGCATGTGCGCTGTGCAGACCGATCGGCGTATGACATCAAAGTACCTTGTTTGGAGAGCGAAGAGCGTTTGGAGAGCGGACAACTCCTTATGCTTTTGTATCTCTCTTGCGGTACTTTGATGTCATTCGCCCATCGGTCTGCGCAAGGTAGATGAATCTCGAACAAGCCTGGTGTGTTCAACGCTATCTCACGACCAATTCTTACGTATTTTATGTGGTGGCTAATTCGTACAAATTCGTACAACCTCACTTGTTCGATTTGTCTAAACCCCAGTGACGGGTAGGTTTAGGGGCAGGGTTAGGGGTAGGTCATTCGTACAAATTCATACGAATTTCGCAACTCGTAAAATACGTACGATTTAGCAAAAAACGTATGAAATCGTTCGAGTGAGTTTGTACGAATTTGTACGAATTAGCCACCTCGTAAAATACGTGCGAATTGCTGTGAAATCGGGTTAGTGTGTTTGTGGTTAGCGCTGCCGCACTAGCGTTGCTGGGAAAGATGAGATGTATACAGTGACTTAAGACCTGGCTCTGTGGTGGCCAGTCTACAAACAAATATAGTACATCACTGCTTTTGTTTATAAGTCTTACTGCTGGTTTTGAGAACATATTTTAAAGTTGCAATTAAACGGAAGTCGCAACAGATATAGAAGTACGTTTAAACATAACAGATTATCGGAAAAAAAATGTGGACTTGGTTTTATCCATTGGTTGTTGATTGGATTTTGAGATTTTGGGTATTGCTCCAAAAAATGGAGGCAGATGTACTAGCATCCTAATGTTAGTTATGATGAACAACTAACGTTAGTAGTAGCTGGTTGAGGACCAGCGGGTTTAAGAACAACCAGTGACACCTTGTCAGTGGAAAGAGATATGTATGTGTGCAGTGAAATTAATTATCTGTATGCCTTCTGTACATGCAAAATAGAAGGATGAGCTAATTTCTCTTAGTCTCAGCCTCAGACATCACGCCAACGGACCATTGGCTGGACATCTGATGCATATGGCACACTTAACTGGTAACACTTCAGGATTTTTGAAGTCGTCATCTTGTTGGTTGAAATCTACAGGATGTCCGGGAGATGTGTATGTCTTGTTTTTTTAACGGTCCGCCTGGAAACAAATGCCGTGACACCAAACCCCCTTGTAGAAGAATGCTGTGAGCGCTTACCAGGATCAACTAAACGCTGGATTTTCAAAAGTGTGTGAAGTTCGCGGCTCCATTGTTGCAGTAAACTTGCACAACGTTCTTAAATGAATATTTTATTATATGCACACGGTCTGTTATTGTAGGGACATCGACTTTATGTTGCACGCCCATAAACATGACGCGGAACAAAACGAACTGTGATTGGTTGCGTTCCATGTCAGTCAAATGTCCTCTTGGGCGGTCCTTGGCCAGTGAAAGCTGCGATAGAGTCCAGACCTTCTGCCATCAGTCTGAAGGTCAGGCTACGCGAGACTAAATTTCTCTATGAACATACTGTATATGATATTGAATTTCTGTAGAAATCCTTTGTAAACCCTTTTGTATTGTTCAGTTTGTGCATGCATTACAGATGCATTACAGCATCGCAGATGGAGTTTCACAGAACCTGTGCGATGTGGGACTAATCAACGCTCCCAATTCCCAGCATTGCCAATGTGTGATGCGGAGTATGTGAGCTCACCCTGGAGAGCTGGGTTTTTAGCTCATGCCAAGCCAAGATAATTTGCTTCTCACCTTGGAGCAGTTTTGGAACGGCTGCACGACTGTGTTTTTGCCTCCTCTTAATGACTCACTTTTTTGGAATTGTTTCTCTCTGATTCTGAAATTCCATGATTTTTACAACCAGGAGAGTTTGTGCTTGTGCTCTTTGCATTCCTTTATTTGGACAAAACTTTCCTCCTGTTTCTTTTTCTGTTTCTTGCTGAAATTTGTAGTTCACCCAAAAATGAAAATTATCATCATTTACTCAATCTCGTGTTGTTCCAAACACGTAAGACTTTTATTTATCTTCGAAACACAGGTTGCTGTGCTTGATGCGCAATTACGAACCTCATTGGTTCGCATATCAAGCAAGCATGTTTGAGCTTCGGCTTACCACATTTGCTTTAGGTATGTACTTTTATCAGTGTTTATACTTAAATAAAAGCCTAAATTAAAACTTTTCATAATATAAAGTGATCATGTCTCTTCAGAAAGCATGGGTTAAACCACTCAAGTGAAATGGATTTCTTTTGCAATCTCTATGAACTTTTTGAAGCATCAAAATGTTGGTGTAATAACTTTCATTGGAAGGAGAGAAATCTCTTTGTGTTTCAAAGGTTTGTGTTTCAAAGATGAATTAAAGTGTTATGGTTTTAGAACAACATGAAGGTGAGTAAATGATGACAGAATTTTCACTTTTGGGTGAATGACCCCTTTAATAGTTCAGCAAATTGATCCATTTATCAGTTTATTTTTTTCCTCCCCACTAAAAATCTTTCCATGCAGGTCGGATTTGTTTGTGAATGTCTGCTGAGACTGAGCCAAGCGGGAGGCTTGGGTAGATAGGCCTATTAGATGCTCATTGAAAATTTTCCACTGAGTACAGACATTAGGAAGGCAAGTGAGCAGGGAAAAAAAACAGTGGAGCGAAAAGCGAGGGTCTTTTGCTTGTGCGTCTGAGTCTGCTCTGTTTCTGCCAGACCCTTTGTGATAAGCACTCTGTAATATCTTCCATCCTCTACTCTCCAATGGCCCCACTGTTATGATTATTGCTGCACTTTTATTGCACTTGTTGCTAAACGCTCTCATTTACTCCAGCGTCCTCCCACAAATCTGCAGGGGAGATGCTTATTACGCTGCTCCAAACCATGATCAGAGCTCACTTGAGATGTAACTCAACTGCCTGTCATTTAGGGCAGCACATAAACACATCACAGTTACATCCATGAACACATCTGCTTCCTCTAAAACGGACATCTTGAAATGGCAAGGTTTACTGCTCTTTTATCCCATTCGGAATTGTTGGACTAGGCACACACTGATCTTGTCCCAAATGACATCCTCAGCCCTAAGTTTTGCCAGAAAGGTGTATCAAGGGCACATTGAAGCTACATAGGGGGTGCTATTGAGCACCTTTTTAACCATAGGAAGACAATGTGACAGCCTGTGATCTTGTGGACAAGACCACATGTTCACATCAAGTGTTCCATTTGGGACATGTCCATTTTTTACCATGCAGTTGAGGTCTCTGTTGCCCTGAGTCATACTCAGTAATGTAAAGTAAATTACTACATCAAGTCCACAGTTTGGTAGTGTAGTATTGCAAAAGGAGTATCAAGAGCTCATTGTGGCTACATAGAGGGCGCTATTGAGCACCATTTGAACCATAATATGAAAATGTGACAGCCTGTGATCTGGTGGATAGATGCACACAAGATAAAGTCACAAGGCCACATGTCTACATCAAGTGTCTCATTTGGGACATGTTGATTTTTACCATGCAGATGAGGTCTCCTTTACCCTGAGTCATGCTCAATAATGTACAGTACATAAATGGGGTCTATAAAAAAAAATAAATAAATAAATAAAAAGGGGCAGTCGTGGCCTAATGGATAGAGAGTCGGACTTGTAACCCAAAGGTCATGGGTTCGAGTCTCAGGTCCGGCAGGGATTGTCGGTGAGGGGAGTGAATGTCCAGCGCTCTCCCCACCCTCAATACCACGACTGAGGTGAGACCCTTGAGCAAGGCACCGTACCCCCAACTGCTCCCTGGGCGCCGCAGCAATGGCTGCCCACTGCTCCGGGTGTGTGTTCACGGTGTGTGTGTTCACTGCTGTGTGTGTGCACTTGGATGGGTTAAATGCAGAGCACAAATTCCGAGTATGGGTCACCATACTTGGCCACATGTCACGTCATGTCACGTCAAAAGTTATAAGGCATTTCTACACGGTTTTCCGCTATAAACATGAATCTGAGTTATAAGAAATGGTTTGGATGGACATGACCTTCTAGGCCTGAATGTTGCACTCAAGAGTAGGAATAAAATAATGCAATGTTTCAGTTACAAATTACAAATAATAAAATACATTAATAAAGCTTTCATTTGCAGTTCAATTGAACTTTTCCTTATCTTGCACACTGAGTAACTGCATCAAAGCAAAGTCTTTGTAGTTGTGTTTTGACTGGATCTAAGATAACATCATTTCCAAATTAAGTTTTCAGTGTCTGATTACTTAACTGACTAATTTGTTAAGTGAATAATTTGACACTAGCTGTTCTGATGTAGTCGTGAGAATATGTTCTCAAGTGTGTAATAGTATTAGCCTGAGAATCAGGTTTAGATCAGTATAATCTAAAGGACCAACTGTGAAAGGAACTATTTAAAACTATATGAAAGATCCAGGATGACCTCTGAGAGTTTGAAATAATGGTTCACCCCAAAATAAAGTAAACTACAACATATTTTCAGTACAATTTGAATATATGTGAGTGTACATATCTTAAACATTATTTTCAAAAAGGTTTTTAAGGCATTTTTTTCTTTTTTTACCTGAATTATTCATAAATATAAATGCATTTTGACTACATGATTTTATTGGTCACAATTTTTTTAAATGATAGAATATTTTAGCAAAACTGCTTCAAACTAAATGAAATATTCAGGATGACCTCTCAGAGTTTAAAATAATGGTTCACCCCAAAATAATAATAATAATAATAAATAAAAAAAATCTGTCATCATTTACTCATCATCATTTCATTCCAGGAGAAATATTGAAGAATGCACCGGTGACTTCACTGACTAATAAGACTAATTATTTTTTTTAAATGTATTTTATAATCCTTCATACAAACACCAGCATTTCAAAAATAATGCAAATTCTGTGATCGTGTAGCCATTAAAGAAGGGTGCACACTGCAATTTTGGCCAAGATTTGGTCGTCCGAGACAAATTTTGAGAAACCTAAAACATTCCTATAATCCTAGGCTAAAATCTGTAGTCTTTGATTGCTAGTTTGACATGTTCACTGTCAGCCAATTAAAGGATTAGTTCACTTCAGAATGAACATTTCCTGATAATTACTCACCCCCATGTCATCCAAGATCTTCATGTCTTTCTTTCTTCAGTCGAAAAGAAATTAAGGTTTTTGAAGAAAACATTCCAGGATTCTTCTCCATAGAGTTGACTTCACTGGGGTACAATGGGTTGAAGGTCCAAATTGAAGTTTCAGTGCAGCTTCAAAGGGCTCTACACGATCCCAGCCGAGGAATAAGGGTCTTGTCTTGCGAAACGATCGGCCATTTAAAAAAAAAAAAAAAAAAATGTATATACTTTTTAACCACAAATGCTCATCTTGCACTAGCTCTGTGATGCAGCACGCATTACGTAATCATGTTGGAGAGGAATGTTTTCCTCAAAAATCTTTTCTTTTCGACTAAAGAAAGAAAGACATAAACATCTTGGTTGACATGGGGGTGAGTAAACTATCAGGAAATTTTAATTCTGAAGTGAACTAATCCTTTAATGATGAAATTTTACCTCCGAAAAAATTCTGGCAGTGTCAGAAGATTTGGCGCACAGTCCTGCAGTGTGACTTCTCCTGCGACTAATGTCAAATTGTCTTCGTTTTTCAAGACAAGCCGTGATCGATATTAACGATTATAAGTCGTGTAACTTGCAGATATTCAACAAATAAATTGACAAAATATCTGTA
>RJVU01079141.1:2593961-2629976 GCA_003731715.1 Anabarilius grahami
TTTTGCCCCCCCCCCAAAAAAAAATAATATATATATATATATATAAACTAAAAGCTAAAACAAAAAATAGAAAAAAAAACCTATATAAACTATTCAACCTCATTAATTGACCCATCCATGCTGTACAGCTCTCTATTTTGAACAAAAGAGCATGTGTTTGTGAAAGTTCAAATACCAGTGAGGCCACATATTGTGACCTTCCAAAGAAAAACACGACTTTCTCAGTCACTGTGCGATTATCAGTGGGGTGGAGACATAAATAGCACAAACTCTGATAAGGAGTAACAGGCGTCCACAGTGCTGCTGTAGTCATGTTTTTGGCACTAACATTACTGCAACAACTACAGAATGCAACCAAGGAGGGGATGGAATAGAAACAGAAAAGATGACAGGAGAGACGTTTGGAGGAATGAGAGGTTTTTATCACAGCGAGGTTCTACTTATTGCGGCCGCAGCCTTACGTGGGTTCGCCATAAATGCAAATAGAGTCGAGGGGGAGATTTAAATTTTAACTGTTGAAGCAGGATTTATTTATGATATAAATAAAAGCTTTGCTAGCATGATTTTTATAGCCGTAGGCTAATCCCATATATAAAATAAAATAAGAAGGTTTATTTGTTGTTAAAATATTATGTGAGATGTAGGCTACAATGTGAAATCAGTGTTTGAGAGTCAATGACAAATATGAGTGACCAGACAAAGGGAAAAAAAAATCTAGTTTTAAATGCAGGTGACAAGTTTGTAGGAATGCATGTTGGTTTAATATGGGGGAAAAAAAATGTTTTTCCTAAAAGTTCCACAGTTTAAAAAAAAACATTTTCATCAATTGTTTTCTAAATATGTCATATGGTGTAAACATCTAAAAGAATAACATTTTGTTGATTTGCAAAAATAATTACTTATGTATATATATAATATTGTGGTAGATTTTCCCCTACGCACCTGACTTAAGTTTACCTGTTTACCTGGGGCGTCTCCTAATCGACACCTGAGCGTCTACTGGCGACACTAAATAATATACATGATCACCCGGGGGCATCTACTAGTCGACAACTGGCTTTGAGTCGGTCAACGTCTTGACCCTTTGGAACCTAGTGCTCCCTCACTTGCTGTGCAAGTTACACACACTACCGTTCAAAAGTTTGGGATTGGTACGATTTTTAAATGTTTTTAAAATGTTTTTAGATGTTTTTAAAATAAGTTTTTTCTGCTCACCAAGGCTGATTTAAAATAACTGTTTTCTATTTGAATATATTTTACAAAGTAATTTATTCCTATGATGGCAAAGCTGAATTTTCAGTATCAATAGTTCATTGATTAGTTTCATCATTAGTTCAGTCTTCAGTGTCACATGATCCTTCAAAAATCATTCTAATATGCTGATTTGCTGCTCAAGAAACATTTCTTGTTCAATCAATGTTGAAAACAGTTGTGTATTTTTTTTTTCAGGATTCCTTGATGAATAGAAAGTTCAAAAGAACAGCATTTATCTGAAATACAAAGCTTTTATAACATTATACACTACCGTTCAAAAGTTTGAGGTCAGTAAGAATTTAATTTTTTTTTTAAAAGAAATTAAAGAAATTAATACTTCTATTCAGCAAGGGTGCATTAAATCAATCAAAAGTGACAGTAAAAGACATTTATAATGTTACAAAAGATTATATTTCAAATAAATGCTGTTCTTTTGAATTTTCTATTCATCAAAGAATCCTAAAAAAAAATAATGCTATAAAATAAATAAAAATAAAATAAAATAAAAATAAATAAATGATTCTTGAGCAGCAAATCAGCATATTAGAATGATTTCTGAAGGATCATGTGACACTGAAGACTGGAGTAATGATGCTGAAAATTCAGCTTTGCCAACACAAGAATAAATTACATTTTAAAATATTTTCAAATAAAAAAACTGTTATTTTAATTTGTAATAATATTTCACATTGTTACTGTTTTTACTGTATTTTTAATTAAATAAATGCAGCCTTGGTGAACAGACGAAAACATTAAAAATCTTACCGATCCCAAACTTTTGAACAGTAGTGTGTGTGTGTGTGTGTGTATATATATATGTTTATATGTTTATATATATGTTTTTATAATATGTCAAGCTACTCTACTTTTTTGTTCAATAAAATTATTTTAATGAGGCTTTTTCTGAATTTTTCGACAGTTGTACCACCTTGATATTTTTTGACTATTTTCATTTCACAAAAGTTGAATATTAAAAAGTGTCACTGAATTCCCTAAAATTGTTCTAGACCAAAAATGTGTACTTTACAGTTTTTTTCAACTGCTTACACACGTTCAAAACTTTGCCTCTTTTTTAAAAAACTTTACACACAAATCCAAGAATTGCACATACAAAATGCAAAATGCCTCACATCTATTGCAAAATGAAGCACTGCATTCAAAATATCACAAACACATCTCAAAAGCAAACATTTGTCCTATGTTGCAAACACCTTTGCCATAATATTCTGTTTTTGGATATATTATATACACACAGTTATTAAAAACCTAAAGCTCTTCTTTCGTGAGCTCCTATGTACATTTCTGTACAAGATTGAAAGTAATTGGCAGTGAGATGTTGAAAAATTCATGATATCACGAAAGCAAGATTGAAACCAAACTATTTAGTTTTTACTGTAAGCATTTGTGGTTGTGTATTACACACTACGAAAGAAAAGTTGGACAGAAACGTGGTTTGAAAAAGGAAATCAAGATACTTCCTGTTAGATTTTTGTGTGTTACATAGAAATTGAAAGCAGAGAATTAGTGTATGGTTTTGCTGATTTGGTGTGTGGTTCTAGTGTTTCAGTGTAAGGTTTCAGAAAGTGTGTGACAAGTAAGGATTTTGTGTGTAAGCTGTTAAAAAAAACCGTAAAAGTCCAAAAAGCTCTGTGGACTATACAGTTCAGAGCTCCATGTGTCCTTCCTGTCTTTAGTGAAAGTCCTCATTGTCTTCAGCACTGTATGCTTTTCATGTCATTTCCTTTCTCTCTCGCTCTCATTTGACCCCTTTCTTTGCTGTTTTCAGGTGGCGTTACATCTGCGGCCCATCCAGTCCCTGCAAATGCACCAGAAACCACTGGTCTTTGTCCTGAACTCCCCTCAGCCCGTTCTCTGGAAGCTTCGGACAGAGAAACTGGTCTCAGGAGTCAAACGCATCTTCCATGTGAGTCTGAGCTGCTTTATGACTCTCAAACCATCTCTCTATCACCGCCCTGTCTCTCTCTCTCTTTCTCTCCTTCCTCCACAGCATTGCTTCTGAGCCAACTCCATCTACATTTTCTCAGCAATGAATATTCAGATTCTCATTCATTCCAAATCAACAAGCATCTTTAAACACACAATTCATTTACACTCTCTTTGGCTCGTCTTGCCCTCCTCAAATAAACTTCTCCACTCACCTGTCAGCAGAGGTCTTACTAGCTCAAAGATGCATTCAGGTGTGTGTACCAAGAGGAAACACAAACATGCTCACACGCACACATATACACACGTAAACACACCGCATGCCAACACAACCATCTTTCAGACAGAGGCTTGTGTAATTGCATCTGGCACAGGCTCACAGGTTTATATTGACTGCTGTGGATGTTCACCACGCTGCCGAAAAGGATGTTTGGTGGCGAGACGGTGTCGTGTTTTTTTTCTCTATTTGTGGCTTCGCTCTGTTCCCCACTGCTTTACCCATCGCTTTTGCCACAGAAACACTTATTGCTCAGTGGGTGCTCTTTCATAGCTCAGGAGACGTAGAGATCTCAGATATGCATCAACTTTGTATCAAAAAAATGGACACAAATGAGACAATTGTTTACATAAGAGTGTAAGAGTGTAGAGTTATTAATGTGAATAGCATAGCTTAGATTATTTGGTCTGGGAAAACTTTAATGAGAAATGTTCATGTTGAGATCTCTGACTTTGGATTGCAGAGTTTTATATCTTGGCAATTTAAAAGTCTGCAGAGAGCTCTACTGGAACTCTAGAGGAGACATATGTGAGATGACGGGACGCTTTCAGTAAAAAAACAACAAAACAAAACAAAAAAACTGAGCAGCGGGACAGCCTCATTTATGAAACTCAAGCTGAACATTTTTGTGTGTGTGTGTAAATTATTTGTAAGACCATCTGCATAGTTTGGGGGATGTATGTGTCCCCTCAATAGCTATGTATACATGCACCTAAATAATCTGTTTATAATCTAAATGAGGGCTCAATTGAACTGAAAAGCCTTCATGTAAACAGTTTAATCGATACATTTGAGCTTAATCCGAATGAAATTATGCTCAGATTGAAAGGGGGACTGAAATAATCCAATCAAAAGGAAAAAATAAGCATGTAAATGCTTGAATGCACAGGCACAGTGCCATGATGCATATGTTTTTCATACATTTGACGTCATATGAATGTGTGTCTTACTTACGTCTTATTTACGTCTCATGTCTTATAAACTGGTCAGTGGATGAGACTGAATATTTACTAAATATTTGCTAAAATGCTCTATTCACATATATCTAAAAAGAAATCTGGCATATGTCATCAAGGCAAAAATGACGATTAAGCTCATGGTAGGTCTAGTGACATTATCTTGGTGGCATTCCAAATGCAGTGTAATGCACATGTAAACGAATATGTGAATTGAATTGCAACATTTAGGGTTCAAAACTACTTTACACAGAACTTTCAGAATCTGGAATCAGATTGGATGCATTCTGTTTGATGAAAATTAGTGCATGTAAACATACATAGTGTTTGGTAGAGAGATCATTGGAGCCAATCACAGACATATCTGATGGTGTTTACGAATCCGCTCAACAGCGTTCAAAGCATCACATTTTTAAAATTTCAGTACCGATTGGTACCGAAGTTGGTTTTGGCAACTCTAGTGTTTGGTATGAAATTATTTCACCGCCTTAATCATGCTTCTGGATATATTATCAAAAATGATTTAATGTGAGATGCTGGTAAATTAATATTACTATGTGTCAAAATATACTGTATATTTTCTGAACTTAAATTATAAAATGATCAAATAACTGGATGTTATTACAGGACTGAACATAGTACTGTATAGTCATCCACCTTTTTATATTAACACTCTGAGGTCTGACGGTCACGCCGGCGATACTATCGCGGTTTTTTTCTTACCAGTGTGAAAGAGACTCAAAATACTCCATCAATGTTGCACATATAATTAAGAGTTATACACCATTTTAATCTGTGGAATATCTTCTTTTATTTGTGTACACTCAGAGTAAAAACAAAATGTTGTGCTTTTTGTAAAATAAAGAAAACTAACATGATGCGTGATCTCTCGTCTCCATCTGAACGAAGTCCAATCTGATAGTTCTCAGAAAATGAACTGTAACTTAGTGAATTCTAATGAAAAAAATATTACACTTATGTCAAAAGAAACGTTGAGATGTTTTCAGTCAAATCGAAAACAAACCTTCTGTGTTTATGTAATCTGTATGATAAGAGAGCCATGTCAGAAGTCCGTGATTCAGCTCATTATCCGCTAATGCGGCCACGCCCACGGAGGGAGCGCTATTCAGACGCAAATTCAGTCAATACATGCAGACATAGTTTCAATCGTGTATTTATTATCTTGAAAAGTGTTTATCTGGAAGTTAAAGCCATGGTGAGCTCTAGAAGACATGCAGTTAGTTCCTGGTTCTCTTCTTCTTTATATGGATTTGTGGACTAAAGGTGTACAGAGCGCCCTCCGGCTGCAAGTATGAATTGAAAACACCATTCCTGAAATGTCCTCTTCTTCTTTAGAATAATTTGTGGACTAAAGGTGTACAGAGCGCCCTCCGGCTGCAAGCATGAATTGAAAACACAGTTTCCAGCACTCAGAGTGATGAGAATAAAATATAGAATAAATATTACTCCTCTGTATAGAAATTTGACATAAACATATAAGAATCATCAATATTTCTCCAAATGTGCATGCTTTTAAGCTAAAAGCCTATATGAAATGCCATAGAGGTAACATAATTGTTCAGACACTTTGCATCACAGAAATACATTATATTTTAAAGAATATAATAGAATACCATTATTTTAAATTGAGCTGAGACATGATTACAGAGGGTTTTTTTCACAGCCTAACTGACTGAAAGAGCTCATTAATATGCAAGTCATTTCAGCTCATTACTATTCAATTCTTTTGTCTTCTCAGGTGAGAATGATCCATTATTCACGATCATTCACGCCTCCATGCATACTGTTTTGCTTGACAAAAAGTGTCTTACAAAAACTAAATCAATATATTGTTTTATATGAAGGAGTAGGCAGCATAATTTTTACATAATTCTGAAGCGAAAACTCTAGTCTACAACCTCCAATACCCAGAAGTCTTATGAACACAGATTTAATATACTTTTTTTGGCCTTATTTCAGTGACTTAAGTTTTTTGTTTTTTCAATAACCACGCATAAAAATTATTCCTTCAAAAATACAAACATGTACATACATGTTCCTCACATATTATGGTAGCCTAGTTTGTGCTGAATACAGTGTAATGACACTTGTGTCATTTATATGTTTATGAACAACTGAAAAAAGCACAAATGTCAGGGCATGTCAAAACTTCTCCAGGGCCCCAAAAATCCTCAGACCCCAGAGGGTTAAAGTTGACATGAAATAGAATTTCACCATACAGCATCTTCTATATGCATCTTGATGATCTTATTGTAAAACAATTTATCCATGCATGTTTCAATTTTTAAATTTTTTTTTTGACCTTTCTGGTGACGTATGGCAGACTTCTCCAATTATTTAGTCCATTTAAACTCTGTCTCTTACTAACAGCTGACTGCAATCTCACATTCAGATCTTCCTCTATCCAATCAACAAATGATGAAAAGAACCAACTCCCCGCCCAACATTTTTTTTCTTTTTCGATAATCTGTTTTACTCCGATGTACTTCACAATATGGAAAAAAACGGCCTGTCACTATTTTTGTTAGACTTTAATTAACTCTCATTAAATCACATTATCAATGGCGTAAATCTAAATTAAGATTCCCCCCATACATCCATGTCCATTATATCTCTGTCTCTGCATAAAAATTTTACAAACGTTTTATGCACATTCATTCATGTGTTTTATGAATGAAGCCTATTGTTTTCTACTATAGAACAAACAATTGAGGTACTAAAAAGATCTCCTTTGAGATTTTTCTTTTCTCTGTATCTGCTTTCAAAACATCTCGCCTGGAACATAATCAGAATCCATCTCTACACACCTGTTTTAAATCGAAAACCCTTTAGTATTTACTGCACGGCAGAGGATATTCACAACCAGGAAAACACACACGCACACACATAGAATCTCTCATTTGGTTGTCATGGAGTTGTTTATTCATGGAAACCATTGAGACACTGTTTTGATCGAAGCAACATTACTTACAAATAACTAATGAGATCAGCAACAACCACTCTCCCTGACAACATTATTGTTTTCCAGCCATCCTGTGAAACAGAGCAGAGTTACTTCACTCCTCTTCACCCCAAAATAACAAGATGACAAGATCCAGGGCGTTCCACCCTGCGCTGAGGGAGCTCAGAGGAGAGCTGGAGCTGGTTTAAGTAAAGAAAGCCACCCCCTGAATAGCCAACCACATTTAGTCAGGTTTAATGAGAAAATGAAAGTGGACTGGTCAGGATCTCTGATCATAAGCATTGCTATCCTGGGGTGCATTTCCCGAAAGCATGGTTAGTCAACTATGGTCGTAAGTCCCATCGAACTCTATTGGTAATGACAGAACATGCGACCATAGTTCTCTTTGGGAAACGCACCCCAGGATGGGAAATGGACTTTCATAATGGATTTTTTAAGCGCTAGCATGTTCTTCTTTTATTCTTTTTTTTTATGCTATTGTAGTATTTATTTATATTTTGAATGAGCTTTTATTTTTTAGTTTCATTTTAGTTTTAGTTAATTTTATTATTTTTATATATTTCAGTTTTTTGTTTCACTTTTAGTTTTAGTAATTGTGTTCTTTTTTATTTCAGTTAGTTGCTAAGGCAACATTTCTGATTTCCGTTTAGGTTATTTGAGTTTAAATTGACATATAATATTTAGGCCTATATATTTTTCGGTGTTATTTTTCAATTCATTATTAAAAATTATTTTTAACATATTTAGTTTTAAGGCACCCACAATACAAGATAATAGGGCCGATTTTGGGCTCAATTCTCCCCTTCCGAAAATCCTAGGTAAAGTCCTGATTATCTTGATGGTTCTACAAATTATCTTATCAGATTTTCCTCTGGCGTGATGTGTGTTAAGGGTGATTGAATCTGCTCCGAAGAACGTCAGGGCCACACCAATCTCAAATCGTAAATATCCATCATGTTGAATATTTACAATCAGAAGTCCTGTTGTGTGGGGGGAACCCCGAGGACAGACACATGTACTCTGTAGATTGTCACGTGGAACAAAACAATACCCAATCAGAAAGTGAGCTGATGGAAGGCAGAAGCATAACACAACTTCATCCACACTCAAATTTTCTGTAAAAAGCAGTCCAAACACTATTATCGCCATTTCTTCTTGTCCGTCCTCCGCCATGTTTGTTTACTCTAAAGTCACGTTTGACCGTGTGAGATTTGTGACATTTCTCGTGTTCACAGTCGGGACTCTGGTTGTTTGCGAATGGAATCTGTTAGTGTGTGGTGTGCTGTCTTGGTCACATCGCGGCACTTCACACACTATAGGAAGATATTTTTTATCGTCATGTTTGTGGTTTCTTACATTTTGAAAATCTGATAAGATTTTTAAAAATCTTTTAGTGTTGGCCAGCCTTTAGTTAACAATAATGACATTGCTCTTATCTATGGCTGACTGCAAGCAGTAATGTTCCATAGACTGTAAAAAAAATTTGGACGACATACATTTACTCTCTTCAATTGTAGTAAGTGAAGACGCCAGTGTGCCAATATGGCCCTGATATCTTGAGTCTCAAGTCTGCGCAGTAGTGAACGCGAAATGGAGCCGCGATATCAAGGTCCCGCCCATACTCTCACAGAATCGGTTAATACAGTTTACTGCAGAACAACTCATTATGTCGGTGTGAAATAAACCGTTAAAATTAAAGTTAAAGCTCCAAACTCCTCCCGAAGATCCAGAAAAAGTCAGTTTTCTTCGCTCAGAAAAGCTGTCAGTCTCAGCTGTCATTTATGATGTCAAAGCATTTTTATAGCATCAAATAACTAACTAAAACCAAATTTATTTCAAGAATGAACACTTGAACCAACATCAGCGTGATAAAAACTGCCTAATGACAGAAACCATCTTTGGAAATAAAATATTTGATGTGTAATTTGATTGTTTAGTTTGTCTCATGTCCCATTACATTACATAGAGAGGGTGGGGTTTATGACCTATACTGCATCCAGCCACCTGGGGGCGATCAAGACACTTTGGCTTCACTTTTCAGGACTCGTGTGGCACGCTTGATTTGATCGTATATAAAGGCTAATTCACACCGCACCAACAGACGCTGACCAATGGCAACAAACGCATTCGTCTGGTTTTGTTGGATCAGTGTGGTACCCTTTTTTCCGGTGATCGGTGTCTTTTGGTGCATGTGAATTATCCTTAAAAAACTAAAATATTTGAAATTACACATATAAAGTGAAAACGAGGCATATTTGCGTTCTTTTACATGTTTGCGTTCTGTTGTTGCTAAGAATTCCTTGTAAACTCCAATCCGAGACAGATCGCCCACCACAGTGCCTGGTAAATAAATTATGCACCAAAATACCCAAATTTGGCTGGTAGCGGGTTTTAATTCCCCATCATGTCCCTATCACATGAGAAAATCACAATGCAATGAGAGCAAGAGGCCTCACTGGTTTAACTCTGTCACTCTCTTCCTGCCTTATGTACACTGTAAATACCTTTATATAGCTAGCGGTTCTATGCAATAATCATTTTCAAATGTGTTTTAAAACCGTAGCATTCCAGAGGAATGTAGTGCTGAGAGCCACTATTATTTCCATGTGTGTAGATACACTACCGTTCAAAAGTTTGGGATCGGTAAGATTTTTTATGTTTTTAAAAGAAGTTTTGTCTGCTAACCAAGACTGCATTTATTTAATTAAAAATACAGAAAAAACAGGAATATTGTGAAAATATTATTACAATTTAAAATAACTGTTTTCTATTTGAATATATTTTACAAAGTAATTTATTCCTGTGATGGTAAAGTTTAATTTTCAGCATCATCACTCCAGTCTTCAGTGTCACATGATCCTTCAGAAATCATTCTAATATCTGATTTGCTGCTCGAGAAACATTTCTGATTATTATCAATGTTGAAAACAGTTGTGTACTTTTTTTTTTCAAGATTCCTTGATTAATAAAAAGTTCAAAAGAACAGCATTTATCTGAAATAAAAAGCTTTTGTAATATTATACACTACCGTTCAAAAGTTTGGGGTCAGTAAGTATTTTTATTTTTATTTTTTTGGAAAAGAATTTAAAGAAATGGATACTTTTATTCAGCAGGGATGCATTAAATCATTCAAAAGTGACAGTAAAGACATTTAGAATGTTACAAAAGATTATATTTCAAATAAATGCTGTTCTTTTGAACTTTCTATTCATCAAAGAACCCTGAAAAAAAATATGGTACACAAATATTTTGTACAATTGTACACAATAAATGTTTCTTGAGCAGCAAATCAGCTTATTAGAATGATTTCTGAAGGATCATGTGACACTGAAGACTGGAGTAATGATGCTGAAAATTCAGCTTTGCCAACACAAGAATAAATTACATTTTAAAATATTTTCAAATAGAAAAGTTATTTTAAATTGTAATAATATTCCTGTTTTTACTGTATTTTTAATTAAATAAATGCAGTTTTGGTTAGCAGACAAAATTTCTTTTAAAAACATAAAAAATCTTACCGATCCCAAACTTTTGAATGGTAGTGTACGTTCTTCTCTCCTGCTTGTGTTGTACATGCGGATGTACAGAGACACTCTGTATGTGCAAATAAAATACATGCTTTATTTCTTTGTCTGTGTAAGGGACTTTCTTAAACATGCATGCTGACAAGCATATTAATATCTTCATAACTCCTTTCGTGGCCACAGAGAGATGTCCAACTCTACTACACCCTACATTCTCTTTGTGTGAGTCAGTCCAATTTTACCATGTAAGATTCGGTCTTTCCTCCAGAATTCAGAACGTTGTAGTTGTTATTCATCACCTGGGTGTGGGAAGGGACTATTAATTCTGTAAAACTGTCCATCAACACAACTCTTGTTGCATGGCACAAACTGAGCACAGAATGAAAACGAACCTCAGTGAAACATGTTTTTTTGGTCTGCAACCAAGACTCGGGTTACAGATACTTTTGAGATTATGAATGAGAAAAATGTAATATCGTGCTAAACCACAAATTGAGTTATTTCCTGTAGAGACAGGATGTATTCTCATGTCAGCTTCATGTAATTTCATGCAGACGACTATATGGCCAAAATGTATTTCAGAGGAGAATGTATTGAGGTAAACCTTGGTTGTTTATTAGCATGTCAACACTCTTGTAAATGTCTAGCTTTGTATGCAGTGCTAATAAAGAGCATGTTTATGCTTTTGGCAAAGCCTAGGGCAAATTATGAGAAAGGGTAAAGATTGTGTTTGTGACAGATGCTTTAGCAGGTTGCTGCAGTTAGGCCAAGACAAATCCAATAGTGCTTACAACCAATATGATTGACTTGATAAATGAACGAAAATTTAAGCAGCAAACTGTGACTCTTGAACCTTGGCCCTCTCACCCCCTTCCCTTGTCAGGAAAAAAGTAAACTCAACCTAAAATCAGCCTAGCTTACCATGTTCCCTTTTATAGTGACAAGAAATGCAACAAGCAATCAGGTTTCATCAAAAAAAAAAAAAAAAAAAAAATCTACTTTATTCTCGAATCCTCATTACAAATAATTGCATAATCACACAATCGGTGTTTGCATTTCAGCGGAATATGGTGAAAACTGGCGGGGTTGCAAAAAACGTACGACACACAAAACCAACAAAATTTACTGCAAGCCAACACATCATGACAGCACTCAGACCAAAGCAAATTAGTGACAGACACTTCCACATCACAGACAGAGAACAGCGATCGTGGCATTTTCACAGCAGCCGATTAAATGAATGTAACAGACTGTTATAAACTTAAGACTTGGGAAAAATTTAAGTAGTATGCAGAATTACAGTTAATGTGCATAATGGTCACTGAGTTGGTAAATTCACAGGTTATTCCCTCTGTAATTTCATAGCTGGATCGCCAATCACAGATCTGAAAGCTTAAGGTGGAAAAATTCTAATATGGAGAAAATGGGCTTCCACACAATACAAACTGAATAGGTGGATTTTAAGAGTTTATTTCCTCAAAAAGATTTAGATGTTTATTGTCAATTTATGAATTCCAAAAATAACTTTAGAACTGATGACTTTTTATTTAAAAAGTTTTTAATGTTTAAACTATTATTTAAAAGTTTGTAAATGTTATATTTATAATAGTTTAGACCCTCTCTGAGGGCCTAGAGGGCCCTGACAGTTCCCCTCTGATAATTTGATATTAGCCATCCTGTACATGGATTTGCATCAACATCGGCCATTGAAAAGTCAACTGACCAGTACGACTGATAGCACAGAAATACTGGTGCCTTGTGTGAGCCGATGATGTGATCTGTTGGCCCCTTTTGTTGCAAATGGGAATTTTACTCCTCAAGCCCTCTTTCTTCACTGGAAAATCTCAATAATGAGTCAGGACTGTGAAAAAACAGACATGATCCCATTGTTGAGCTGTCAGCACGTACATTCATCCCTCACTTCACGTCTTCCTTTTGCTTTTGGCTTTGATTTTATTAGCCCTTGTCTAATGATGACATCATCTGAATACACATACAGCCCTCACAGTTAGTGTGGGATCAGCCAAGGCAATGAGCTCACACTGTTTTTTTTTTTTTTTTTACTACAAGAACCTCCTTACCAGGCATCCTGACACAATGACAGAATTCATCCTTTCGTAGTGTAGCTCTTCTAAACTCTCACACATTCCCTGGTCCATGCCGGAACTATTTCCGGCTCAGTGCTCCGTGAACTGATCTCAGTTCCAGCACATAGCTGCAGCAGATGGCTTAATTGCATGTAGCATCGTAGCCAAGTCATGTGCGATTTTGTTTAAAACTTACAAACATAGTTGGAGAGGAAGCAGAGGGTTTACATCTACTCACGTCTAAGCACAAATCAACCCAACTAGTTCAACCCGACTACTCCAGGGACAATGACATGATGCTCATTTGTTTATTGTCTAGATATTTTAATTTATTTAAAGAAAGATCATAAAAAATGAATTTATACAATGACTTCAGTAAACCTGTTCTATGATGAACATGTTTTAAGTTTCCAAATTGTAAAATTCATTTTGATAGTTTTTCACAAAATAAAGTTGAACATGTCCGGGTGTTAAAGCTGTCCTAATAGTATAATGAAAAAACAAACAAACAAACAAACAAACAAAAACAAAAAAAAACACCTTAAAGGTGGTATAGAGGATGTTTTGTTTTATACATTTTTGCAATATTACTTAAAACTGTCTTTACTAACTGATAAAAGACTATTTATTAGGTGCACTGAAAGGAATATTATTAATATACATCATCTGTGCACGAGGTAGGGCCTTAAAAACATAAGCCAATCGTTTACGCGATCATCGCGGAAACGATTGGCCCTCTGGCTTGTCAATCACTGCCATGACGTTCCTTGTGAGAGACGTGCGGCTGCGCGCTCCAGTAACTTTCCACACTCCACAGGCGCCGCATACAATGTTTTTGTCAGGAGACAGGAGTAACAACTGCAGATTATGAGTTACCTGCGGTGAGTCCGACATAATGAATCCACTAAGTGTGTGCGCGGCTTTAAGTCACGCACACACTTAACGATTGTAAGGCCGATTATGAATGTAAATTGATACTTATGACTGATCGCGCTCAAACGCATCCAGTCAGAGGCAGTTGCGTTCAGTCTGCGATTACAGGCGGTGTTCAAATTCCATGTGAAAGTATATACTGTAAATCTGCTTCAGGAGCAGGAAACAATCGCTGTATGTTGAGCATAGTCTTAGAATCATGTTTTAGCTAGTCGTTAAATGTGTGCCCGGCTTAATAACACAGCGAATGCCGGTGGTAAACACTCATGTTCCAATACTCGTGCACGAGTTTTGGGAGGTGTTCACTCGAAATGAGCTGTGAAGGAGGGGGGTTGTTCTTACGCATGCGCTCATTTCAAAAACTCAGTCTACGAAAAGATCCTCTGTACCACCTTTAAGGTTAGCATCATGTTTTATTAATTATTAGAGAAAAAAGTGGATTTTTTTATTTTTATTTAAGGAAATATATTACTCTTTACTTGATGGTAACACCACATCACATTACATATAAACTTTTGATGAAATTTTTTTTCAAAACCCATATGAATACAAAGAATACATTTCTAAGAACTTTTTACATCCATTTTAAACTTTGTTTTGAAAATATTTTTCCATCACTTTATTTTGGACACTGTTATTTGTCTTTGACCCTGGAACCAAGTTTCAACCTCTCAGGCCCTTAAAGTTGGCCCTATATTTTTACAATTGAGTAATGGTTTTATAAAGCTGGTTGTCTGTGGATTAGCCCTGCCAACCCTTGTTTCCTGGTTCCAGCACTTGGAGGTCCAAAGAGGCAGATGGGAGTCCTGGAGTCTGAGCAGAAAGCTGGTGTTGGCTGCTTTCACCACCCGCCCTAAAACAAAAGGCCTGAAATCCAAACATCTCATTGTAAAACACAATTCCTGTGACGCTATTGCCAATATTCTGCCAGTCGTGAAAGAGCCTCAAGGGGGGCTATGGGTAGATACTTGTTTGTCAGAATAATCTCAAAACATTGTTTTTGTCAAGAGAGGTCTGAAGAAGACCAGAATAGTTGGCATATGTTTAACTTCATTGTTAGTGACCAGCATGGGAAATTGGCATCTTCAACGTGCTTCTTAGCTTTCTTGGTCACCAGAAAGATGCTTCACCAAAAAGAACGCTTTTCTGGTAAACAACAGCTGTTATGATCCACAAACTAGACTAGCACCAAAGCAGAACTAACCAGACTACACAATTGTTCTGGTCTAAGCTGTGATCTTCAGCAGGGCCTTGTTAATTTGGGGACTGTGTTCGATCTGGCAAACGTTTCTGAAATAATTGATGGTGCAACATCTTAAAAAGTTTGGCTGTTGTAAATTTGTTGCTCTTTCTGTATTTGCCAAGTGGCTGTTTTCCTGATTTTTATTGCCTTGGGAAGTTAGCAAAAACAGTCTCCCTCTCCCTCTGATTTTTAATTGAAACCATTGTGGGACCAATATTGGTTTTGCAATGGAGGTTGATCTGCAAGAATGCTCTTCTGTGGCGCTTGCAGACAGATGGTGTTGTTTGTTCCATGACAGACTCTCTCTCCGGTTCACAGGAACACGACCATGGAACTTTGCCAGGAACTTGATTAGCTTTCTGGAGTGAGCAGAACAAATCACCCACAAATTTATTTACCGCCTTCATCATTTCAGCACGTCATGGCACGTTTGTTTCCCCTCATCTCGGGAGCTCACGCCGCATCTCTTTCCCCCACTCTCACGTCAGTTTTAAACACTTAATCGTCTCCTGCAGATATTTGTGCTTTCTCAAGGAGAGGGTGTTTCATAGTGAACGTTTTAGAGATTAGTGTGCACTTATAATTGAAATATAGCATTTGACACACCCATCTCTTCTTATTCTTAACATATGGTTGTAATATGTAGATGCTGATAGGCAGAAGGTGCAGGAAAACCAGTGTAATATGCATGTAGGTTTCTAGGTTGAGGACAGATGTTAATCGGAGATATTAGGAGGACACAGGTGTGATGGAAATGGTGCATTTGTTGCCTTCTTTGGCTGAGGTGTAAACAAAGGTACCTTTACAAAACCATTGCGAAAACCATGGCAGCAGTAGGGTGTAAAATTTCATAACCCAATTTTTCAAACCCTTGGATCAGCAAATGCCAGATGTCAAGCTGTTCTTGCTTTCTCAGCAGAAGTAGATAAAACATTCTGGTTTGGCTGCATGATGTGATATTTAGCTGGGTTGTGTAAGACTCAGCAACTCTGTAGGACATTTCTGAATCTGTCAGGTTACCTCACAGGGTCTTTTGGAGATCATGTGGGCCTGAACACAGACTCAGACAGAGTCAGACTCCAGAGAGCAGAGCATGGACATTAGCTCATATCTCTGAGCAAACCCAGGGCTAAGCTCCAGTCTGGACCTGTTTACCGACAGATAAGGCATAAACAGGAAGATTTATGCAGCGCTAAGTCTGCTGACATGTTCCAGAAGGGTTCTTGTGAGTGTGAGAAGAGCAGTACTGAGAAGTGATGACACTCAAGACACTGAGGGAAACGTCATTCTTCTCAAATGAGACACTGCTCCAATATAGACACTTTGCAGTGGATAGAAAACTTTTTTTTTTTAAGCCTTTGTTGGATAGGTGCAGTGGAAAGCTGAGCAGTATCACTCAACATGTCATGTTCACTAATAATTGCATGCAAGTGTTCTTAGTCTACGTGTACAGGAATGGTTCTCACGCTAGAACTTCTTCCGGAACAGGTGCTTATACACATAAATTGGTTCTTACCCTCTAATTTTGATGTATCTGGTTTACTAAATGAGAGACCGTTGTTAACACAGTTTGTAATTGGAATATACACACCCAAACCATATCCATTTAAGGACTTTCACTCCTGTTGCTCTGAAGATGCACTATCACCTGAGAAATGTTTTTAAATATTTTGTATGCATTGCTTTTACAATTTTTTCCATTTAAATTAAAAGCACAGGCTACCTTTGTGATGCTCTGATGAAAAGGGTTTATAGAGATAACAAATATAATCATAATCTAATGACAAAAAAAGAATAAAAATAAAGATTTTTTGTTAATATTTTTTAACACACAAATAAAGAAAGCTTTTTTTTTCTTATTTACCCTGGAACCTGTTTCACATGATGCAGAAGTAAAAATTGACTTGTAATTTGGATTGAGATGTGGGTTTACAGCCTGAGGTAACTGCCTCCCACTGAGAGATTATGCTGTTAACACACACCACTAATTATGCTCAATAAAGGTGAGCAGCAGCTTTCAGCACACTTTACTGACACTTACCACATCACTCATGAGACACACTGTTAAAGAGAAACTTGCATTTTAATCGTTCTCTGTTTTATTTCTGTTTACAGAAGTCTATGTAAAATAAACTAAAACAGTATCTGCCCTATGTTCTTACTTGCCTTACACTCTGAAGTCACTCTGAAGTCATTATGAAGTCATTTGATTTGCAATCAAACCAAGTCTTTTCTATAACAGGCAATACTTCGATATGTTTTATGGTTCTGAATGTCTGTGTGATATACCATGGTATTTGCATGATTATGCCAAGGTTCTACTGTTGTACATGTCCTTCTTTTAAACAATAGTTCTATAAACAAGAAGTTAATATTGCCTCAGTCAATATTTGGCACATTAGTGTGTATATTCTTTCTCTGCCAAAAAAAAGGTCCAAAAGAAGTCAAAGTATCAAGCTTTGCATGTCACCATGAGCCGAACGTGTGAGTATGGTGGAGTTACAGCATTTTTCTCTCCCAAAATGTAATCTAATAACTGAGGATCCGCTCCAGGTTATCCTTTTCTTACTGGTGAGAGAAACCCAGCACTGAGATATCCTAAAATTATAGCTGCGTCCAAAATCGCATACTGTCTGAGTAGGTACTACATTTGAATTTAAATTTACTTCACGACCGCTGAAAAAGTATGTTTTATATAGTACGGATGCGTGTAGTATGAATGAAATCCGGACGTACTACATCCACCATGTTGTTACGCTACCAGTGTCAGTTACAGCCCTTCAACTCCATTCACAAATCCTCTACTGTTGCCTCACGGGACAGTAAAGTGTCCAACTTCAGAATCTCGCCGGAATAGTAAGTCATCCGGGTACTTTTCTTCTACTGTTTTTCGAATACTATGAATTCGGTCATACTACTCTGTTCGCATACTGTTTTTTGCGTACTATGGAGAAGTATTTGATTTCGGACGCAGCGTATGTTTTTTGTTTTGTTTTTTGCTTGTGTACGATGCATTGTTGGAGGGTTTGGTAGTCTGTTTAATTTCTTTAGAGATTTGATGACAGTCATATAACTAGTACTTTTGATGCCTTGGACTCATGTTTTATTATATGCTATAATCTTTTAAAAACATGTATGTCCATCTGTATGCTGGCATTGAGTTTGATGGCTTTGGAAAGGATGAAGATGGTTTGGGGTTGGGGGCTGGGGGTCTGGCTGAACTCCAGAGTGGGTTTATTGCTTTCATATTCCCTTTTGAAATTCTTGAGGTTTGAAACTCTTCCCAAAGCCTGGAGCTAATTTAGTTTTAGGCTTTTCCTTCTAATTCTTTGAGACTAATTACAGCCCTATTCCCGCAATTAAATCGATAAACTCCTCTGTGTTCAGTTGGGCTTGCCAACAGAAACCCCTCTCCTCTCCTCTCCTCTCCTCTCCTCTCCTCTCCTCTCCTCTCCTCTCCTCTCCTCTCCTCTCACAACATCTTATTAACCTTTTCTGTGCTATTCTGTGTTAACTACCATTCAAAGGTTTGACGTCAGATTTCTATTAATGAAATGAATCATTTTAAGGCAAGAATGCATTAAATTGATCAAAAGTGACAGTAAAGACATTTATAATTTAACAAAAGATTTCCATTTCTTTACTTTCTATTCATCAAAGAATTTTGAAAAAAATGTTTTTTTTACCAAAATATTAAGCAGCACAACTTTTTTTTCAACAGTGATAATAATAATAATAATAAATGTTTCTTGAGCAACAAATCAACTAAGATATTTTTTATGAAATCCGAAAGGTTTTTTTATCTCCCATAGAAAGCAACGTCTCCTACGCAGTCGACACAGTGCAACTCTTCCGTGTTTACATCCTAACGCCGGCTTAGTATTAACCGACGCTGTTCACGTGAACATCACAATGCATGCGTGGGATGCTGACGCAGGAGCCGGCCAATACGGAGTCTGCATTCCGAAGTAGAACATGGAAGCTCTGCAATGTGTCTTCAACGTAAACTGCATAAGAGAATGACAGGGTAGAGAGGAAATTATTGAATAAAGTCGTTATTTTTGTTTTGTTTCTGCGCACAAAAAGCATTCTTGTTGCTTCATAACATTAAGGTTGAACCACTGTAGTCATGTTGAATATTTTAATGATGTCTGTACTACTCTTCTGTACCTTGAATGTGGTTCTTTCGTTCTTTCTATGGGAGATAAAAAAAAACTCGGATTTCATCAAAAATATCTTAAATTGTGTTCTGAAGATGAACAAAGATCTTGGAATGGCATGAGGGTGAGTACTCAATGACAGAAATTTCATTTTTGGGTGAACTAACCATTTAACGTTTTTTTTTTTTCCTTCTTCAAATTGTAATAATTTTTTCACAATATTACTGTACTGTTTTTACTGATTTTTTTTTTATCAAATAAATGCAGCCCTTGGGAGCATGAGAGACTTCTTTTAAAACATTAAAAATCTTACTGACCCCAAACTTTTGAATGGTACTTTATATCAATTCCATACACCCAAAATTTGCCCCATTTCTCTCCAGTGTTATTGCCCCCCTTTTTTGGTATCGATTGAACTGAACTTGTGTCAAATCCTCAATATTCCTTTAAAAGGAAAACTGCACAGTTTTACACACTGTCTACAGTACTGAGGAACCCTAAAAATAACCTTCAACCGAGACCTAAATTCTTCAACGGCCTCCATGCCTTTCTCGTGTTTTTTCTTTTTCTTGTTGAAATTTATCACTCCTGGCAAGGATGGGGCGTTTGCCTGGGGAGCCGTCCAGAGGTCAAGCAGATGTTCCTCATGGTACTGGGTCGTGCACCAGGACATATCTCAGCTCATTCAGCACGTCATATACCTCTCTTTATCTCTCCCTCACTCCACCTCTTCTGTCTGTCACCGCACAATAGTACACAAGTCTCTGGCTGTGGTTCAGATTGGCTGTCTGGCTCTCTGCGCAGCTCGTATGGGGTCCATCAAAGCTGTGGTGTGATATAATGGTTTAATTGGGGTTGCCAGCACAGAGCCGGCTGAGAGTAGAAAGAACACCTTAGGGAGAATGAGAGAGAGAAATGATTGGAAAAAAACCTCACAAGCATGGAAATGTAATGAGTCTGGGCTGTCTAGACCGTGTGCTTGGCTGTGTGGAGCTGTACGGCGAGTTTTTCAACATATGTGAATGTTTATCCCTCTGAAATGGAGCATGTGGACCCAGGGTCCATTTGGAGCCAAAAGGGAGGACTTTCAGAGCAAAGCCCGCCCAAGTCAAGCAAGACGACATGCAGAGAAACTCACAACGCAATGCTTTATACGTTTGCAAGAGCGTGCACACATTTGCCAGCAATCAAATGAAACTTAAACACGTTCATATTTTCTCTTTCTTACCTCTTGGCCATGTTACTTTAATCTTTTGCTCACATTTAACTCTCTTTAATTTCTATAATTTGCACCTCATTCTTTAAACATAACATTTGAAGGAAATCAAGCACATAACACATATTTAGAGTATCCTGGATGAAAGGGTTAGCTGGCAGAAGCTGACAGGCGTCCTCAGTCATGAGTTGCTATGACAGCTGTGAAGTGTACATACTGTTATTTTTCCTGTCCACTACTACACTAACACTACACTTTCTTTCTCTGTCTCTAATTATGTTTACATGTAGAATAATAATCTGTTTATAATCAGAATGATAGCTCAATCACAATGAAAAGTACTAAAATAAAAACACCTCAATCGGGGAAAAAAGAAATCGTGATTTGGATTCGAAATGAAACTTTAATGTGATTGGAAGAAGCATATTCGGAAGGTGCATATTTGAAATAATTTGTTACGTTAGGGTTAGTTCACCCAAAAATGAAAATAATGTCATTAATTACTCACCCTCATGTCGTTCTACACCCGTAAGATCTTTGTTCATCTTTGGAACACAAATTAAGATATTTTTGATGAAATCCGATGGCTCAGTGAGGCCTCTATTGCCAGCAAAGTCACTGAACCTCTCAAGATCCAGAAAGGTACTAAAGACATATTTGAAACAGTTCATGTGATTACAGTGGTTCTACCTTAATATTATAAAATGACGAGAATACTTTTTGTGCGCCAAAAAACCCCCAAAATAACGACTTCAAAACACTGCTTCGAAGCTTTACGAATTTTTTGTTTCGAATCAGTGGTTCGGAGCGCCAAAGTCACGTGATTTCAGTAAACGAGGCTTCGTTTACGCGATCCGAACCACTGATTCGAAACAAAAGATTTGCAAAGCTTCAAAGCTTCATGAAACAGTGTTTTGAAACCGGCCTTCACTAGATATTGTTGAAAAGTCGTTATTTAGTTTTTTTGGTGCACAAAAAGTATTTTCGTCACTTTATAATATTAAGGTAGAACCACTGTACTCAAATGAACCGTTTTAATATGTCTTTAGTACCTTTCTGGATCTTGAGAGGTTCAGTGACATTTGTGGCAAGAGAGGTCTCTCTTAGGCTATCAGATTTCATCAAAAATATATTAATTTGTGTTCCGAAGATGAACGAAGGTCTTATGGGTGTAGAACGACATGAGTGTGGGTAATACATTTTTGGGTGAAGTAACCCTTTAATGAATAATTGGCATTTAAACCTTTTTAATTCAACTGATTTCAACTGTTTTGCAGAATAAATAAGCACTTTTTATTGTGTTTTTATGAATATATAAAACAAATTGGGTAGAGGGGCTCTTATTGTATTTTCTGTAAGAGCCATGTTTTCTTTAATAAAATCCATAGCACCAAAAACTATGCCGTGTTATCCTAAAACTGTGAATTCCAGCTGGACATCTCTCTCCCACCAATCTTTGCTACATAATTGTATCCATGTCTAGTTATTAAAAGGGAAAAAACTATTTTGACACTTTAAATTATTCAAAGTTTAATCTTGTTTTTCTCGTGACTGCTGGTCACATTTCCCAGTATAAATGTGGCTCTTCACATGCACAGATATTGTATTCAGAATACATGTGATGCACATCTGTACATATAAACAGTGTGTTTGCAATCTGCAATCAGTTTAAATGTATTCACATAGACAAAAGGTCTGTGCATGTAAACAATCACTGTCTGCTAAACATTAAAGTTATAGTCCACCCAAAAGTGAATATTCTGTCATCATTTACGTACCTTCATGCCGTTTCAAACCTGTATGTTTTTCTTTCTTCTGTGGAAAACAGTGGAAGGTATTTTGAAGAATGTTGGTAACCAAATAGTTTTGTTTCCTATTGACTTCCATTATATTTTTTGTCCATCCAATGAAAGTCAATGGGAGTTGAAACTGTTTGGTTACCAAAGTTCTTCAGAATATAATTTTATATTATACAGGTTTATGAGGGGGAATAAATGATAACGGAATTTTCTTTTCTTTTTTAAAGGATTAGTTCACTTTCAAATGAAAATTACCCCAAGCTTTACTCACCCTCAAGCCATCCTAGGTGTATATGACTTTCTTTTTTCTAATGAACACAATCAGAGAAATATTAATAAATATCCTTCCGCCATACTGCCATCCGTATTCTACTTACGAAGAAAGTGTAAAACTCTACCAGTTCAAAAAGCTTACGCTACATCATACGCCTTCCCTATTCAACTTACCGCCCGTTTACACTTTCTTCGTAACTTGAATACGGAAGGCAGTCTGGCGGAAGCTAGATATTTTACTTCCTAACTTGTTAAAGATGGATTTTTTTTTCTTTTTTACACAAACACATCATTTCGCTTCAGAAGGCCTTTATTAACCCCAGAATGTAATACCAGTGTACTGCAAACTACCTACTATTTTTTTAAGTATGTATTATCCTAACTTTAATATTAATTCTAACCATTTGAAACCATAGAATGCTATATTTGTGGCATATTAACTTAGTCTCCATATTTTATTTAATGGTATCCAATAAAAACTGAAATATAATCAAGTAATGAATAATAATAATAATAAAAAATTCTTCCAGTTCAGTGTTACACTGAAAAGGATCAATTAGAGTACACTGTACGATGCAGTGCATAGTGTAGTGTGTTCTATTTGTATACTGCATATTTTCGCAAATGTACTATTATGTGCACAATATGCATACTGTGCTGAGTCTGCATACTGCATGACAAAGTTTTTGATCGCCTTAAAGTCTGACTTTGATGGTCTGCATTGCTTTTGCATGTGTGAAAGCGTGTACATATGTTTTCTATAAGGTTAATCGCAGCCATGAGCTCTCCATTCTACCTCCTGCCCGTCTCCTCTGATGCACAGCAGTGTGTTATATAAACAGTGGAAAGCAGACACCTTATTGTGTAAGAGGACCATGTGTAAAAATATTGAGCACACATTCGAAGAGGCTTTCAGAAAACCATCAAGACAGAGTGTTAAAGATGTGTTTTGGCAAAGATTGTATGGAAGCTTTCGTTTTGGAAAGGCCTGTTGTGATGCTCTTTTTCCTTTCCTCTCATAATCTGTAGTCTTGCCCTTAAACTTTATTACCTCACACTTTCTCCCCGTGAAATGGGATGTGCATATCAATACAGCTTTGAGTTTTATGGGCATGTCTTCATCAACAGAGAGATCTTTGTTTCTTGAACTGTCAAGGGGAAAAAATGCTCCACGAGTTAACAAAAGGGGTTTGTATTGTACATCGGGGTAGCTCAGACAGAAACAATCTGCTTATTTCTCTTTGTAACACAATTGTTAAAAATCATGCGTACATAAGAATTATTGTATGTTGACAAAAGCCAAGATTACTAGTTCAGAAGCTTCTGTGTCAAAGTGATATGAAACCGGAGTTATCAAACCTGGAACTACGACATACTTGTTTAGTTATTGAAAATGAATCTATCAACCAATCAGAATCAACACTCTGGTAGAAAATACATTAACTGTTTTATTTTGTTGATTTCTTAGGTTGCAGAGGGATCTGAAGTGCATTTTGAGGCAGGAAATTTCTCTGAGTCGTGTGAGGTGAAGGTGGAAAATCTTCCTCATGGCAATGAGCACCTGCTTTCCTGGGCCCATCATCGTTATCGTGCTGTAACCTCTTTCAGCGAGCTCAAGATGGCCCATGACATCTACATCAAGGTTGGAGAGGGTATGTATCTCTGAGCATGCACATAGTGTTTTACCTATTCCTCAAAGTATTTTTTTTTTAAAGTAATTATTATTAATGTTTTTAGAGCTCATCACACTTTTTCTTAATCAGTATTTTTTTGTTAAAAAATACATTTATTTGGCCTATATTAAGTTGTTGTGCCATTGTTTTCAGCCACCTCTGAACTTAAGGCATGGCCATGCACATGTTAATTCACTCTCAATGGTGCCTATTGACTGTGTTTAGTAACTGGACCCATGGGTAATAAAGCAAATCCCAGCGAAGCCACCTCAAGTCATTCTAATTTCCACTTGGCAACATTCAGTTTCATTTAAAAACAACATGGCAAAATCTGTGGGCTGTTTAAATGGCAGACTTTCTCTGTCTCTTGTTTGTAATCAGTTGATTTGCTTGCATGTCAGGCTCATAAGCAGCCGAGAGATGGAGAATTGATGGAAAGGCCAAGTAAACATACGGGAAGAGTTTCAGATGAAAGCCCTGACTGCCAGCTTGTGCGTACGGACCCTTTGCCAAATCTGAAGCCTTTCACAACAGTCCTTTTAAAAAGAGAAGGATGAGGGAGAATAGCAGACCTTGAGGAAAAAGGGAATGAGCAAAGGGAAAGTTTGGCAGGGAGGGTATAGAAGAAGCACAAAAAAAAATAGAACCCAAAACAGAAAGTCCAAATTTATAGCAGTGCCAGGAAGCCTTGCAAGATTCTGCTAAGAAAGTGACTTAGCCATATGCCCAATGACATGAGCCGTAGTGGGGAAATTGGCTTATTTTTAGAGGAAATGGTTTAGGGGGGTTTAACTTAAAACCGACTCTTGGACTTTGATATGATGTTTGAGTCAGACAGGGCTGCCACATTCAAATAGAGTTTGTTGTTTACTCGTTGAGAGCTTGAAAGAGAGAAAGCAGAAACAGATACTTGCAAATACGCACCATTAGCACAGCGAGCCCCAGGGATTGTTTGAAGAAAGAAGAAAAGGACAGATCCGGCTGTGTGTTTCACCCAGGGCTCCATCGTGTTTCCCCCGCCGAGTTCTAAGACCAAACCAGCAACACGTCTGACTTCAGCATCTATCAGCTGTCAGGTTGCCCAGTTAAACTGCTGGTGCTAATTTTTCAGTCCGTAAAAGAACATAAGATTCCAGTACTGGAAGAAAGTAATGACTGCATCATTCAAAGGACTCTTTCCAGTCTCTAAGCTTGTTTCGGTCAGCCCCGTAAAACATTTGGCCCTGCGGTGTTTGAATTTGAGGTTTGGCAGTGATTCAAAAGGCTGTGTTTACCTCTACAGGAGAGTTCTGGCCTTCTACTCTATCTCAACCCTTTGTAGCTCCGCATGAGAGCGGACATGCTTCTGATCTGTTTGCTGTAGAGAACAGGCAACTTTCCCCCAGTACCTCAAAGAGCCAGGAAGAGCAGAGAGTAAGAGATGCCAGCCTTTCATGAGGAGTTGACACTCATCACCCTTGGCCATCAGCGTTTTTTTCCAAAAGGGTAATGGCCAAATAAGGAAGCATCTGTCTTCTGTTTCTCTGGGGCAAAGAGAAGAGCCATCATCTCTTTTGTGGAGGAGCAAAGAAAACAGTGTTCAAGAGTAGAGAGGATTTTTTTTTAGGGAGTAGTTAAACTGGGCCAGGACAGGTCATGCTGTGTTTTTGATTGAATGAGGAAAATCTGCGAGTATTTGGCCATTTTCAAGACTATAAACATTGACTGATAACCATCTTCAGTTGGTTGGTCAGAAGTGTTTATCTCCCTACTTTGATAGTTCCAAAATTTACTGACAGGTTTGTCAATGACTGCTAATTTTTTTTTTTCAAGGGAAGTTTAAGTAAATGTTGTTTACAACTCATTTGCCATCATTTAATTATATTGTACACTACTGTTCAAAAGTTTGGAATCATTATGGATGCATTAAATTGATAAAAAGTGACAGGAAATGTTGAACTGAATTGTATTCATTGGCATGATATTGGCATTTGGTCAACCTTCTTTCAAGATATCGGTATCAGCATTGACCACTAAAATGTTTGACCACTATGAAAAATCCTACAAAGTCCACTGTGCTTCCATTACGGTTCATGTACTGTGGTCTGGAACACCACAAACACAGACAAGCCAAGTGATACAAACAGTGAAATATTCCAGGCCTTTTATATAAAAAAAGTCTGATTGTAGGACTGTAACTAACTGTTGGTTAACTATTTGTCAGTCAAACTTCTTTTTTTTTTTCTGTGTCCTCAAAGTTTCTATCAACCCTTGGCATAAACATATCTCATATTTGTTTCAGACCCCGTCTTCTCTGAGACCTGTAAGATTGATAACAAGTTCCTCTCTCTGAACTACCTGGCCAGCTACATCCAGCCCCAGCCATCCACAGGGTGTGTTCTCTCAGGTCCTGATCATGACCAGGAGGTCCACATCATTGAGCTCCAGGCACCAAACTCCAGCAGGTGAGGAGAAGACTGTTGTACAAGTCAAGGATTTTTCTGTCAGAGTTTGGATGTTTCTGTAATACAGCCCTTACCACATTCATATTATTTATTCATATTCATTTCTCTTTAAAAGACTTTTAGTCTCTTTTAAAAGACTTTTAAAGGCACAATATGTAATTTTTCACCGCTAGAGGTCGCTTATTCAAAACAAAGGTGTAGCTTGATGACGCCTTGATTTCACGGAGTCATGGGAGGTGTTGTCTTCACGTCTACAGCCAGTGGAAAAGAATCCGATGAGACTCGGGCAGAAATCATATTCACGGATGAGCTAATGTATTAAAGATTGTAGTATGAAGCAGGGTGTGGCTGAAAGCCTGTGGAGCGGAATGAGGCCGCTGTGATTGCTAATGAGAGACAAGCGTGAAACCCAAGAGTGTATGATTGTAAAACGTGCTGCTGCAAGACAAAGGAGAACCCTATAGCAGATCTAGACAGGTGATGCTGGGGAGGAGGAGGGATATAGACATAGCGTGCAGAACTGTGCTTCATCTAGTCAGACTGGAAAAGAAAGGCGAGCGTAGATAGGAAGAAGCAATTGATATAACTGCAGAACCAGCAACTAGACTGCCAATCAGCCGCATGGAATATGTTCATGACTGAACTTGGTATTAAATAAACAGAAGTAAGCATTAAATGATGAGAATGATGGGAAATGTACATTGTTGTTCAAAAGTTTGGGGTCAATAAGATTTTATTTATTCATTTATATCAAAGAAATTAAAACAGAAAGGACCGATTAAACTAAGAGATGTACCGGAACCAGCTGGTTTTTGTGTTTTATTTTGGCTGATCTGTGTTCCAGAAGTACACCCATGCACACAGACTGCACTTGGAATCATTTACCAAAATGTCATTCATGTGGAAATATTATGAAGTTTGTGAACAGGACGTTACGATTGCAAGCTGTAATGTCTGCAAAGCACAAAGCAAAAGTTAATTTCGGAGGAATTACAGCACGACGTTCAGTAAGACATTCAGCACGACAAATTTGATCAGACATTTGAAAGTCCATCATCCGAAAGACCATGATGAGTAATTTAAATGTGTTAATAATGCCAAACTGATGCAGACACCAAGAGGCGAACAGGCATTGGTCTGCTGCCATTCAAATAAGAGCCATTTTCCTGTGCTTGCTGAAGTTGCCTGAAGCTTCTAAAATGCTTCTTTTGGTAAAATGAACTTTCATACACTGTTGAATGAAAAGCCATAAATAAAGACATTATAGCTTTTATCTTAAAAATTACCTCGACATAATTTGATTTAAAAAAGAACTGCTCTAGCATATGTTTTACTCGTTGCATAAACTGATTGCTTAACATAATGTTTTAAATGATTTTATTTATTTAGCTTTTTTTAATTTTACAATGCTAAAGTCAGACCATTTAGTTTTTGCTCTAATAAAAAAAAAAAAATGCTGATTCTATATTGTGATTCTTGTTCATGTTCTCTTTCATTCATTCTTGTCTGTTGACAGGGACATCTTACAAAATCCTAAAAAAAAAAATCTCACCAACCCCTGACTTTAGAACAGCAGTGTACATCATTTCATTTGCTGTTCAAAGTGAACACCTGAAGGCCTTACCAGACAACCATTTCACGTAAAAAACAATATTTCTGTGCATATGGGTGTGTTTAGTATACCATGGTGTGTATATTTACACATGACTGTTCGTGGATGGGTGTGTTTGCTTTCGTGCGTAAATGTACGTGCGTGTTTGTCATTTTAAGTTGTCATTGTGTTTCCTCCAGTTCTGTACAGTTTATTTGGAAATAGGCAGGAACTAGAGTATTGTTGATATTGGAAAACTCTGCAGGGTAAAACTCTCCGCCCATACCAGTGTCACTCACTGTTGCCTAATAGTGACTCAAAAAATGAAAAACAGATCTAAAGATATGCAAGCATCATGATGGATCCCAGCACTGCATTATGTGGTCTGTTTCACATGTGTCCAGCTTTGTTTTCTAGGAAACGATCCAGTTTTTTAATCAATTGGCCAGACAGAAAGCATGTTAAAACTGAGGTTTAAATTTTCCAAGATTCTTATGGCCTTCCTTCCATTGCCTCTCTCTTTTCTCTTCTCTCTTCTGCTCTCTCTCTCTCTCTCTCTCTCTTTCTCTCTCTCTCTCTCTCTCTCTCTCTGAGTAGTGCATTCCAAGTGGATGTGATCGTGGATTTAAGGCCGCTGGATGGTGACTACCTACTCCATCGTGACATTGTGTTGATTCTGAAGTGTGAAAAGCCAGTGAATTGGGTGATCAAAGGCCGCAGCATCATTGGCAAACTGGACATTGTGGTATGTTGTTTAAATTGTTGGCCACATGCAATATATATATATACTGTATTTAACATTGCATACATTGCTTCACATGGTAATTTATATTGTATAAAGGAAGAATAATACAAAGAAACCGATTAAAGATGCATATAAAGCATTTTTAGCACAAATGTATTATTTTTATAAAATTACATTTTGTACAGCCATGGATGTGCTGACAGCCACTGATACTGTATATAAAGATCTTGCTAATGGAGAAACAAATGCAGAAAATGATTAGATAAATATTACTGTTATTCACTACTGTTCAAAAGTTTGGTATCAGTTAGATTATTTTATGTCTTTGAAAGAACATAAAATAATCTAAGATGTTCACCAAAGCTGTTTATTTTATGAAAATTACCGCCAAAAACGGTAATATTGTGAAATATTATTACAACAACTTTTTATTTGAATACATTTTAAAATATAATTTATTCCTTTTAATGGTAAAGCTGAATTTTCAGCTGCCATTACTCCAGTCTTCAGTGTCACATGATCCTTCAGAAATCATTTTATCAAGCTGATCTGGTACTCAAGAAACCTTTTATTATTATTATTATCACAGTTGAAAATGGTTGTGCTGTTTAATTTAGTGTGGAACCATAATACAGTGTATATTTTCAGGAGTATGAAAAGAAAGTATTTAAAGAACAACATTTATTTTAATATGAAATCTTTTATAACATTATTTACTGTTATATTTTTTGATCAATTGAATCTGTCCTTGCTGAATAATAGTTCACATTCTTAAAAAAAAAACTATTATAGTGATGATCCCAAACCTTTGAACAGTATGATTTCATTTTTGTAAATAAACTATATGTGATGTTTACTCTTCAAGCTGTGTGAAAAGGCTAAGCAAAAGATAGCAAGCTGATCCAATGAATTATGTGATCTGGAGGCCTGTTATGAGATGGAGTAATAACAGAAGGAGGCATGTAGTGAGTTTTTCTTCAGCCAGATCCTTGGAGAGTTTTTATTGTAGCATTGGCCTGGCACTTCAGAATATGAATTATGAGAGCGTCTGTCTGCTGGTTTCAGATAGCACAGCATAACACCCACACCACTGAAACTGTCACTACACTGCACAGCTCTCGGAGAGCAACTTGCACACACTCTGTGTAATCTAGTGCTAAATATTTGTGCGCTTTTATGTGCTGCTTATGAGAAAAAATCTGCACTATCGTTAGGAGAAGTCATATAAGTTTGAAGGTGTTTATAGGATAATTTATAGATGTGTTTCTGAGCTGGAAAAGTATAATGAAGAGAATAATACTTTGTATATACAAGTGCTATGCAATTCTTTTACGCACTGACCTTTCACTGCATAGACAAAGATAGACATCAAAATAGTACAGTAGACAACAATTTATATAAATTGAAAAATTGTAATGACAGTTATAATACATAGTAATACATTACACCTTTAGAAAGTATAATGCATTAAAACACATGACAAACAACCAATTTCAGATGTAACAAGGAATCTTCAAATATTATAATGTATTTTAACTTTTGTTACAATTATTTATGAAAGGAAATAATGCATTATAATGTACATTAAAAATAACTTAATAATGCATTGACCAGGACTCCCTGGTAGAAGAGATATTGTATCTCAATGAGACCTTCCTGATTAAATCAATAAGAAATTATACATAAATGCTAAGGTAAAGTGTTATAATTCTTATAAATGTGTATATATGTGTATATATGATTAACAAATATAAGGATCAAACTATAAGGAGTAGGTTCTGCATTATGCTATGGTGTTCTGGCACTGACAATCAAAGAGTCATGAAGTTCATTAGAGAATTTTAATGTGAATGTCTAAGTGTGTGTATAATGCATCTGTCTTCATGAATGTGTTCGATTGCACTTGTCCGAGTGAATCAGTTACAGTGTTTTAGAGTGTAGGAGAATGTAAGTTATGCGTGTGATACGATCCACAGCCTTGTAAAATCAAAGCCCTGCTACTGTTGGCAGATTGGCTCAAGCTCGTTGTCCAGCCTGGTGAGGCATTTGTGGGAAAGACGGCTGGGAATGAGGCCCATCTGCCCTTCACACCCAAACAGAGAACAAACAGTAGCTAGTATATTATTCCTACGTAATTCGGCAACGATCTCAAACCATGATAATGTTGAACCTGGTAAATTGTCTCACTTTTTAGAAGTTTATATACATATATGTTTATATTTATCATGCCAAATATGTGCCAAACCTAATGACCTAATGTGAGGGATATTCAACATAAAAAGAGATCAGGAATTACTTCTATTGGTAAATTTATGCTGAAAAGGTAAAAGTTGTTTGGCATTTGAGCCCTGATATGTTTTCTCTTCCATCTTTGAGGATCAGTCTCTAGTTCTTGCAATTGATTTAAAACATGCATTTCATGCATGCAATTCCTTTTTTGGCCTTTTTCTTTACTGGCTAGTGTTTTTTTGTGTGTGTAATTATGGACTTTTAAGATAAGGTATTAGATCAGAAAATCACCACCTTGGAATTGTAAGGTTCTATCTGCATTCTGAGCGGTTTTGAGATATTGAGCTTCACCGTTTTTGCATTCCATTCGGCTTTGTAGATAGAACCTTTTTGTTTTCTAAATAAAATTCCCAAAATGTACACAACTTTTAAAAAAAAATCACATAATGTAAATAAGTTATCACAGAATAAAAATATGTGAATAACTCAATTTTGACAAAAATGTCAGATAGAACCTTATAATTCCAAGGTAACGATGTAGTCGATGAAAACAAGAAGGCTTATTGTTAAAGGGTTGTGAAATATGTCTCAGAAATTAAAAATGGATTTGAACAGAAGTAGATATCAATTTACTTCCTTTCCTATTCATATTTCTGTTTTACAGCAAAGAATGAACACTTGTGACTGCGTTCCTCTGTTTCTACATGTGAAGTGAATGTGTTATCTTATTCTTCCTCTTTGTCCTTCTCAGACATCAGATACTGTCGGCCTGAATGATGAGACAGAAAGCCTAATGCAGGTGTCAAAGACGGTCAAACAGAAGCTGCCCGCAGGATCTCAGGCTCTGATCCAGTGGGCAGAGGAAAATGGATTTAAACCCGTCACTTCCTACACCAACACCCCTGTCGCCAACCACTTCAAACTGCGCCTCAGAGAACAAGGCAAGACCAGTAACCGAAGACATGAATAATATCTACTTAAAATAGTTACAATACACTTAATTAGTTTAAAATATAAATAAGCTTAATTAATTGAATACACTGCAAAAAAAAAAATATATATATTTCAATACACACAGAGATAAATTGTTATCTGTTTGGTTACCAACATTCTTTAAAATATCTTCTTTTATGTTCCACACAAGAAAGAAAGGCATATGTGTTTGTAACAACATGAGTGTGAGCAAATGACAGAATTTTCATTTTTGGGTGAACTGTCCCTTTAAAAGCTATAAAAACCAATTTGATAATAAAGAAATTTAAAACCTGAATCAAGATTTTTTTTTTTTTAACAATTCTTAATAAAATAATATAATAACATTTTATACTGGAAATAATATATATATAATATTGTGTACTAGAAAACAAGAAAAAAATACTTATTTGATAAAAATAACTATACATTGACAGTTGTTGTCAGTTGGTTCTGTGTTTGCTTTGTGTGTGATTTTCTTGCATCTACATTACGAAGAAGTTGACAGTCAGATTGATGTTTTAATTTCTTCTTTCTTGATCACTTCCAGACCTAGGGATTATGGATGAGGGAATATTCCCACCAGAGCTGTCCATTCTCCGCAATACCAACCCACTTCCAAAGCCCAGCGCCCGGGATTCCCCTGCACCAAATGGGTTTCCGTTCCCCTTTCTGCCATCCATGGAGCAGGGCCTGTCATTTCCACCTCTGATGCCATCTCTCGAGGAACGAGTCTATCAGGCTGGGGGTCCAGAGGAGCAGCAGGGATCTCAGAATGTAGGATTCAGTGTGCAGTGTGAGAAGAACAAGATGGTGGTCAGCATTGACAAGGAAACTTTACAGGTAGGAAACACAAGTGACAAGTGCACAACCTTTTGTACATGCAAATATTGGATGAGTGTTGCAGAATAGCTAACTAAAAGTAGTGGGGATACTAACTTAACTACATTTTTAAGTAGATCTTATGTCTGTTATGTTTTTCAAGACTGCATATATTTGATCGAAAATACAGTAAATATATTGTGAAATATTATTATAATTTAAAATAACTGCTTTCTATTTTAATATATTTTGTAATGTAATTTATACATGTGATTTTCAGCTGCTATTACTCTAGTCTTCAGTGTCACATGATCCTTCAGAAATCATTCTAATATGCTGATTTGGTGCTCAAGTAACATTTATTATTGTTATCAATGTTAAAAAACTTAATATTTTGGTGGAAACCATGGTACTTTTCTTTCAGGATTCTTTTACGAATAGAAAGGTCAAAAGAACAGCATTTATTTTAAATAGTTTATTTATTTATTTATTTTAATCCTGAACCCAAACTTTTGAACAGTTTATAGTTAAAAGCTTATAGTGTATTTTTCAAATTAGCTTCCCTAACAATGGTAAGAATAACATAAAGAGGTTAAAGAAGTGCAGAAGTGATATGTGAGAGGCACCTTGTTTTTCCTTCAAGCTGAAGCAGTGTGAATATGTGTGGGCCATATGCACTGACGTCAGAAACTAGAAGTGGTGCAATAGACCACTTCAGAGGGAGAGAAATCTCATTTTACAATCAAAATGCTTTTGAAAAGAGTTAGACTAGCTTGCAAGTCTTGTTTGTCACTGACAGAAGTTGAAACACAATGGATCTCAGATTTAGACAGCAGTATCTTAAGGATCAATAATAGATATTGTTTGATATGTTGTCAAAAGTCAAGATTTTTCCTGTGAAGTCATGTTTTCCTAATGTCCTCACAGGCCAATGGGTTTGGAAAACCCAATATCACTCTTCAGGACTCCCAATGCAAAGCAACCTCCAATACCACCCACTATATACTGGAGACGCCCCTGTCTGGCTGCCAAACCACCAAATTCCCCTCCCACCCCAGCCCAGTGGTCCTCTATATCAATTCAGTGAGTACTAAAGCCAATATACAATCAATAATATCCAATGTGAAATCTAGTCTTTGTTTGCTTTGTTTTGTCCAATGCGTGCCGGTGTTCAGAGTCAGTTGGAGTGTCCCCTCCAACACGCTGTATCTGTTTTCTGTATTTCCTGGTCCTGCATGTATGTTTTCACCCAGCAGGGATGATTCACTTCCACACTGATTTTCTGCGATAATTTCTAGCGGAAATTCCTAACAACACTTTTAGCTTCGAACCCATTAAAAAAACTGGGCAACCTCCCAAATATGTATCCTTTACTCTGCACTCTAAGCCTCAAGGGCAATTAAAACGATGTGACCCATATGGTCAGAGCACAGTACTGGCTCACAGAGCAAGATCCACAGAGCATCAAAGGAAGATGTTGTTGCAATGACAATCCTGTGACAAATTGGCAAGTCTTGTGTGAATGCATTTTACCTCTGTTAGACAATGTTCACAGGCCTCTTTCACCTTTGAACCCATAAACTGTCCTGAGGTCACATAAGAAGGCGATTCTCATATTATAATGTGAATGGATTGCCGTGTTTTTTCCGATGAGAAGAACTGAGAGGGGTTTTTTTTTTCATCTGCCTTGGGAGTTACATTGCTGAAATTGTGCATTCCCATGTATTAAATCCAGCTTTCTCATCTGTTTTGGCAGACCTTTGGCAAGTATAGATTTTGATTATCTCTGACTATCTGTGCTAAGCACCAGAGTGAAGCAACGTCAATGTTAGAAAATTGTTGGGTTTAAATACCTTATCACGAACTACGTGTGTCTGTGATTGACAGATTGTTATTAGCCAATCGGAACAGAAGGATGGAAGCGGCTGGCCCGTTGATGATGAAGATCTGGAGTCAGGAGATGTCGTATCACTAGGAGATCCGGAGGTGACAGAAAGAATTTTTCCAGAAAGCAGACATCGTGCGAATATCTTGGTATGATATTTATATGTCAAACTATATTATTTATAAATGGTACTACAGGAATAGAACCATTATATTTACAGTATATACAAACAATGTATTGTATCCTCCTTTGTGGCTCTCAAATCAGATGTGGCGAAAATTATAATTGATGTCTGATTAGAAATCCTAAAAGTGAATTAATCTAGGTAGTCATACCAATCAATACATCAGTCGTTTATATATCACATATTTCTCAGTGCTACATATCATTATATCATATTCTCTTAAATTATATATTCAGTTGTTCGAATGGTAATATTTTTAATTCTTAATGGCATCACCATAGGAAAATAATAATTTATAATATTATCATAATATATTTAGGTTTAATTAGGATTGTATTTGCTGTATGTGATCAAATACATCAGGATAATAATAACATATTCTGTCTCTCTCACCTTAACATTTCCCTTCAGTTAAGTTGAAGAGTCACTTACATAGAAGATGCATATTAATATTTTTCAATTCTCTATTTCTCTGTCTTTAGTTCAACTGCACATACCGTAAGAACCAGGACACCGACCTTGACAGTGATATTGGATCTGATGATTTCCTTGTAGACTCTCTAGACAATGTTACCTTCAACATGGAGCTGTATAACAATGCCTTCCACTACCCCATCACTCAGTCATTCCTCACCATCACTGAGAACAGGCCCATCTATGTGGAGGTAAGCATATACATATGCATATACATATACTACAACATGGTTGAATTCTTGATTCTGATCGATTAAATTCGGTTCCAAGTTGTTCCAATACATTCCTGGTTTGTTGCCCAATCATACACATACTCTCTACACACAAACACAAAAAAAAAAAAAAAA
>RJVU01079141.1:2629983-2640470 GCA_003731715.1 Anabarilius grahami
AAAAAAAAAAAAAAAAAAAAAAAACTTCACACAAACCAAAAGTCTTTACTGTCACTTGATCAGATCCGTTTAATGCATCCTTACTGAATAATAGTATTAATTTAAAAATATATATATAAACAGTAGTGCACATGTGGAAACCATGGGGCATTACAATGTGCAATACATACATTCTGTATGTGCGTTATGGTGGAAAAGACTCCTTTGGGGTTCAATAAAACCATTTCCAGTGCTGTAACCACATTAGAAATCTAATTTAATAATCGAATGAGAAACCATATACACAAATATAGTCACTGCCAAAAGCTCTTAAAATACAAGATCTGCTGTTACCCTTTAACCATAATGTGTGGTTCTCATTGTGTATGGTTTCATGTTTCTAATACCATAAGCGCCTGGTGTCTGTCTGTCTGATCAGACATTGTCCTGAGTATGTGAGCGTTTATAGCTGCAAAAGTACACACGTGTGTATAGATGTCTCTCTGTCAATCGCTGTGAAAGAAGTCAGCTGTCTGCTGTGTGTGTACATTTTGTCTGGTCCGGGAGCATGTCATATTGTCGTTAATCAGTGGGGTTTCAAGGGGGCAAGGCTGACAATCTCAGAGTGAAATGCTCAGGTCCCTTTTTTATGTTTTTAACTCTTTCTCTTCCAGGGTTAGAGTCTTTGATTAAATGTGTTCCACTGAAGGTCCGCGTTTATATGCCATATGAAAACATCAGATCAGTGCAGTTTGTTCTTGATTTATGGCCACATCAGTGGAGGATCTGCTTTGCCAAATCAAAAAGAGCTTTTTGTGTCCACTCTCTTTTTGGGCCTTGCAAAAATGTTTTAAATTACTCTCTTTTTTATTTTAGATTTTTTCCCCACTTGTTTTATTATGCTTATACAAGTCTGTCAGTGAGTTGAGATTACACTCATATTAATATAGCTGGTCACACACGGAACAAAAAGTGCCATGCTGTATGATAGCTTGAGTTCAAGGTGGCAGAACAATAACAATTAATCTAATCACTCTCCAGTTATTTATTAAGAATGAACAAAGTGGCATGGATGAGTTTAAAGTTTGGTCTATAAAATAAAAAGAAAGGGCAATGTATATCATACAATTTCCCTATATGTAGCATGAACTTTAGTTAAGCTGTCAAACCACAAAAAGACAAACTAAAAAAAAATGTCTATATGCAATGTATCAGCCTTGGGTGAAGTCACTGGAAATGTATGTACATTTCCAGTGACTTGGGAAAAATATCATTTCATTTAATAGACAACTGTGTGAGTAAGATTATATACAGTATTGCTTCTCAACTAAATCTATAGATTTACTAGCGTTACAATGTCAAAAAGTTCAACCAATAATGAAAATTCTGACATCACTTACTCACTCATGTTGTTTGAAACATAGATTCCAGCTTTTCCAGCACTTTAGACAGTGATCACTGACTTTAAATCCAAGTCTGCACCCATACAATAGCTTATCTCAGTTATTTCACACTAGGCTTGACATCAGTGATGCTATTGATTTTTCTTTGTCTTGTAACCAAATGTGTTGCTCAATTCGAATATGAATTCCAATATATACAGAAGTGATATGAGATTTTCAGTGGAATATGACTTCAATTTTGCACTGTTCTCAGACAAAGCTACTTTATGCCTTCAGAAATCTAGCAAGTCATTTTTGTGGTTCCTGTCACTAAAAGTCACTATTATTTATGCATCTTTCACATTATTGTTTGAGGATCATAGTCTGCCTACCTGAAATGATTCGGCCACTCTCCTGAGTTTGACACCCCCTTGGCACAGTTATATTGAGGAAATGGGATGTGATGTTTTTTGTGGCAGCTCTCGTCTGTTATGCGTGCTTTTACAGCATCAGATGGCCAAACTATTACAACTGAATGATCTATTCAGATTTATTCGAGGCACAGAAATCTGACGTAAGAATTTGTGATTCTTGGAATGGTGAACACTCTGACAATGTTTCTTTAGACAGTGTGCCGTGTTAAAACAAATGGACAGCCTCTGTGCCTTATTTGCTGATTTGAACCAATGCCTGAGAGAGTTTGTGGAAAAAAAAAATCACTCAGACCGGTCAAAAAAGATAGACTGAGCATGTCTGGCAGAGGACTAGACATAATATATAGCATCTAAGCATCACTCTGCTGATCCATCTCATACTATATGAATCACATTTGATCGTATTTATGAAAAACTGTCAAAGTGTTGTATTACTCAAGATAAAAAAAGCAGTTTTTATTTCTCTCTTTGTCTTGCTGTCTCTCTCTCTTTTATTGTTTGCAGCAGATGCATATTTTGTCTCACAGAAAAAGTACTTTTCCTTTAATAACAGAGACATGTGACCTTTCTCTGCAGATTTCAGCCACAAAAGCCGACCCTAACCTTGGGTTCATGATCCAGACCTGCTTCATATCTCCAGACTCCAATCCTCTCATACCGTCGGACTACGTTGTCATAGAGAACATATGTCCCAAGGACGACTCTGTTCTCTATTACCCTCAGCGAAGCGATTTCCCCATCCCTCATGCCCAGATGGACAAAAAACGCTTCAGTTTCACCTACAGATCAAAGTTCAACGTATCATTGCTCTTCCTGCACTGTGAGATGTCCCTCTGCTCCAGAAGAAATGACAAGGAGATGAACCTGCCAGAGGTACAAACCATCATCTAACATATCAGCTCTGTTCCAAGATCTATTGAGCTGCCTTTGTTCCAAGATCTATTGAGCTGCCTTTGTATGCAGTATTTTAAGTCATCACACTGTACAGAAGTTGCGTTCGGGATACAAATGCTCAGGTTAACGTTTTTTGGGGGGTTTTTTGTGCAGAAAAATTGTGGAAAAATGCATACTGCAAAATACATTTGATTGAATTTGCCGTAATTCTTACTTTCAAGAGAGCAAAATCCCGGAGGAACTGCTATGTAGAACCTTCCAAATGAGTTCCTCATGAAGTTCCATTTCAGTTATGATGTTGCCTTAGAAGGAAGCTTCCTTTTTTTGGCAGTAGGCAGTGCGGCAGCTCACTAGGTTTTGGTACACCGCCTTCATCTCCATTATCTTTGCTTTCATCATACACACATTTCTCCCTCCTTTCTTTGTTAATATCTTTGTATTATTTATAAAGATCTCTATAGATGACTCTGTGTGAACACAGTTCCAATTTTAAAACTATTTAACTCCAGTACTTATTAATTTAAGCTGATTTCAATCAATTATTGAAAATCATTTAACTGCATTATCATTTACAAAATCAAAATTAGCTGCATTTTGTATGTTTGTTTGATTTTAGGCTGCACAGGGTTATCAGATTTGTCATTAAGTCAGAGCACAGGAATGCAGACAACTTATTGACACTAGCACACATGTTCAGAGTAGTTGCTTTATTATATGGATAACATGAACACACTCTTTAATTCATTTATATAATCTGTTTGACTTTGCTGTCCATCCTAAGAGTTTCAATTCATTGCCTTGGCACGGGTCGCTCTACGCCAGCTGCTAGCATCAATCCACTCTCTGTGAGTGCGATATGCGTAAATCTCAGGTTACTTCAGTTACCATCCACAGAAGAAAAACAAATCTCCAACTTTCACTGTCCTTTTTCAAATTTCCTTCCTCCCTCGCTTCTAGTCATAATCATTTTAATCTCCTGCATTTTGAGCCACTCTAATCATCATATTGCACTTTAAGGTTGTTTATGTCTCACCTAACATGGTCTTGAAAGTGACTCATTGTTTGGTCGTATATGTTTACAGTTCAGTCATAATCTGGATGAGGATAAGAGATGTGACACGTCAAACCGTATAAACTGTGTATGAAATTATGTGCTTTCGCTTCGAAGAGCGTGTGTTCGGTTTGGCTCAGGCACAATGTCTGCTACAAATGGTATGGCTTTAATGGCTTGAAATATACACTAATCCATGCTTATGAAAGCGAAAATTTTAAACATCACAGGGCTCAACAATAAGGATGGTCAGATGGGGTCACTGAGAGAGTTTCGGGCCAGTTGATAGTACCATTTCAAAAAACCTTTTAAGGCAGTTTAAGACCTATTAAGCTTTTAACCTTTAAGCCAAACTGGGGTTAGTGAGGTGACAGAGGGGGTACCCAAACAAAATGCTGAGTTTTGCCGTTTAGTTTGGTTCTCAAACTGGGGTACGTGTACCCCTGGGGGCATGTGAGGTGACAGAGGAGGTACCCAATTAAATGCAGAGTTTTGCTGTTCATTTAATTCTACCACCTTAAAATAACATTAAACTGCATTTTTTGCAAAGCAAAATGCCACCTCTAGTGTAAAAGCAGGAAAATAGTAGTGTCGTAAAAGGTCAAATACATGATATCCAATCAAATTACCTTATCTTTTGTGGTCAAAACTGACTGCATTCACACGAGCAGCATGCATATGATAGGTTGTTTGCAGTGTATGCTGCCTTAGCAAATCGTGCTACATTACTGCCGTTCTCAACCATACCTTTGTAAAAGTGGGGTTTTATCACTTACTAGCATGAAGAATAAATATGGACACAGATTGTGCATAGAGATTGATTTAAGACCCAAACTCTCTTTGATACAGAAACATACCCTGTGTGAGCTCTTGTTTTTAATTTTGATAATATATTATATGCGCAAGATTGCATTTTTTCCCAAATATCCACATGATTGCAAATGCGTCATTGATTTTATACAACAGTTCAACAAACAAAATGATAATATTAAGTGGCGTACATTTTAAACACAACATTATATATATAGTTTGCTCTATTTTATAATGAATTGGTTTCAATAAACGCCACAGCAGAACTATTTTATCTCCAAGCAACACATAGCGGTGTTTCTTAGTGAACGAATCTGCAGCTTTGAACAAATCGGGAGAGTCAATGATTTAATGACCCATTCATAAATACAGCCATCTGTTTCGTTATTGAAGGACTCAATGACTCACTCATTACATCAGACGTGACTTGCCACCACTTTTTGGTGGGTTTAGTTTAATATTTAAAAGTATCACTTTGTTGGTACCATCATTTTATATTTCCTATTGAACTTTTTTATTTAAAACATTATCTCATAACATTATTTATGCCATTGTTTTTCAAACATGCCACCTCTGAGCATCATTAAACAATGTTTAAAATAAATGCATCTAGATGTAGTTTGTACCACTTCAAGTGCAACAGCTTTTGTTGATAATGATTTCATTTGATTGAAATTACTGATTTATTTTAATTTATTGCTGTTTTTATTATATTAATAATTATAATTTTAAGAATTTGACATTAAACATCACACATGCATTTAATAGGTTTAGAAAAACTTTGCCTTTATAAAGGTAAAAAAATCACCTGAAAATCAATTTAAGGGGGCAAATATTGTCCCTTATTAGTAAAGGTGTGACTGCAGCCTAAGTGGAAGAGAGGGGGTACGCAGAAGGATGTTAAATACCTCAGGGGATACACCATTCTAAAAAGTTTGGGAACCACTGCTTTAAGGTACCTTTTGAAAGGGAAAATAAATGAATATTGATATATAATGTATAATGAATAACATCCCTTTTATACATTCATAATATGTGTTTTCTCTCCTTGCCGAACTGCAAGAGTTTCCAAAATCTTGCCTCTCCTCATAATAAAGGAAGTGCAATTGTAAGCCTGTTTATTATAATAAGCTCTTTTATCTTATGAGTGAGGTTCATGCTGTTCTTTGAAGATTGTGGTGCCTATATGCCAAAGATTACAGCTGGATCTTATTCTAACATTTCTGCTTCTTTCTTTATAGTGTATGTTACCGGATGAAGCCTGCACTTCCCTCAGTGTGGACAACATCCTACTCATGATGATGAACACCAAGACCTTCACCAAGCCAATGGTGGTCATCTCCGACAACACACCTGTCACTGTTAAGGTCCCTGAGGACATATTTCCAAAACATCAAGGTAAGGATCACAAGTCAATACAACATCCAACATTCAGACATGTATTACATTTTTTGAAAATAATTTTTTTGTTTTTGTTTTGCAAACCTCAGTCAATTTGTTTTTATGAATTTAATATCTGAGCCTTTAAGGCTTAGATATTCTGAAGTACATCTTGCTGTGAGTGGCGTATATGGAGCATCATGGGAAAATGTGTGCATCTGAGTTTGTATATGTGTGTCAATCAGATCACAGGTCGCAGAGTTCCTGTCTTGTCTCACTTTGTGGCGTATTACACCCATCTGGAGTCTTTTAGTATGTGGCAGTGTTGAGTACAGTATGTGTGCATTTGCATGTGTGTGTTTATTGTGCATTCAATGTGGTTTGATTTTAAAGTGTCTGTGGTTCATTAGAGATGTGGAACAAGGGACCCATAGATGCATCAGAGGAGACGAAAAAGATCAGCTTTCCAATTCTGGATAGCATTTGTTTTCACTTAAACATTCTTTAAGGCCTCCCCTTTTTGTACAGAGAGAGAGGGATATTCAGAGTGCGGGAAATAGGAGAGAAGGAGGATAAGGAAAAAACTTGATCATGATAAAGAAAGGGGCCTTTATGCACTATATACCTGATATACAGTGGGGTTCATTTGCCATAGATGGGCTGTGTGGCATACAAGAGGACAGCAGGGTGGTGTCTAAACTTTTCACAAAGAAACTTAATTTGACCATGACTGATTTGTTCTGTTCCCTGCATCCTCTTGGCACTATTGCACCTATTGCGGTTAGAGTGAATCAACTTAACTGACTCGCAGCTCTAATGAAAATCATTCTGGTTTAATAACACAATGTTGCTGTGCTGCTTGTAGCAAATGGAGCATGCATCTATTAGTCACACTTGATTAGGTAAATGATTGCCACTCCTAAAGGATGCAAGCTGGGATTTATTGGCCCAAGTCAAGTTTTATGTAGGTTTAGTTGTTTCTGAATGGAAACAAAATCAAAGACCTGTTCCACAGCAAGCAGATGACACATACCTGGGAAATCTGGAGTGAATCCAGATTGTATGTGAATTCAGTGTGAATCCAGTGTGGGCTCATTCTTGATGAATGAGCTTGTGTGTGTTGCCAATGTCAGGCTTATTCTATCTGGTGTGAATTAAGTAAACTCAGACATGCCATAAAATTAATGGAAACAGGCTTTGCGTCTCATTTTGAACACAAATACGACTCTTGTACAGACATGGCAGAAAAGCAGCTTTCAAAAAGGCTCAAAGCGGCGCTCTGGATAGCATCCCAAAATATTTGGCTTAATCTACAAATCAAAGAGGGCAGTTTATGGGAGTGCCATGCTTTGAGAAATACATGGCAGAACAAAACATTGCCATCCAAAAAAAGATTTATGATCAGAAAACATCAATAATTCCCTACCCTTTTGGTCTAAAGCAGAGGTACAATGTCAAATTGAATATTTGTAAATGTAAACTTGTTGAATGTTTCTCAACATATCAAACATGTATGATATCCTCCAACTGGACAGATTCATAATCTGAAGCTAAAAAATTGTATTCTCTGCCCATCATAAACCATGCGATTTTCAGCGAAAATTGTCTACTCAGTCTGCCCAAAAATCTGCAGACCGGTTCTGGCTTTCTACTGTGTGGTTCTGACTGTCTAAGCAACTAGCTTTGACTCCTTCAGACTGCAAATCGGGGCAAAAAATGTTAAAAAATTATGTAGTGTATTCCAAAACCTTATGAATAAAATAATTTTCAACAAAGAAATTTAAGTATTTACCTAAACCAATCAGCTCCAAGATAAATCGCAACACTACAAAATTTGATTTGTGATCAAAACTAGATTTTGTGTACTTAACCTCTTGTATGAGGCTCATCCCTTGAAGCATTGTGAATGAAGTAATCAAATCAGCAGCGATACTAAATCCACTGAGTAAGACATTGTCTAAATGCAATGTATGTAATATTCAAATGTATGACTGAGAGTGTAGAGAGACTAGATGCTCATTCTAGGTCTGTCTTCAAAGATTTGTGTTTTTGCTTAAATTATTTCTTTATTAATAAAATGAATGGTTTTTTTACTTTTTGCTGTGCTCTATAATGCTCAGACAGGCAAACACATCATCTTGTTGAAGTTTGTCCCATGCTTGTCCAAAAAAATACACACAAGAGTATTGTTCTTGTGTTCATACTTCCTTTGAGAAGCCCAGTTAGCCCTAAAAAGGGCGAAGTAAAGAACAGCACAAATATTTTCTGACACCCAGGAGGAGATCTTGGGCGGTGGTGACTACATAGAATGTTGTCCAAGTCATTAGGGCTAGTTCATTTACTTCCCTCCGAGACACTTTACAGGGTTTGTGGGTGGAGTAGCTCAGACAAACCTATGGCAACGGCAGAGCAAACCACATCCCTTGCTTCGAGCTGACATTGCTTCTCCCAGGAATCCTCTAAACATACAAGCTTTTGTTCTTTTTTCTGTTTTGCTTCCTCTTGTAAGCCATAAATACAGTACATTTATTATTCATTTTCTATAGTTCACCCCAAAATAAAAATTCTGTCATCATTTACATACATTACTTTTTGTATTGTGTTGAACACCAAATAAGATATTTTGATAGTCAGTGGAGTCCAAACAACATTAGACCTTCTTGTTAAATTCATTGCATGGACCAAAAAATACATTTATCAAAGATATACTACCATTTTAAAGTTAATAATACTTTTTTTTTAAAGAAATTAATACTTCATATATTCAGATTAATACTTTACTCAGTAAGAATGCATTTAACTGATTTTGCTTGAAGGTGACAATAAAGACATTTATTATGTTACAAAAGTTTCTATTTTAAAGTTCTTTTAAACATTCTATTCATCAAAGAATCCGGAAATAAATGAATATATATTATATATTTAAAAAAATAAATGCAACTTTGGTGAGCATTGGTGAGCATCTTACCAACTTTTGAACTGTAGTGTTTTATTTTGTGTTTACTGTCTCTCCTCCCTTTGCTCAGGCCTCTAAACATGTACATAGACAGGAGTGTTGATGACAAGCTTCATATTTTTGAGCTGCCCTACACAGATATGATATAGGGGGGTGGTTCTGGTGGTGATTCGGGGTAAAGGGTAAAGCCTGAGGTAGAAGCTGTTACATAGCACTCGCTCTTGTTTTAACAGAGCGCTCCAGTGATAGTCTGTCATCATTCTGTCAGAGGGGATGAAAATCTGAAGGTGCTCTCTCTGAGAATAGCCTCTATTGTGCTTGGGATTTTGGCGCTAGACCAGACGGCCTATAAAGCTGGCGGCCACACAGGGTCTATTGTGCTGTGTGATCAGTGATCATTAGAGCTAATTAGAGCTCTGAAAGTCATTCGGTCTGTGGCGCAAGTCCAAGGAGACTCTTGGATGCTTGGCTTGCTCTCGGATGGCTTGCTCTGCAAATCCCATATGAAGCGTGTGCTCTTGCTTTATATGTGGTCACCAAGCACCACACAGCATGTAAACATCATGAACCGCATCAACACTATCCTTAGTTAAATTACAGACATTAGAAGTGAAATGTTTTCTGAAAAAAAATAGAAATAAATAAAAGAACCATATGGTTTACCATTGACTTCCATAGTATATTTTCCCCATACTGTGGACGTCAATGTTGCCCCACAACTGTCTGGTTACAAACATTCTTCAAAATATATTTTTTTTGTGTTCAGCAGAACAAAGAAATTCATACAGGTTTGGAACAACTTGAGGGTGAGTTAATGATGACAGAAGTTTAATTTTTGGGTGAACTATCCCTTTAATATACCAAGCTACTTGAACTACCAAAGTCAGCTTATACCTCAGCTTTTATAAAATGTACTGATAACCACCACATGGCCACATAATGAACTTCTCAGGTTATGAATGTAGCATGGTTCCCTGAGAAGGGGAACGAGACACTGCATCTTGGATTGACTCTATGGGGAACGCCATCAGTGCGACTAGTGTCTGAAGCATGTGTATATACACGACAATTTCATTGACCGATGACAGTCCATTATGTCACTACGCGGAGTGCCCACACGTATAAGAGGGTGCCTGCATTAGACGTCATCAACTTTTTTGTCTGAAGGTGACATGCAGGCAAGCCCAAGGCATGCAAACAAGATGATTTGTCTCGACTGCGTCTCCTGAAGACACAAAGAGTTGATGACATCTGTTGCAGGCACCCTCTTATACGCGCGGGTGCTCCGCTAGGGGCGTCATAGACTGTCGCCAGCCATTGAAATTTTTGTACACGTGCTTCAGACACCGGTCACACTGATGCCGTTCCACATTGCGTCAATCCAAGACGCAGTGTTGAGTTCCACTTCGAAAGGGAATCAAAGTTCATCGTAAGTGGGCTGTTCATAAAACATGGCCAATACGCAGAGGGTCATACTGTACACACAAAGACATTAACAGCACTGTTAGGTCATCTTGCAAATATTGAATTAGTAGTTTGTGTTAATTAACATATAAAACCCAAAGAGGTTTAGTTATTCATGTTTTTTTTTTTTTTTTTTT
>RJVU01079141.1:2640488-2685769 GCA_003731715.1 Anabarilius grahami
TAGTTTTGGAGCTAAATCAAGTCACATTTATTTATATAGCACTTTATACAAAGATTGTTTTAAAACAGATTGTTTTAAAGCAGCTTTACTGTGATTATTTGATTCAATGGTGCAAACACAATTCAATTCTGCTGTAAATCAGCTCTTAAAAGACAATAGTAAACAGATGAAATCAGTTCAGTTGAATAAATAAATGTATAAAGTACTGGCTATCCCACATTCGTTTTTAACATAACTCAGGTACTTGGAGAAAAAAAAGAACTGTTTACATGTATATTTGATTAAATGTTGACATTTGAAAAAAAAAAAAAATTATAATAATTTTACAGTGTTATCCATGTTTCTGCAGTATACGTCTGAATGCATGTAAAAGTGGAGTGAAAACTTTTCTTTGAAAAATTTATATCGGTAATTGGATTGGTTTCATCACATTCCTTACATTTTCCAGATTGATGCACTCCAAATTGCGATGTACCAAATATTTACCAAACTGTACAGAAACCCTGACCACAGAGTGAAAAATCTGAACTGTTACATGCTTAACAGACATACTTTAATCTATATTTTGATTTCTTTCTAGCAGGCATCATATATGTGTTGGACACCCCGACTGTGGTGGGCATCGCTTTTGCTGCCTTTGTGATCGGAGCCCTTCTGACTGGAGCTCTATGGTTCATCTACTCACATACAGGTGAGAAAATATCCAAAGTCCCTGCATATTCACATCAGAACACCCTTGAGAGAGTTATGCACTGTGTAATTTATCATATTGTCAAAATAAGAAAGCAAACAAGTTCATTTTTGATCATCGGAAGGGCTAGCCAGTTCTGTTAACAGCAATATATTAACAATAACATATTGACTCCCAGCCCGTAAATATATCCCGTTCGTCAGCAGAAGCGCATCTGTCTTTTCCGGTCTTTCAAGCATTAGGGGGACTGCTGGATGGTCGGCAATATTATGGGTACAATAGCCCGAAAGGGACTGGAATTCCCCCTGTCCGCTGTGAGGGTGTCTCTAGGCCTCACAGGAAAATACATATACAATCCTCCAGCTGAATGCCAAGATTCACTCCACCCCTCCTCCCTGCATTGCCCTGTTGTCGCCAGGCCGACGACCTCTGTTGACCCTTCAGAGGAAGCGCATACTCACTCTTAGCCCCCATTTCCGTCCATTTGCATTCACCCTTAGTCCGGCCTCTGGTTTTTGTCTTGAGTGCCATTGACCTGCTACCGTTTTATGGCACACATTTGAAGGGATTCCCATTTTGAACACTGTTCCAGAATCTGTAGTGTAGGCTGATGAGTATCAGTATGTTGACTAAGGATCAAAGCCATTCTGGATTTGAGCTATTTATATTTTTTGCACATGTTTATCTTGGATATATCTGTGTCTTGACATAAAAGGAGTCATGTTCAGCTTTTATTAGCTCTCATTTTTATTCTAGAGTTTGTTCAAAAAACATAAATCAGTGTAATTTTATTAATATTGCCTGCGGTATTCAGTTGGGATGATATTATCCAGCTGTGTTCCTGCTCGTTGTTGTTAAATGAGACTGAAGAGTTTAGATCAGGTAACCCCAGATGCTGAGTTTTTTATTATTTACCTTTTTATGCTAGCATTTCAGATCACAGTCACTTTTTGTGTTACTGGTAAGACACAGTGTTTCATTGGACTACCCTCCAAGTTAATTTAAGGTCAAAACTGTGACACTTTCTTGACAGAAACAGGTGTAATATGTTGAAATAAAAAAAAAATTAAAAAGTTGTGGCATACTGATCATTCCAGCCATGTGTTTCTCATAATGGCATTGATTACTTCATACAAGCCAAAGGCCTATTTAACCACCGTATTGTAAAGTATTCAATCATGTTACTTAAATAGCCCTACATGGAATCATTTTTTGATACTGACGTTAACCCCAAGTGCTTTTCATGTTTGGAACAGACTAAATTATTGGCTCAGAGCTTCTTAGAAAAAAAAATGCTAAAAGATGAAAAATATAAAAAACACGGTGGTGCTTTCCCCCCCCTGAGAAGTGCAGGAAAATGCCAAATAGAGGCTTTGGTAGAATGAAAGGCAAAATCCTCCCTTTCTCTCTGTCAGTAAGACCCACAGAATGATCCTGTTTTTCTCTTAGTATGTTACTTTGGTCCTCAAAGAATAACAAATAATATAACATATATTGTAGTGTATTAGTGCAGTACTGGGGTTTACAGTCTTTTTTATGCCAAGAAGCCCTAATTTAGCTATTGAAAACATGTTCGAATCAAAATCAGCCAAAGACTGATTAAAATATTATATGTAATTATTTACTTTAATTTAGTTAATTAACAGCACTTCTTCTACTTACTAGACTACAACTAAATGTATAATATGTGACCCTGGACCACAAAACCAGTCATAAGGGTACATTTTTTGAAATTGAGATTTATACTGGATCTGAAAGCTGAAAAAGCTTTACATTGATGTATGGTTTGTTGGGATAGGACAATATAGTCCAAAGACCAAATGAAGTCCTTAGCAATGCATATCCACTCGCAAAAATAATTTTTTTACAGTAGGAAATTTACAAAATATATTCATGGAACATGATCTTTACTTAATATCCTAATGATTTTTGGCATAAAAAAAAAAATCTATAATTTTGGCCCATACAATGTATTGTAGGCTATTGTTACAAAAATACCTGTGATACTTATGACTGGTTTTGTGGTCCAGGGTCACACACACACACACAGGTTTGTTTTGCTATCTTAGTGAGGACATTCCATGGACATAATGGTTTTTATACTGTACAAATTGTGCATTCAATCATTCTACTCCTAAACCTACCCATCACAGAAAACATTCTGCATTTTTACATTTTTAATAAAACATTGTTTAGTATGTTTTTAAAGCTATTTTAAATGTTAGGACTCGTGAAATGTCCTCATATTTCATGTTTACGTTGTAATACCAGTGTAATACCCATGTCATTATACAAATTTGTGTCCTCATAAATCACAAAAACAAGCACACACACACACATATATATATAAATGTACTTATTTTTTAGAATTTTTTTTCTCAGAGGAACCCATGGCTCCTCTGGTGGTCAACCAGACCCCAGTTTGAAAATTCCTAGTATAGTATAAAGTTACTTATTTTTATATTCTTTTTTATATATAGTTTTTGTTAACATTTTGAATTAAGGTTTATTTTTATATTTTAAAAATTTTAATTTTAAGTTAATTCTGGGTGGTTTTGTCATTGGTATTAGTTGTTTTATATTTTTACTGTTTTACTTAACAATAATAACACTACTGTTTAACAATAAAGAGTGTGTATAATAATTATGATTACATAATTGTTCTATACATTATGGATACTTGCTATTTCAGGGAAAGCTATGTGTGGAATGTTGCAGGGGTCTGTTAAAAAACAGCTCCTGTAATCCTGTCACCATCCCTGTCGTAGATCACACTGATAGGTTAAGGACGTTGCCCCTGTGCACACAGAGTGGGAGTTACACAACGAAATGACACGGTTGAGTGGAAGAGGTCAACAAGCTGCCATCAAACTCTTTCTCACACATACAACAAAATGCATCTTTGTTTGGGGTAGTGTTTCATTTAACTATAGCCAACATATGTTGTTAGTCTGTGTGCTGTCACTGTGTACGTTCGCAAGATGATTGGTCGTAAAAGTGAGGTGTACGGAGGCAGATAAGCGAGAGTCTAGTACACAGCACTGTGTGAGGAAATAGGCTGTTTTTAGCTGGAGCTCTTGGCAGCACATCTCTGGCACATATTAGCAGCAGAGGGGCCTAAAACAGGGAAGCAGAGACACGTCCAGTTGAGCTGAGAAGAGAAGCACACACATACATAAACGCACTCACAATTTACAATGGTGGGTTGGTGGAAATTATTTACAGAGGATTTTTACAGAGAATTCAGATGTATGTAGTGTAGGATAGCAGAGTGCTTATTAATATTGTTTTTTTAGTCAAATGCCAAGTATGTAAAGCAAACCTGGAATTTGATTAAAAACTCTTCAACCCTCTGTCAGGCAAACTGTCTACAACACTCTAAAAACTGCTGGGTTAAATATGGACAAAACCAGGGATTGGGTTGTTTTCACCCAGCCATTTTTTTCAACCAATTTTGGATTTATTTTTTTAGCCAGCAATATAGTAATATAGTAAAAGGCGTGTTTTTGCTCACCCCCAAATAGGGGNTTACAGAGGATTTTTACAGAGAATTCAGATGTATGTAGTGTAGGATAGCAGAGTGCTTATTAATATTGTTTTTTTAGTCAAATGCCAAGTATGTAATGCAAACCTGGAATTTGATTAAAAACTCTTCAACCCTCTGTCAGGCAAACTGTCTACAAGATGAAGTACATGCATTCTTACTTGCCGCTCTGATTCAGGGTTGAGTCTTCTGATAGTGGAATGTTTAAGTCTATCTAGAACAACAATCAGCGAAGAAAAAGGCAGAAGAATGAGATGGACGTAAGCCCTGTTCCAAAACCTAGTGTGCAGCCTCCTTAGAATTTAAAGACAGCATTGCATCTATCCAGAGCCTAAAATTTGCACTCGCCAAGAGCCAAATGTGAGCAAGATTGGTGAGTATATGAAACGGTGTCAATCACCAGTTGGCCGGTCACATTTTTATGAATTTTAACAATGCAATGTTGTGAGAACATAAACGTGAATGACGCTCAGGACAGTTGATGGACCAGTGCTGCATCATCACGAAAGTTTAAGCCTGGCCAATTTAAATATTCAAGCACAAGAAGACGTGGAAGGGAAGTTTTCTGTGCGCAAACATCCAAAGCGCGTGGCAAGAAATCCGCATCTCAGACAGTTCTCAAATACTGAATTGAGCTCTCTTTTACGTCTTGCGCTTGAACAGGCATATTCAAACAAAATACAAATACAAATGTCAATTCCAATCAACTAAAAATTTTACAAATCTGCCTGGAAGAGGATGTGTGTCTAAATGGCCCTAATGCGCGTTAAGGAGGAAAGTTTGAGTGGACAAAGACTCTCCAAGGATCACAGCTGGAGAATTGCAGAGATTAGATGAGTCTTGAGTCTCAGAAAGCCTAAAACAAATTATCAAACAGCACCTACATCCCCACAAGTTGTTTGGGAGGGTTTCAAGAAAAATCCTCTGCTCTCATCCAGAAACAATCTCCAGCATATTCAGTTGTCAGACAAGACTGGACCTTCAAAAGGGACCTGGTTATATGGTCAGATGAAACAAAAAAAAAGAGCTTTTTGGCAGCAAACCCACCAGATGGGTTTGGTGCACACATGGATAAAAAGTACGGTTAAATATACTGCTGAATCTTAAATGTTGTGGGCCTATTTATCAAATACTAATAGATAAAAATCAAAACTTGACTGCTTCTGCTAGAAATCTTATAATGGGCCGTGATTGTATCTTCCATCGGGTCAATGATCCAAAACAAACATCAAAACCAACACAAAAATGTGTCACTGAGCACAAAATGAAGCTTCTGCCATGGCCATCCCGGTCCCTTGACCTGAAAACATATGTAAACATATTTACATATTTACTTTACTTTATGTGTTTACATTCCATCTCGGTTCTCACAAAACCCACGACACACAACAAACACGGCTCCGATCACGGCATCCTCCATCCACCGGTTTTTAGCATTTGTAAATGCTGTGCTTATAGACGCCGCTGTCGGCCTCTTCACAGTTCCTATTCCCGGTGCGAATGCAACCAGGAACATGGCCCGGGGGAGAAATTAGTTCTCTGGGAACTATTCTAGTGGCTAGTTCCTATAACTGAGCACCTAGAACTATTTAGTGCGAAAGCCCCTAATGCTTTCATGACTTTCATGACAACTTCTTCCATTCTGAAAGACCTGAACCACAGAAAGCCACATTTAGCGCGAGTCATAGTGTTCAGATTTATGACATCTAGAAAACAATGTGTTTTTTCAAGTGTCCCTGAAAGCCTTAACATGTACTTTATCAATCTCCCTCTTCAGGTGGCACAGGAGCAAGGCAGCCGGTGCCAAAGTCCCAGCCGGTGTCTGAGAACAGCAGTGCGGCTCACAGTATCGGCAGCACACAGAGCACGCCGTGTTCAAGCAGCAGTAATGCATAGAGCAGCTGGATGGACTGCTGCTTCCATTGGTGTTATGCTTTGCAGAAGAATGGAAGAATATGTGATTTAGTAGCACATCTTGAAAACACCAGGCCTTATTATTTTTATTATTTGAACTGAAATGTTTAGGCTGAATATAAAACTGGATGAAATAAGCTACGTTTAGAGGTGAGGGAAATAACAAAATCAAGATCCCAGACAGTTTTTAAATGTTGCTTTTTTTCTTGAACCCCACAAGAGAGTGTTGTTTTTGCCTTATATGGTTGAGATCAACATGAAAATAACAAAGGCTGTTTACACCAGCCATTACGGCATGAAGGCGGTCCAGAGGAACAGTTAGTACTCAGTGAGGTTTCGCAAGGGTTCTGTCTGCACCTAAACAAAAATGTGTGCTTTGCCCAATCAAGCATACATATATAATATATTTGACAAGAGAAATGACTTTTACATTTCTTAGTCCTGATAAATGATTTTAATGGTCAGTTTGTCCATGTCTGACTTTTAATACCCAGATGCCAATCATTGATAATGTATAATGTTCTCTAAGACCAGCCGTCTTCGTGATTCAGACGCCAAGAGTGAATGGTGTAAAAAGCCTTTATCAGAGGACAGTTTTTGGCATATTGTAAAATAATGTATATTCTGTTAATATTGTATGGAATGCATAGAAATTTAAAGTGGAAATAACTCCATAAAAAAGCTAAAACCAAATATTTATCAAACGTTTATACACCATTTAGAAGATAATTTTAAAATGAAACAATTAATCATAAAGCCTAATATAAATGAATTTACATATATACATGCATAAGCTCTTTTCCAGAATTAGCCTTTTAAAGATAGTTGCAAAATAATAAAAAGAAAATTCTAACTTCAGTTGATTCTCTCCCAAATGTTGATGTTCGATAGCCACTGTTAGTCTCTGTACAGATAATTACAGATAATAAGCATTTTATGAATCAAAAATGGACTTCTATATTTTATAGAATGTTATTTTTAAATGCTGGGCATTATTATTCAACATGAGTATAAAAAGTAATGATTTCAAGAAACAGCAGACTGTTATATTTTGTCCTTAAATTACTAAATCAAAGTGAGTATTTGTTGAGAATGATTTAAACAGTCTCTATGTGCCTAGTCACAAAAGATGTACATAATCTGATGCCAAAGAATGGGTATTTACTTTACAGCCTTTTAGTGTTACAGTAGCATCTGCAGTGTATATGTTCAAGTACTAACTTACCACTAAACACAAAATCATTTCTCAAAAAAATCCTTACTTTATTTCTGCTGTGTATGTGAAGTTAACATTTTGGGATTTTTTTTTTTTTTTTTAAACAAAGCCAGAGTAATCCCACCGTCTAAACTTTACATGAATGTCATTACATTATATGTGCCTTAACTTTGAGAATATGATAATTTCAGAGATAAGATGAGGCAAGAAGGGAAGTGGTGTTTGCTTTGCTTTAAGCACAGTATATACCCTCTGATGTGAAAATCTGCCAAATCTGTGCATCTAGTTGTTTTTAATATCTAATGTTGCTTTTTTGTTTGTGTTGCTTGCTACAGACTGTACCTATAGAATGTACTTTATTTCATTGTAAACGTGTATAAATGTCTCCTGTAAGAGAAAAGAGAGTAAGAATTTTAACATTTATTTGTGTATAAAGTTATATTTTTCCAGAGATATATATATATACACACATAGAGCCACCCTATAATTCTATCTACATACTGTGAATTTTTGTGGGCATATTTCTATAAAATGTTGCGTGTTTTCTCTAAATCTAAACATAGTCCATAATGCTGAAGTGAGCTGCATTCACTTGACATAATCATATAAAATAAGATTTTATTATATATATATATTTTTTACAAGTATCTTTTATATGAGAACACTATATTATTTGGAATACAAAATATATTTTGATGATGCAAATGTTTTTATCTCTCTTTTAAGCTCTTCACCATTTAAGTGTCTGCGTGTGTTTGGTCACACTATAGCTCTATGTATCCATGTATGTGGGTTTAAATGAATGATTATATGCATAGTCCTTGTATTGTGTCTTTTGGGAATGTTTAAAACAATGCTGTCATGTCTAACAGTTTGAATCGCTTATAGGTGTAATCAAGAGTCATTGAATGGCTGTAGAGGTAACAGAGGCCTTGTTGGTTTTATAAAAAGGTCTTTCTCTCATTCCAGTAAACACTCTGCATTGTAAGTTCACACTGCTGTGTTTGACACAGTGGTTTTCCTGTACGTTGAATGGTGAAAATGATTGTGCTGTCTTTCTGTTTATCTACCTCAGTGTGTCTATGTGTGTATAAGGTTTCACTGTCTTGACATCAAGAATATGTTACTGTACATATTGTGTGGATCTTGATGTTACATAAAATATATCACATCAAATGTTTTATCTTCCAGTTCTCTCCATATCAGTCACCAGGCTTTCCAACAAAAGAGGAAAGTCTGAAAGATGTAAATGTGAACATTTTCAGGCTGTCTTGCTCTGAAACTACACACTATTTGTGAATAGTTTTTTTTTTTTTTTTTTTTTTCTCCAATGGTATGTGAAACCTTGTAGTGTTTGTAAATACAGTGTGCTGTAAATATGCATGCTATATGTATGCTCTGTATATACCAAATAAATTCTTGTAATCTTTTGGGAGTTTGTTTGTGTGCTCATTGTGTGCACCACAATAAGTTGGTCAACGAAGACATTTCTTAGCGTACATTTACACGTTTTTCCTTTGACGACAAACGATCCCCGTTCACACGAATTCACGAAAATGACTAAAAACGCTGTTATTCAGGCCAGGCCAGTAGTTGGCAATGTCACTTTGTAAAGAAACATTACACACCAAGACTGAATACGCACACACAGGACATCACAGTTTTCACAAATTTGTGTTTTTGTTGTGTACATGGAGACGATAGTTTTCAAAAAGATGCACTTTGAATCTTGTTTTCAAAAGCTTGCGTTTTAGGCCCCCAAAACGCCATTGTCGTGTAAATGAACAGCCAAAATGCATGAAAAGTTTTCTGTTTTTAGTTTAAAACAGTGTTGTGTAAACAGCCCCTAAGTCAATGTACATAAATTCTGGACTAGGTCAGGCTCCACACATTATGTCCAGAGAAGTGGAGCTGGATGTCATTCAGCTCTGCAGTGAGCACCACTTGAATTCTTCTGTTTATATATAAAGCATTTTGTCATAAGACCCACATTGCTATGTAGATTGCCTCTATAAAGTATTGTTATCCTGTGTTAGTACTGTGTAGTCATCTTATGTCCGATAATGAGTTTATTACTTTATGTAGACCATATGGAGATCTACACTGATGAACATATGGGAATGTGTATACATATGCATAAACCAAAATTAATGACTTTCGGACAATATTGGCCTTTGCCATACTTTCATTGGACAGCCTCAGAGTCGTCAAACATTCCTAAAATATAAAAAGGAATGGAAATAAACCAATTTAAAAATAATAATAATAATAATAAAGAAAGGAGACCTGAGAGAACTGCAAAGTGGTGACATCATTTTTTAAACTGGCCAACAGTGACCAGTGTGGGGCAATGGACTTTCAGTATGACATCACCTTCCTAAGAAGAGCCCAGACTGTCAGTCTACTAGATCAGCTGACTGTGTCATTTATGGAAAGTTTCTATAAATGTTCTTTTCCAGAGTAATATAACTTGTAATGTAATTTGTCAAATTGTTTATCAAATCCCTCAATCAAATGATAATTATAAGATGACCAAGTCACAATAGATTCCAGAAAAAACGTATTAGGAGGGATTTACTTGATATGGAGCAGGCTTTGTGTCTTAAGCAATAGTGACTCAATGTAGGTCATCAGAGTTTATTTTGGGTTTAGGTGATGTTTCAAAAGAGAGTGAGGTAAAGGGCTGACTTTGAGATTGAGGCCCATTGTTGATATTCATGGTTAAACCTCTTAAAATACTCAAGTGGAATATATAAAGTGGAATATGAATAATGAGGGGCCTTGTCCAGGATCTAAGCACAGGACGTTTTAGTCCATGGAGCAAGAACTCCTAAAATACAAAATATTTAACATGTAACTATATTCTTGACTCTTATCTAAACTCCTTACCGCTTTAAACACAATTTAAAATAGAACTTAAAATAACGGATAGTTCCGGCCCTTGATTCTGATTGGTTGAGCCATGTTCGAAGCCGTTGTAAAATTCCCGAAAACATACAGCTGACCGCATTACATAAGTATCGCTGCGCCACTGGATGTGTATGTTGCTGCGTCTGTCTTAGCAACCACTCTTAGCAACGTAAACATCTGTTTGTTCTCTATTGATTTTGTTCACTGAAGCTTACTGCATTATTTAGAAGAGTATTGTGAGAGAGATAAATCGAGTGATCGATTACATTACCTGCATTCTAATTTAGCATTTCCTTCAGGTCAGTCCTATGTTCATAATAAAAAAATTAGTTTGAATGTCCTCTGCGATCTTGTCCTTTAATGGATTTCCCGTGCCCTGCTGACACTGACAGCGCTGGTCAAAGCATTTGTAATTTGCGTCTTCTTCTGTGTTCACAACAACTTTCAATATAAAGGTCTTTGTGACTGAGTGACTCGCTCATAAAGACAATCTTTGTCGCCATCTAATGGCGTTATAAATGTAACTTCTTTTGCTGTTTACAGTCTTTTTTCCAGCGAAAGGACGCCTTTTAATGATTAAGGGTTTTTTTATTTATTTATTTTTTTTTTAGGCACTCCGCTCCGTGTCGTGCCTAACAACGCCCCTTAGCTGTTATAAATTCACTTTATAAAACATTTGGTTCCTGTCCTTGATTCTGATTGGTCAATAGCTGTGTTTTATTCATGATAAAACATGGCTATTACCTCTTCACCCAACAGTTCTGTGTATCATACACAACACACTTAGCAACTACTATTAGCAATGTAAACTGTATGTTCTCAATTTACCCTTCGCCGGGAGTTTGATTGACAGGCAATCTAACCAATCATAACGCTGAATTCGCCATTTTGTCCGACAAAGCAGTCAGGAATTAGAAGATTAACTTCGGTGGACTTGAACTTGAAAAATGGTGTGTATTTACATCTTTCCGCGTTTTAAACAACATTCCTTCTCATGTTCATTCATGTTTATTTGATGCTATCGCTTGGTTCATGAGCCGCTTGAGCTGAGGCACTACAGCAATCTGCCACGACACATTAAAGAGCCACAAAACGGTTTTTATTGTTCGAATTTCTTAAAAAATTACACAATTTAAAAGCTGGGACTTTGTTTAATATCATAAGTAACCTGCTCTGTCTTGTCTGTCGATGAGTTGTCAGTGTCTTCTTTGCTCTGCAATGTATTTATCATTGCGTGTGGTGTGACAGCGCCATGGCTTGTCGGACAAATCAACAGTAACTAAGGGGGGCGGGTCTTTGCGAAGGGTCAATTGATATTGTTCTCTAAAGCTTACTGTATAATGTAGAATACTATTGTGAGAAAAAGATCGAGTGAGCGAGTTTATTACCTGCATTCAGATTTAGGTATTTAGGTCAGTCCTGTGTTCATAATAAAAAAATCTGTTTAAATGTCCGATGTATTATCTTGTCCTTTTAACAGTTGAGGGGTTTTCCTGTGACTGACAATGCTGGTCAAAGCATTTGTCAGTTGCGTCTTGTTCCGTGTTCACAACAAATCAGTCTTTTCAATACAAAAGTCTTCACTACTGACTGACACACTCATAAAGACAGTCTTTGCCGCCATCTAATGGCTTGAAAATGTAACTTCTGTTGCTGTTCACGGTCAGGGACTATTTAATCCAGGCGGAAGGAAGGCTTTTAGAAAAAGTTTACTTCATGAAAGTTGCATTGATACATATTTCTGGCTTTAATATTTGTATTGTGTGGTAACCGTTTTCTAAAAGCAATAAGGTACTCGAGGCTAGTGCTGTAATCATGAATAAGTCACGGTTGAAGGGTTTGCAGACACTCCGCTTTGCGTCGTGCTTAACAACGCCCTACAGTCGTGACTTATTCACGATACAGCACAGCCTCTCGTATCTTATTGCTTACGTAAACCACGGCTTCTTGGGGCTTATTGCTTTCATTTATTAGCCTTTATGTGTTGTCAGGCAGGAACATACAGTAATAATAATAACATTTCACAAATATGAAATTAATTTAACTAATTTATCAGCAAGCAAATAAGGTGAGGTATGATGACTTTTAAGTAGGCACAAGTATTTTCTCTGAATATCACTTGTGTTCTTTGTTGCATTGATGGTCCCATAAAGAAATGAATACAATTTAGTTAACAGTCTGACACCTGCACCTGAAATTCTATATACACTTGGCAAAGCCTTTTCTACTGGCTCAAATCTCTACAGATGTGGGGTAGGGTCTCAATTCAGTCCCACTCCAACAGCTGGCCAATTTGCCACATGAGGGTTTAAATATACAGCATTAAATATGGCTGCCAGTATCAATAAAAAGCATTTAATTTTGCTGAGTCGCCAACTCTATTTTGATGACAGCACTGGGGTGGCTGTATATTTAGCTAAAGAGGGAGAGGGAGCTCAGTATGTATGGCTGGAAACACTGGAGAGTCTCCAGTGCTGAAATCTATAGCCATAAAATTATACCACATATAATGAAAGTGCTCTGTCATGATTGTGCGCCAACACAAACCAACACTCAAATACACACATCTACACATATAGTGCACGTGTGTATTCTTATGTAATGCATCATACAAATCCTAAGTCTACATATGCATGCATACATATATCAGTTCATTCATTCACCCAACCAACCACAAGTATTTGCCAAGTACCGAAACATGCTTTTGCATTTTTCTTTAAAAACAACTTTTTACATTAAAGTTAATTAACATTACTTAATGCATGAGGTATATTAAGCTAACAGTGAATAATACTTTTATAGCATTTGTTAATCTAGGTTATGTTTACTACATTTTTAGCATGAATGAACATTGAACAATATTATATTTATAAATTAACATTAATTTAAATTAACAAATGCTGTAAACATGTTTGTTTATTGTTAGTTCATGATACATAATGCATTAACTAATGTTAAAAAGAATGAAATATGAAAATTCTGTCATAATTTACTCACCCTCATGTCTTCCCTTTTTCACAAAAATATATTTTAAAGTATGTTTTAGTTGTTTATATCCAGATAATGAAAGTCAACGAGATCCAAAACTTTCAAGCTCCAAAAAGGAAATTAAATCATATGACTCTAAATCTTCTGAGGCATAACAATAACTTTGTACAGTATGATGAACAGATTCAAATTTATGTGAACCAATGATGTTTGACGTTAGTTGGGATGTATTGATTTATTGCACACTACATTTATGTCCTTTTTATAGCTTGTTTGTTGGACCCCTTTGACTTAATATGCATAATATGCTGATGAAGCATTCTTCGAAATATATTTTTCTGTTTCACAAAAGAAAGTCAAACAAGTTTGGAGTAAATGATCCATCAATGATCCAATGGATGATAGAAATTTTGTATTCAGGTGAACTATTCCTGTAAAAAACTGAACTTTATTGTAAAGTGTTACCAGAAAAACTAAACAACAGGGTCATATGCGAGCAAAGAAACAAAAAACAAAAACAAGACATTCTCTATCCTGTGTCACCATCCAGCATGTGTTGACATTTATGTAATAGCGCTTAACTGTTAAAGCTGTTTATAATTCGTTTTATCATTCAAATCACCGGAGACCCCAGACTTTTTAACTGCACTTGAGGAATAATGGAATGCCACCCATGGGCCACACACCAACATCAACAACCATATCACCATGGAGACGAAACTGTGCCCCAAATTGTAGCCTCAGCCCCAAATGAGAACCAAATGCTTCAAGCCCCACACATCCAATATCTGGGGAGAGATGAAAATGACTTAATATTTCTATGTACACATAATGGAAAAATTGGACACAGATGACTTTTATCTCAGGGCAGCGATATGAGTGGAGGTTGAGAAGGGAGGAGTGTGAGGATCATTTCGTCCTCATTACATGTAAACTGTAATGACTGCACTATGACCAATAGAAAAACACTGCTGGTGATGAATTGTATTTTCTGTCATGGACATTTGGCTCTTTACCAGTAAAACTGCACTTGTGGCTGACTCTAATACAGCACAGCACTCCCTGTGAGAGAGAGAAGGATTGTTATTCATCCGCTGTTCTTTTTGTTTTGCTCGTTGAAGAGGCCACAACTGAGTTAATAGTCAAAACACAAATCCCTTCCTTTCCTTTAGTCAATTTTCATCAAAAACATGAATATTTTTCTTTCTTTGCAATTTCAAATATCATTGATTAAAACCAGATTTTGCCATTTCATGCAGATAATAGGCTACTAAAGATTATAACTTTAAAAAGATGGTTCATGTTTTAAAGATTTTCTAAAATTTGATTGTTTGAGATTCAAGACTTAAAGGTAAATACGTACGATTTTTTGCATTAAAATATCCAAAAACCACTAGCACGATTGTTATATATTTTGTTCACCTGTGTACTTACATTATCCCAAATGTAGCTAACAATGTTTAAATCCAGAGAAATTTTCAATTTTGACCAGTGTAATGTCCCTCCTCATTGCGTCGCCTGTCAATGGCATCATGTTATCCTCGGTTTCTGCTTGTACTGCCGTAGAAACCATGGCAACACAGTGAGAGTCATGAAAAAATGCAGAAGTAGTTGTAGCGTCTAGCACCCCACTCTGTTGTTTTTTCGCACAGTTGTCATGGACCACAATTATTTGTTATCCTTTGCACTTGCAGCAGGTTCTGCCACCAAAGATAACTCCAAGAAACGCAATCGTACGGGCGAATCAAATGACCCAAGAACAGTTTTGGACAAGAGGAGAAATAAAACAAGGATCAGTATTGGTGTGGCGTTTCCTAACACTGTTTAACAAGTCTATGGCAGTGTTATTAAATTCATACATCTATGAGCAGTAATTTAGTATTCAACATTGTTACTTGTGGGTAATTCATTAGAATTAAATAAAATCATGTGATCAAACGTAACGGTTATAAAACTTTATTTCATTAACTTAACCATGAACATGATTTGTGAGTCCCGTTGGATCGATTTCCATCAGCAGTGGTGGTGAAGACGACAGCTCCCATCATTCCACTCTCCTTCACAGTGTCATCAAGCCACGCATTTGTTATTGTTTTGAATGTGACCTCTAGAGGCAAATATTAAATACTGTGCCTTAGCTGAAAGGCAATAATATATTATTAATATTTGCTTACTTATATTTGAAAAACGTCTCGGGTTACGACTGTAATCCTTATTCCCTGAGAAGAGAACGAGACACTGTGTCGATGATGATGCTTTGGGGAGCGCATTCAGTGTGACAGTATCTGAAGCTCATGTACAACTAGTCCAGTCCTGACTGGAACTGTGTCACCTCGTGACTTGTGATGGTGTAATGCAGAAGATACAAAGGGAAGCCGGCAACACAGTAGCATCAGCTTTAAAAGGCTGAAGCAAGCCACTCCCAAGCATGCAGGAAGTACGGCAAAGGGACGTAGCACCTTCTCAGGGAACAAGGGTTACAGTCGTAACCCGAGACGTTCCTTTTCGAGGGAACTCACGCTGCGTCATATTATGATGATGCTTTGGGGAATGAGATGCCCACTACGCCATACTGACAAATGCCTGTCCTGGTGTGAAACTGTACAGGCACAGCTCAGGACGAGAGCACTCAAGACCCCAGGGTAGCCAGCAGGTCCAGGCTATAAAACCTTACAACAAAGGGTTTTTTGCCATACTTATGGTGGAAAGGGCTTACTGGCAGAGGCGAGGGCAGAGAGCGCACCTTGAGATCAAGAAATTGCCTCCAGAATCCACCTGCTGATTGTTAGTTTGGTAGCCGGGCAGCCCTCTTAGGGGGCTGAAGCATACCAACAACTGGTCAGTCTTTTTCACCAAGCAGTCATACAGAAGTAGATGTTGCTTCTCTTGGTCCTTTGACACAGTCGGAAGATGAGGGCCTGTAGGACTATAAGCCAAGACCAAAGGTCTGAAGAGTGCCAGGGACAACTCTTCTGAAGTCACGGCTAGATCCCCCTGCCGGGACTCTAACCTGAGCTGCAGGCCTCACCCTCATAATGGCACGAAGGAATCAATTTCAAACTGAGTTTGTGGGGCTGGTCTCCACAAACTCAATTGAGAGACCTGTATCCAGGAACTGATCCCCTTAAGGGTCAGCCCCCATCTCTCTAGAACTCCTGGGAGCAGAGCAATTGGGGAAAAATGTGTACAGACAAAGCTTCAGCTAAGTCTGCACCATGGCATCCGGCCCCGCAGGCCTGGACGTGTAAGGGATAACCAGAGCTGACAGTGGATCATCTCTTGTGACGGCAATAGATCTGGGCAGAATCTCCATCACCCAGGCCTCAGCCCCTGCTTCGACAGGACGTCTGCTCCCAGATTTTGATCCCCAGGGATCCTCTGAGTGAGAGCAACTTGCCCTGGGACGATAGAAGCGGCAGTGCGGAGTGCGGCAGTGCGGAGCAGTGCGGCAGTCTGCACAGAGGGCACGACCTCAGGCCCCCCCTAACGATTTATGTAGGAGACCACCAAGTTATTGTCTGTTCGTACTAGAACATGATGGCCCCTGAGGTCTGGGAGGAAGTGCCTCAGAGCTAGAAGCACAGCCATCATCTCCAGGCAATTTATGTGCCAAGAGAGATGATGCCATCTCCACAGACCGCTTGTAAAGCAACCTTCCATGACTGCTTCCTAGCCTGTGAAGGACCCAACCCAGGAACCTGGGACAGGAACCATGGTTTCTTCCACATGCCCAGAGAACGAAGGCATCTGCGCGTAACTCTGCTCCTGCGGAACGGGCTTCCCCTCAGGGAGAACCCCCTGATCCAGAGCCACCACTGCAGGGGTATTACGTTGGACGAGCGTGCATCGAAAAGTCGATTCCCATACTACCCCCAGAAACGTAGCTCCCCGCGGAAACCCACCACTAAAACCTGAATTCTAAAACATTATAACAAGCTTACCGATGTGAATCGGGCTAAGGTAAGAGATAGTTTTGAAAACTGGCTGGTTATGTACTTGCTCAAATATTTATTTTGGATAATTTTTAACAAAAAAAAAGTTACGTACAGCAGCTTTAAAAAATAAAGTAATAGATTTAATAACAAAAAAAGAGCATCACATCACTGACCTATATGCAGTGAATGTATTAATATATGTTAAAATATTCAAAACAATTGATCCTCTCGTATCTTTGTTTAGAAATCCATTTAATCTAACTGTCTGAATGGTAGACATTTGTGAAAATATGACAGCCATCTCAAGAAGTTCCCTCAGTAAAGGACCTGAGAGCTGTTGTCTTTTGCAAGCAATATGGCCTAGATTCTCTAGAAGGACCACGTCATTGCAGTTGCTCTCCACCACTGCTTCAGTATCTCCATTTTTCACCAAGCTGTAAACATAACCAGATGCTATACCTGCCATCACTAAGCACCTGAATTTTGATTAGTGGAGACAAACTCCCCAATCAATCTGCTGAAAGTTAAAGCAGATGCAGAAAGTTCTGAAGCATGACTGCAAGTTCTTTTAGTCACTGGCTCTGCAATAAGTCTGAAACAGACGTGCACTCAACAGCTGCAGGTGTTAAGACATAAGTCTCAATACTGGAAATGTAGTTCAAGAATGGGCCTCTATGATGTTCCTGCGACCTCCTGTCGAACAGCGTGACTGGAATAAGCCTCTGCCTTTATTAGGTCACGCTGCACATGGTTTTATGTTTGGAATTGGCAGATGTAGTGTGAGACTGCCAACCAATTTTAGCCTTCTACTGTGTATCATTTCATGGTTCTTCTAGTTACGTACAAATCCACATAAATTTTGACAGATCAGAGATCAGTGTTTGTGACAACAAAATTACTGCTGAAATTGATATTTGATTTCATAAATGATAACAAAAACAAGTAAAAATGTGCACTATGATGATAATTAAATTACTTTATATAAAACATACTGTATACTGTACATGTGAGATTAATCAGCTTTATAAAACATGATATTATAACGTGCATCTGCACAATATGATGTAATAAACTTAAACCAATTAACATGGTAATCAGAATGTCATGTTGTGAATGCTCCCATTTCGTTACAACACTCCAAAACACAGATATTATTGACATTGTAAGTCACGACAATACCAATATGGCAGATGTATGTTTGGACTGTATACACATATCACACGCTTTTTAAATTTTTCAACCCAGTCTCATTAGAAAAACATACCTGTGGGAACATTTTCGCGAGTCGCAAAATACGTATCAATACGTACATATCACTGCAGTTTTGATGTGAAATGTCCACTGAGTGGAGCTAAAAGCGTGTTCATTTTTTTTTGCCAGAACAGATAAACGTGAATATGGTAAGTTTTTATGACGTTGGTTTTTATACGAATCACCGCAGTTCTGATTTGACATTTGCACTCCATTGCGTTTTAAAATAACGTACCACCAATACTAGGCCTACACCTAAACCTACCCGATAGTGTTAACAAATGCACATGTGACATAAAAAGCGTCCATAATCGTACCGTTTTAGTTTGTTTAGATCTTTCTTTGAGCTCTTTTACCGTGACTCGCCTTTCACTGGATTTGTACTCAAGTCTCGTCCTAAGTACAACACCATATCAGCTGAGCTACCAAGAAAGCTTGTTATGTCAGAAAAGCGAAACAAAGCAATATATTCGTTTACAAATCGTGCACTCTGGTAAAAAAAGCGTTTTGAAGTCATAACATAATATTGTGCAAAGAGACGTGAAAACAAGTGTTTATTAATCCATAATCTGACCCCGTAATCCTAACTGTGTATAAACAGTTTCTCCAACAACCCCCCTCTCCCCCACACCTACAATTCAGTTCAGTGAAGATGATGTGCGCCATGTCTTCAGAAAGAACAAGAGAAGAAAGGCACCAGGCCCAGACAGCTTTTCACCAGTCTGTCTGAAAACCTGCGCTGACCAGCTGGTCCCCATCTTCACACAGATCTTCAACAGATCACTGGAGCTGTGCGAAGTCCCCTCGTGCTTCAAACGCTCCACCATCATCCCCGTCCCAAAGAAACCCAAAATTACTGGTCTTAATGACTACAACCCTGTGGCTCTAACGTCTATGGCCATTAAGTCATTTGAAAGACTGGTTCTGGCTTATCTGAAGGACATCACTGGACCCTTACTGGACCCCCTGCAGTGTACTTATCGAGCAAACAGGTCTGTGGATGATGCAGTCAATATGGGACTGCATTATGTTCTCCAGCATCTGGACAGACCAGGGACTTATGTGAGGATCCTGTTTGTGGACTTCAGCTCTGCTTTTAACACCATCATCCCATCACTCCTCCAGCCCAAACTAACTCAGCTCTCCGTGCCCACCTCTGTCTGTCAGTGGATCACCAGCTTCCTGACAGACAGGCAGCAGCTAGTGAGGCTGGGAAAATTCTCATCAAGCACCCGCACCATCAGCACTGGTGCCCCTCAGGGCTGTGTCCTCTCCCCACTGCTCTTCTCCCTCTACACCAACGACTGCACCTCTAAAGACCCCTCTGTCAAGCTCCTGAAGTTTGCGGACAACACCCCAGTCATCGGCCTCATCCGGGACGGAGACGAGTCTGCTTACAGACTGGAGGTTGAACAGCTGGCTGTCTGGTGCAGTCTTAACAACCTGGAGCTCAACACGCTCAAGACAGTGGAGATGATCGTGGACTTCAGGAGAAACCCCCCTGCTCTCCCCCCACTCACCATCATGAACAGCACTGTGACTGCAGTGGAGTCATTCAGGTTCCTGGGCACCACCATCTCACAGGACCTGAAGTGGGACATTCACATTGACTCCACTGTGAAAAAGGCCCAGCAGAGGTTGTACTTCCTTCGCCAGCTGAGGAAGTTCAACCTGCCACAGGAGCTGCTGAAACAGTTCTACTCTGCCATCATTGAATCCATCCTCTGCACTTCAATTACCGTCTGGTTCAGCTCAGCTACCAAATCTGACCTCAGAAGACTACAGAGGGTAGTCCGGTCTGCTGAGCGAATCATTGGCACAACCCTCCCCACTCTCCAAGAACTGTACTTATCCAGAGTGAGAAAAAGGGCAAAGAAGATCACTCTGGACCCCTCACATCCAGCACACTCCCTCTTTGAACTGTTGCCATCTGGTCGACGCTACAGAGCCCTGAGCACCAGAACGACCAGACACAGGAACAGTTTCTTCCCTCAGGCAATCCATCTCATGAACACTTGACAAACATGGAACACACAACACTATTACACATTATTTACTTAAAACACTTACTTATATTTCAAATTTGCACACATAACTGTACATACAATTGTCTATATTACATATTGTTTTTTGCTTTTTTTTTGCACTTTGTCTATCTTGTAAATTTGTATATTATTATTTTATTCTTTTTATTATGTGTCGTGTCTTGTCGCTGTTACTCTGTTGCACTGTGGAGCTTCTGTAACTAAAACAAATTCCTAGTATGTGTAAACAACATACCTGGCAATAAAGCTCTTTCTGATTCTAAAAACGATTAAAAGCCCTCCACCTTCCCCAGATCCACCTGTACAGATCTACTACGGGGGTGATTCATGCATGCTTGCTTGTACAGCAGCAGCATGTCTTGCTTGCTCATAGCAGAATGTAATGTGAATTGGCTCTGGCAGTGGCATGTACTTGCCCTGCAGCAGCAATAAAAGCAGCAGCAGCAGTGTAGCAAATCTATTCCGCCAAGACCAAACATATTGTCATACTCATTACCATGTCAAACTCTCCATGTCAGGACAGAACATTAATTACTATAATTTAATGAAAATAAATGTAAACTAAATTAAACTACTAAATTTAAAGGAAATTTCAGTAATGGATAAAAAAATACTACAAGGAAGTAAGGAAAGAAAAAAGGAAGGAAGGAAGGAAACCAACAAAACACTGCCAGAGATGTAATCTTTTCTTCACTGCAATTATACTGCCTCAGTTTTGAGACTTATAGATACTAAATGCTGTTTGGTTTTACCTGAAACCATCTGGTATGTTCCTCAATGCAGCCAGTAAAGGAGTGTGTCCCACGGCTGTAGAAGAGAAAGGTCATCGGTGGAGTGTGGGTCAGTTATTTTGTGTATTTGCATTGACTCCTCTGGGAGCAGAGGCCATGTACAGTTCAAAGATAAAAATGTGAGAAATGTTGAAGTCGGTCAGGGCGTAGTGCATGTGTGGTAAGAGCTCTGTTTTTCAGAGCAAGCTCTCAGTCATCAAAGCGTAGTGTTTGATTTATGGTCCATGTTGAGAAGAAGAGGTTGCTTTGTAGGTGACCACTCAGTGCAGGAGATGGGTTATTCTCAAAACAAGACACCCCATTCCCTTACATATGAAATGATGATTAAAATCCTTGCAACAGACAGGGAAGAAGACAATTGACCCTTCGCAAAGACCCGCCCCCCTTAGTTACTGTTGCTTTGTCCAACAAGCCATTGCGCTGTCATGCAACACGCAGTGAAAAATACATCGCGGATCAAAGAGGACACTGACAACGCGTCGTCAGACAAGACAGAGCAGGTTACTTATGATATTAAACAAAGTCCCAGCTTTCAAGTTGTGTACTTTGTTAAGAAATTCGAACAATAAAAACAATTTTGTGGATCTTTAATGTGTCGTGACAGATTGCTGTAGCGCCTCAGCTCAAGCGGCTCGTGAACCGACCATCTCTTCCTACTAGTTAATTTATAGCATCAAATAAACATGAATGAACATGAGAAGGAAACGCGGAAAGACGTAAATACACACCATTTTTCTAGTCCACCGAGGTTAATCTTCTAACTCTTGACTGCTTTGTCGGACAAAATGGCGGATTGGGCGTTATGATTGGTTAGATCGCTTGTCAATCAAACTCCCGGCAAAGGGTCAATTTAAGAGCCTAATGGCAGTAGATGAAATCTATGTCAGTATATCTTTTAGGCTACTGTATTGTATATTTAAGCACCATAACACATATTGTGCTGGTTTGGCCACAGATAATCACAGCTGTGCTAATATTCAGTAGTCTTCAACTGCACAATTGCGAGTGTGATATTGCTTGTATACAACAGTTCAGTAAACAAGAACTTTATTTTGAGAATGCACATTTCAAATAAAATTTGGCAATTTAGTCAATATATTTTTCTTCACCAGATAAAAAAAAGAAATATTCAGAAAGAATATTAAGCCACTTTTCCACCGTCGGGCCAAACGGTTCTTAGAATGGTAAGGAACAGTTCCAGTTGTGTTTCCACTTCAGCCTGGTATGGCACGGCACGATTACAAACCGTTTTCGGCCCAGAATTCTCGGCATGGTTATCTAACGTGCTGGAAGAATCTGTGACGTCGCTACTCAGCATCGGTCACTTGTCGCCTGGCTACCAGTTAAAACATTCTTTTATATATATATATACAGTGGGTACGGAAAGTATTCAGACTCCCTTAAATTTTTCACTTTTTGTTATATTTCAGCCATTTGCTAAAATCATTTAAGTTCATTTTTTTCCTCATTAATATACACACAGCACCCCATATTGACAGAAAAACACAGAATTGTTGACATTTTTGCAGATTTATTAAAAAAGAAAAACTGAAATATCACATGGTCCTAAGTATTCAGACCCTTTGCTGTGACACTCATATATTTAACTCAGGTGCTGTCCATTTCTTCTGATCATCCTTGAGATGGTTCTACACCTTCATTTGAGTCCAGCTGTGTTTGATTATACTGATTGGACTTGATTAGGAAAGCCACACACCTGTCTATATAAGACCTTACAGCTCACAGTGCATGTCAGAGCAAATGAGAATCATGAGGTCAAAGGAACTGCCTGAAGAGCTCAGACACAGAATTGTGGCAAGGCACAGATCTGGCCAAGGTTACAAAAAAATTTCTGCTGCACTTAAGGTTCCTAAGAGCACAGTGGCCTCCATAATCCTTAAGTGGAAGACGTTTGGGACGACCAGAACCCTTCCTAGAGCTGGCCGTCCGGCCAAACTGAGCTATAGGGGGAGAAGAGCCTTGGTGAGAGAGGTAAAGAAGAACCCAAAGATCACTGTGGCTGAGCTCCAGAGATGCAGTCGGGAGATGGGAGAATGTTGTAGAAAGTCAACCATCACCAGTTGGGGCTTTATGGCAGAGTGGCCTGACGGAAGCCTCTCCTCAGTGCAATACACATGATAGCCCGCATGGAGTTTGCTAAAAAACACCTGAAGGACTCCAAAATGGTGTCTTGTCCTTCATGTGTCTTGCACTGAGGAGAGGCTTCCGTCGGGCCACTCTGCCATAAAGCCCCGACTGGTGATGGTTGACTTTCTACAACTTTCTCCCATCTCCCGACTGCATCTCTGGAGCTCAGCCACAGTGATCTTTGGTTCTTCTTTACCTCTCTCACCAAGGCTCTTTTCCCCCGATAGCTCAGTTTGGCTGGACGGCCAGCTCTAGGAAGGGTTCTGGTCATCCCAAACATCTTCCATTTATGGATTATGGAGGCCACTGTGCTCTTAGGAACCTTAAGTGCAGCAGAAATTTTTTTGTAACCTTGGCCAGATCTGTGCCTTGCCACAATTCTGTCTCTGAGCTCTTCAGGCAGTTCCTTTGACCTCATGATTCTCATTTGCTCTGACATGCACTGTGAGCTGTAAGGTCTTATATAGACAGGTGTGTGGCTTTCCTAATCAAGTCCAATCAGTATAATCAAACACAGCTGGACTCAAATGAAGGTGTAGAACCATCTCAAGGATGATCAGAAGAAATGGACAGCACCTGAGTTAAATATATGAGTGTCACAGCAAAGGGACCATGTGATATTTCAGTTTTTCTTTTTTAATAAATCTGCAAAAATGTCAACAATTCTGTGTTTTTCTGTCAATATGCGGTACTGTGTGTACATTAATGAGGAAAAAAAATGAACTTAAATGATTTTAGCAAATGGCTGCAATATAACAAAGAGTGAAAAATTTAAGGGGGTCTGAATACTTTCCGTACCCACTGTATATACACACACACACATAAGAATGTTAAAACATTCTTATATATAACATAGTTACTGTCAGGGAGTCAACTCAGTCACCATCGTCATCACTCACCACATTCACCAGATTCCAATCACCTGACTTCTAATTCCTTGCACCTGTCAACAATCACCAGTCAACCCTACAAAACTGCAGTCCTCCTGTTCATTCACTGTCTGGTCTCAGCCTTTCCTTGTTGTGTTCCCGGATCGTCTTACCTGTGCTCTACTCACCTGTTGTTCCCACCAACCGTCCTGGTTCTCCTCTGACTCTGCTCTCCGTCGTCTCCATGCTCGTTGGTTACTGGATCTCCTGGAAAGGAAACAAAGACTGCATCATTCACAGATAAGCCGGACCAAGACATTTCAAATCCAAACCCACTTACCTGGACTGCTTTCACTGCTGTGTAGATTCATCTCTATTCATTAAACCTGCTGTTGTTTATACACTTACCTCTGTGTTCCTCGTCTATCCGCTGACAGATATATGTGTGTATATATATANATATGAATATATATATATATGAATGTTAAAATTACGTTAGGTTCCTGCAACGGGTAGGTTTAGGGATAGGTTCCTGTGATGGGTAGGTTTAGGTATAGTGTAGGGAAGGACGATAGTAAATTGTGTCAACATTTAGTCTCATATAAAAGATTTTGTCCTTGTGGGCACACGCGCACACATGTTCGTTTTTGTAAATTGTGTGGACATTCCATAGGCGTAATGGTTTTTATACTGTACAAACCATATTTTCTATCCCCCTACACTACCCCTACCCCTAATCCTACCCATCACAGGAAACTGTGCACACTTTTACTTTCTCACAAAAACTCATTCTGTATGATTTATAAGCCTTTTGTAAAGTAGGGACATGGGGTAATGTCCTCATAAATTACCTCTTCTTGTAATACCTATGTCATACCCATGTCATTATACACATTTGTGTCCTGATATGTCTCACACACACACACACACACACACACACACACACACACACACACACGCACACACGCACACAGGTTTGTTTTGCTATCTTAGTGGGGACTCTCCATAGGCGTAATGGTTTTTATACTGTACAAACTGTATATTCTATCCCCCTACACTACCCCTATCCCTAAACCTAACCATCACAGGAAACATTCTGCATTTTTACATTTTCAAAAAAACATCATTTAGTATGTTTATTAATCCATTTCCCTCGTGGGGACCGCTGGCTGGTCCCCACGAAGTAGGTGATCTCAGGTTTTTATTACATCGTGGGGACATTTGGTCCCCACGATGTAATATAAACAAGAACACACACACACACACACACACACGTCTCTCTGATGGATTTTGTGGAATGTAAATATGTTATCATACATCCCTTTATTCACATGTTTGTCTACTAAATTATGAGAGAGAAGAATTTGTCTGCATAAAGTGTTTCTAATTTCCCTCTGCAGCCAGCCGCTGGTATTTGTAAGTAGCACACTGGCACTGCTGTGAATGTGTTTTGCCAGCAGCTGGTATTTGTGAGAAGGGCAATGCTGTTGGCACTTGCTGACATAATGGCTGGATTCTTCAGGCTTGTTACCTTAAGGTTTCCCTGAGGAGTCCTGAGGCACTTCCTGCTTTGTCAATAACAGAATAGCAGACATCCAGTCTGTTTTGCACTTGGGTCAGTCCTGGCCACAGTTTGTGTCTCTTCTCTCTCCATGTGTCATTCTCTTTTACTCACTCTTTCTTCTCTTAACCCTTTAATGAGCACATTCCAGTGTACCTAGAGTGCATGTGTTGCATGAAGTTCTGGGTTTGAACCCCAATGTCTTTAATGAATTGTGAATATTTATTACACTGTTACAGTGTAATTTGTAATTTGGTTTAGGGTTAGTTGCTTGTAATTATGCATAATTTACTGTTATTACTAAAGTAAGTACATGTAACTTGTAATGCATCTCATGCACATGGAGCATATTTCTCATGATGAGTCAAAACATTGACCACCTGTCTAATATGCTGTTGAGTCATGGAAATATATATGCTGATATCTGGGAATGTAGCTAAGTGGTATAGCACATTCTTACACATGTATGAGCTCTAACCCCCAGCATCTCCAAGTTAATGTATCCTATGAACATTGGAGCACAAATCTCCAAATTTGTATTTTTTTTTAATTGTATTAATTTTATTAAGTACATATATTTCATGTCCATTTATGTTATATATTTTTCTAACAGTTTTATTCAGAAATATCATATTTTATCTAGAATGCATATTTTAATCTCAAACAATATTTAATGCAGACTGTTTTTCAGCTTGCTTGAAATTGCCTTTGTGTCCCTTAAAATACAGTTTTTTGCTATGTCCACTTTTTGAAATGAGTGGGTTAATTAAAAAAAAAATCATTATCTATATCCAATTTATTTCTAAAATCTAAATACCTTAGAAAAATTGATTGGCTTAAATTTTTTCTTTCAAATAAGAAAATATCTCATTTTATTAATGTCTGCAAAAATTATTTCAACTACTAACCAAACACCCCCTGAACTAAAAAAAAATATTCATCCCGAAACCATGTGACCAACATTATGTGATGTAATTTTCTTTTATGGCAGATATTTTGAACACATTATGGTAAATAACTTGTGTTTTTTTCTTCTATATTTTATCTCCAATGACCTATTGTCAAGGATTATATTAATTGCTCGTCAACTATGTTGGGTACATTGTTATGATTTGCAATATTTTTTTGATTTTATTTCAAATCAATTTTGAGATTAACCTCAAGAAAATAACATTTGGTTGGAGGGCCATTGAAATAATAAGGCAAAATGGTGAAATTGTCAACTATGTTACCAGTCAACTGCAGTCTTTTGTATTGCAGGATCGGTGAAGGCAGTGAAGACAACAGGAGAATCCAAGGGACGACAGACAGATGACGGAAGACAAGATCAAGAACTGGATGGGCAGGCAGGTAACAGGTAAGTAGTCAAGGTGAGTCTGTGTAGTCATGCGACGAGACCAGACAAAATGGTGGAGTGAACAGGGAGCTTTTGAAGGGTGTCTTGATGAGGGCATGCAGATGCAGGTGAGAACTCCGGTGATTGTGAACGAGAGGGTGGATCTGGTGTAGATGGCATAGTCATTGTCAACTATGTTTTAAGAGATTTTTTATAATTTAAATATCTCAACAGCTGCTTCTGATATTATTTCAGGGTATAGTTTACATCCACAAGGTCCATGGACTGGAGTTTTGCATGACATTCTTAAAACAAAATCTTTAAAGTAGATTTATGATACATTTTTTTGACCTTGCTGAGAATTTTACACAAATATCTGCAAAAAATAAAATTATTATTAGTATTTTAAAATAATGATTGTATATATGGCAGAATAGACAAAAAACATTGAATATTTGAGTCACTTAAAGTGTATCACATAATCAGTGTATGTAGTGGCATAAAGTTTGTATGTAACAGCTGACAAACTCACCATGGAAAACTTGTTTTTTGTAATATCAAAATAGTGTTTAATGATTAAGCTTCGCACCTAGCAGATAAACTGTAAAACTGTTAAAATATATAAACTAAAACCAATAGTTGTATTGAGAAAGCATATTGTTTTTTTTGTTTTTTTTCTGAAGTGAAATGTTCCCTAAATTATAGAATGACTCATATAAAGTACAATAATTTGAGAAAGTGAAATAATTTATATTACATTAACATTTATTCATTTAGCAGACACTTTTATCCAAAGCGATTTACAAAAGAGGAAAAACAATCAAAGCAATTTATCCAACAAAAGAAATCAGTTGAAAACATACAGTACTGTAATGCAAACCATGCACATTAGTTGTCTATAATTGTAGTAAAAAGCACTTGCAAACATACAGAACTATCAAAAAAAAAAAAAAAAAAAAAANNNAAAAAAAAAAAAAAAAAAAAAAAAGACAGCTAGGGATGTAGCTCAGTAGTATAATGCATGCTTAGCATGAATGAGGTCCTTGGTTCAATCCCTAAGCACTGTCAATACTTTTTGCACATTAGTCTCCTGAGATGGACCAATTTATTATGACTGAAGTGAAAAGTATTGAGTACAAGAAATTGCTGATATGTAGAGTGCATTACATGTATGAGATCCTGGGTTCCATGTTCAAGTGCTGTCAATGCTTTAATGCAATATTTTTGTCCATTCACCTTAGAGCAACTGTCTCCCAATATGTACATACTGGTGAAAATCAGTTTCTAAAACATACACGATTAAAAAAATAGCCCATTGAATCGGATGTAGCTCAGCGGTCTTGGGACTTCCCATAGATGTAATGATTTTTCATACTGTAAAAACTGTATAGTCTATCCCCCTACACTAAACCTACCCATTACAGAAAACTTTCTGCATTTTTAGATGTTCAAAACACTTAATTTAGTATGATTTATGAGAATGAGGTCCTAGGTTCATTCCCTAGCATCTCCAAGCACTGTCAAATCCTCAGTTCATCTCATGCATCTTAGAAACAAGCGTGCCGCCATCTTTATAATATTATCTTTGAACTTTCGTTTGTGCGGTATAGCTCTGTACATTTCTATGGCATTGCTGTCAAAGAATAATTAGCTGGTGAAGTGGATTTACTTGTTGTAGAGAGTTAAAGAAAGTTATTGTGAGCATTGTAATGTTTAAAGCAGATGTCTTAACAAATGTCAGTAGACCGGGAAGATTTTAAAACGAGCAGTTAATTCATAAATACGTAAGATCTGTGGATATTCAAACCGGAAGTCAAAAGACAACGATCGCAGTGCTGAAAGGGGGCGGGGCTGCATAAGGTCTATATATCGTTAGCCTCATAGCATAATTGCCCAGATCAATTGGAAAAAAAAAATGACTTAGGCAATTATGCTATGAGGCTAACGATATTGGTTATAATGGTGGTAAAATAAGTTGCAAATAAACGGGTGTAAAAAAGTACATGCTTTGCATGTATGAGGTCCTGAGGTCCATTTTCAATCCCCAGCATCTTCAAGCAATGATAAAGCTCTAAGTTTAAAAAAAAAAGCCTCTTTTTTAAACATCTCAACCTTACTTACATTCTAATATGCCCTGTATCTATGTATGATAACTAGTTATTTATTTATTCTCATATTAATATTCAATACGCAACACTACAGCTAGTTTACCACGGGAACGTCATGTCAGTTGCTCTGTTAAGGTCATTCTTGTCTTAATGAAAAAAGAAAGAAGAAACTGGGGTTGGAGGCTGTTTATCAGTTTATGCTGTCAGAAAGTGCAGATCTCTTTAACCTCCCTCTCCTGTAGGATCGATAACATTCCAGAGACTTTACCATGTGTAGATCACATAAACAGCTCGGAGAAAACCCAGATCTGAAGGCCAGTTTTCATCTGTGGATTGGCCTTACTGAGACATTTGTATCTATTTGCTCTTGAACCTGTCAAATGGTTGGACTATGATATAAATGATCTCTTAACAGTTCCACAATGGGTTTTCACAAAAATCATACCGTTTTGATTATTCCAAATGTAAACAATCCCCCACCAGCTTCTCAGTGGTCTTCTGGAGTGCAAACTAAGTTAAGTTCTTCCCCAAATAAGGCAAGAGTAAAAGAAATACAATGTTAAATCCAGAACCATTTATTTACAGTGACTTTTTTGTTTATGATTCTATCTGTATCCATTTTTCTTTCATGCTTATATATACTGTTGAGGCATCTTGTCCTATAGTGGAGCACAGCTGTGCAAAATACCATGGCTTGCTATGAAAAACACATGACAAATGTGTCGAATCAACCTTCAAATGTGTAATTTATTTGCCAACTGGGAGGGCTATGAATGAGGACTCCAATGGTTAAAATTCACCCATTTGAGTGTTAAAACGTCCAAAAATGACTTTATAATGATCTTATATAATGGTCCATGAAAATATTGGCTATTCCTACTCTCCCTGTTGTGTAGTGGTATGATAGTGGTGAAGTAGAAAACAAAATTCCCCACAGATTAACAAGTGGGTTTTATTGGTCCACTAACACCTCATTGGTTGTTTCAATCAAGGGCTCTTATTGATTCTATGGCCTGCACAGGTGGCAAACTGTAGCACAAACACCTCACAATGAGAGAAACACACTTTGATGAGTAATGCTTTCAGCAGCTGGTTTCTCCATCTGCACATTTTTGTCGCAACACTCCACTCGAGATATTTTCGCAACATTGACTTGTACACACAAGGGAATATGCCTATAACTAGAAACCAGTTAGTGTTCCTGTATGCAGAAGGATGACTTCACCCATCTGACTGCAGGTGTATTGATAAAGACTAAAATAAGATTAGATTTAAATCTATATTTTTAAATCCTAAAAACAGTATTATCTTTTTCTTTTTTTTTAATGTTGTCTGAGGGATTCAAGAATATAAGACACACACAAAAATCAACGCAAACATTGCTGGCAAGCTGATACATATTGTATTTTTCTCATCTTACCACCATTGTTTAACAGGCTACCTGAGCCCCTTTTAAATATCTGGATCTGTAACCCAGGTGTTCTCCATCATGCTAATTAAACAATTAGAAAAACAAGAGGAAACAATTACTGCAAAGGCAATAATAATTACCAGGCTTGCACTAAGATGTTAGCTAACTACATTTTCAGCAGTCTTTATCCCTTACTCCCCAGACTTTAATATGCCAGCCTATAAATGGTGCTTGATATATAATTAACAGGAAAGTGTGGCAACAAAATTGCAAGCAATAAGTCAAGATGTTAAAAAAATGATTTACATGTTTAAACTCATTTCCCACTGGACTCTTTCAGCACACTGATTTGACATTTGTTGGCTTTTTATTTAGCGTAATCAATGCATAATTAAAGCTGTGTGTCTGTTTATGAAAGAACCAAATGTTGACTCCACAGCAAAGATCTAGGACAAGCTTATTGATGTTTCAATCAATGATTTGGGCGAGAGAATGTTCTAGAAATTGATTTTGATTCAGTTTTGTTTATTCAAAAGCATGATTAAAGTGAACGGCCAGAGAAAATTGCTCTAGGGAATAAAATTAAAGCAGACATGGCCAAACCTCATAAGAATGGGGTCTTTTGCGCTTTCTATCTAGGATCTCCGCTTGGGACTATGTTATTTGTGCAAAAATCTTTCTCCACTGCAGCCATAGATGAAAACAAAATATATGTTATTAAATCTTATGTAAGGCTCAGAGTTTGACGGAGGATATGCTACACTGGTTATGATTTGGGACAGCTTGTCTAAATGTATGTGAGGATGACCTTCTACATTATACCACAGTGAACGATACAAAAGAACAGCCTGTGATGCTAAACTAACCCAACCCTTTTTATCTCAATACATAATTAAGAGTTATGGAAAAAAAAAAAGATCACCCAAAATTTTACATTTTGTCATCATTACTTATTCTCATGTTGTTCCAAACTCATATGACTTTCTTTCCTCCATGGAATACAAAAGGCAGATTTTTGAAGAATATCCTTGCCAGGCTTTTCTTTATAATCAATGTGTCAAGGTCCAAAATGCCAAAACAGCATCATAAAAGCTGTCAATATCTTCAAAAGCCATAGCTTTGAGTTTGGAACATACTCAAATTTAAGTCGTTATTCACTGAAAATCATCCCAGTTGAAAAAAAAAAACAGCATATGGTAAGGTATGTTTTGAAGCATGGAAGCTGGTTTATGCTGGTCCTTATCTGGTTTGAGCTGGTTTATGCTGGTTTAAGCTGGTCCTAAACTGGTCCTGAGCTCGAGCTAGTTGCTTAGGACCAGCTTAGGACCAGCTCTTGACCAGCTCATGACCAGCTAAGGACCAGTATAAACCAGCTCAAACCAGCTTCCATGCTTCAAAACATGCCAAACCAGCATTTGCTGTTTTTTTTCAAGAGGGTTAGGCCACATCCACACGAAGCCAGAGCTTTCCCTATCAGATCTTTTTTTTTCTCATCTCAAGAAATACCTGTGCACACACGAAAGCACAGAAACCGACTCAAATCGATGTATTATACATGCCAGCAGTTTGTGGTGCTGTAATTCTGCCACAGAGATATGGAGAAGAAGACTTGGAGATAAACTTTGCTTGCTGTATACAAACTTTAGTTAAGCTTAGAAATTTTTGTAAAGCTAATATGCTTAGTAGCTTCTGCGAGCACGAAAACAAGCATGTAGTCTGCTGTTGTTGTTGCGCGACGTAGCGGTGTCCGACTAGGGTCGAGACGTGGGGTGATGACATCATCGTTTCACAAAATATATGGATTGGCTGTACACACGAAAATGCAAGGGTATCGTTTTCAGATTTATCTAATCTGGGGCCCGGTTTCCAAAATAGTGGTTCCAGGATCCATCTGGACGAAACGCCGAAACGATACAAAATATTTACGTATACATCTAAACGCGTCTCCATGTGGATGGGCTCTTAATAGCACTCTCGCTCTCCTTGTACGTTCACGAGAGCTCGTGAGTCTGAAGTTTTTAATGAATCTATTGATTCATGCTCTATTCACCAATTAATGGTAAACCGAGTGGAAGATTATCATTGAATAACAATTTAGGTTTCTTCGTCACACAATTTCTGTTGACTTGGAATATAGCATATGCAGTATGTACCATGTTTCTGATACTTCTGTGGTGCATTTTTGTTATTTTGGAGCCTGAGAGCTTCCATTTTACTCACTTGAATGCATGAGACATTCTGGTAAACTTCTCATTTAGTGTTCTATAAATGAGTAATATTTACATGTTCCATGTCATATGGATTTAAACAACATGAGGGTATGTAAATGAGGACAGAATTTAGATTTCTGTGTGAATAATCCCTTTAATTTACTGCTTGAGAGATTTTGAAGCATGCTTTTTGCAGCATGTCTTATGTGCTATACCATGCGGCTGAAAACATATGTTACATATATGTTAACACATAATCAGGCTGAATTACAAGTCTGTTTATGTCTGGTTAAATGGTAGGGGACCTGGAACATTCATCTTTTCTAAAGATGTGTTGATGTGGTTTGCAGGTACCAGTGGACTATTAACTTTGCATGTTCAGCCACATCTCTTATATGAGGAGGATTTTGACTGACCATACGGCTCTCTTTTGCTATCCCTGACACAGAGAATTTCATTAGCCTTCTTCAGTTTGTCCCTTTAGAAATTAGAGCAAATTAAACATGTGAGCAGAAGCTCAGACAGCAGGTCATTGTTATGGAATGAAGACTTTATACATTTTAAATCGTAAATCTGTTTGTCCTGCAGGAAATTACTCTACCAGAACATAAAAAATAAAAATAAAAAAAACAGAGGGAAGTGAGAGAAACACCAACACAATTTGATGGCAATTCATAACTATTTTTTTTTTTGGAAAATTGGTGGCTAATATGTGGGTCATTGACGAATAAGGTTTTTAAAAGTTTTTGCAGTTTTATTACATGTTAAGAAAGAGATTATGTGGTTTTTATAATCAATTAACACTGCTTTTGTCATTGTTTACAAGATGGACAAAATTTGCCACCAAAAAAATAATTCGGTTTAACCAAAATTTTGGTTTTACTGACACTTTTGGTTATACCGAATGACGATATTTTCAAACAATGCTAACAGGCTGGTATCTAGCTAGCTAGTTAGTTAGCTTGCTAGCTATCTAGCAAAAGGACAATCAAACATTTTATATTTAGTACAAGTTTTTATAGCGGTTGTACCGAATGACCTGATGTTTCGGGACATGTGTACGAGCAAGTGAAAACATGAATTTTTTAAATAGTTAAGAGAGAGTTAGTTACTTTGCTTCATGACCATGTGGTCCTTTGCAGGTGTCTGAATGAAATCACATCCTGTCACATGATATTGAACGCATGACTTGATCCAAAATGGTCCCTTTATATTGGTTACTCCGAATTACATCAATGAAATCTACTTCTACACATAATTTTAGTAACATTTTGCACTATGTTGATATATGATGTTATAAAATCATGCCAGAATAAAAAATATATACATTTATTAGATTTTAAGATATTTTAATCACAAATGAATTGGCTGCATTGGCCTTAGGACAGTTAAACCAAATGACCTTTTGAAACTTCAAAATCTTTAAAATACCTTTATATGTAGCAAAATATAATTAAAACCTTTTGCATTCAATAAAAGAGATCTAGTTGTACTACCTTACATACTTTGTATGTCATATCTTTTTTTTATTATTATTATTTAGGCCTTTGGACAAAAAACAAAACCCGTCGCGTCATTGACCCATGTATGAATTCAATCTTCTTTCTTCCCAGTGATGGTTATATAGGGGTGGGGTTTGGGGTATGAATTCATGCAAAATCCCCACCTCATAAAATAGTTATACGATTTCCTGTGAGATTGGGTTGGAAACTGAGAGAATGAGAGATGACATGGATGACTTTCTTTCCAGTTCAGTGTAATAAAAGAAAAAGAAAACAAATATGATGTGTTTTTATGTACTTTTAACCCAATAAGGCTGTAAAATGTGAACTTGGAACTCTTAAAAAAAATTCAGCAGGTGTGACACAAGTTTCCTGGTGTGAACAGCAAACAAATGTGCTTGTGAATGTATTCCTCAGGTGTTGTGAAATAGGTCATTGTAAAACATTGAATAAATTACATTTTAACATAGCTTGAAGTACAAATATGGTACTGGTACATTTTTGTGCAACGACACTGAGATGTAATATATCTTGTGATATGTAGGCTATACATGGTTGTGTTATTTGCTTGCTTTTATCTGAGATGTACCTGCTGCAGTCCCACCTGCTGCTAGCTGCAGGATAGCAGAGAAACACGTGTCCTAGGACAGCAACCAGAAAACTGTCTTTATTTGTAAAGCAAAGAAGAGTAAAGATGAGGGAAACAGAGAAAAGCAGAGTGGGGTGAAATGCAGGAGAAAGGGAAGTGTGTGAGCGTGTGTGTAGCAGGACATTCTCTCTTGTGCCAGCAGACAGATGCATTCAGACATTGGAGGAGAGACAGAGATGACGGAACGTTCCGTGCAGCGAGGAAGGGGCTCCCGTGAGGATCTTCTGGCCAGGGACGCTATGGATCAGTCAGGCTTTAGTCATTGGCGGGATGAGGAGCAGGGATAACTCATCCAGCTAGCAGACTTCTGACACCACCGTCTGCAGTCCGTAAGCCGCTCTGGACCTTTACGATGGGTTTGTTTGGCAGACAATTAAGATCAACTCTCAGAGACTCTCACCTTATTAAATGACCACTAAAGGACATCTTTCCTCTTAAGGAGTCAACTCGAAAAGAGTCAATTCCTTGATTCTGATAAGTTCAACTCTATATTATAGGAATTGTTTCTATTTCCTAAAGACTCCATCATTTAAAACAAGACATTGCATTAGTGTTCTGATTTAAACACAAACGGGAAGAAAAAAAGAACACCTATGGAAATGGTATTGTGACAATTAAAAATGACACAAGACCTTAAAACTATCCCTCACAGTGTTGTATTCATTCATGAAAAATAAAATATGGCATCTACACCGATCATATTAGAAATTTTATGTGAAAAATGAAAGCAACCTCTATATTTCTATATTTCATTATAGAATTGTAGAGGTTTAAACAGTGCCCAGTTGTTTTTTTGGAGGCGTCACGTACTTGCTTCCACCAGCCAAGCAACAGTCATGGAGATGAATGGTAGAAGGTACTTATGGCTACCTTTTTCTCAGAAAGATTGACAGAAATAAATGTTCCCCCCCAAAAATGATCTAAAAAGACCACTAGAGGACCCTGGGACTCCATGACTTGAAATGTGCTTGCGTCAATGTCAAGTACTATATGAGTTGACTTTGGAGATCATTGTCTTTCTGTGTCAGAATAAACTGTTTAAACCAATTGACTATTCAACAAGAAACTGACCTAATTATCCAAAATCCAACTATGTCATACACAGGCCAATGATTACAGTTATATGATAAGCACCTTGAAACCTGTGGGTGGTATAAACTGAATCAATATTTTTACATGTTTATATATTGTTTAGTCATCTCTTGTGAGTGTGCGGCGAGGAGAGTATAGCCTATCCAGCTGTCCTTCTTCACTCTCTGTGTGTTTAGATGGTGCTGGCAGTGCAGCTCTGAGCTACAGTGATTGGCATGACTGGAAACCTGAGGTTTTTCACTATGACAGAAAGGGTTTGAGATGGACTTGGGCCAGCCTGGGTTGTGTAAACCATGCTGCCTTACAGTGACAAAAGCTTAGTCACATTTCAGTACTCAGGCTTGTATTTTCTTTTCATACACTGTATAACTTTAAATGTCCTTATGCAATAGCCTAAGACTTAAAATAGTGCAAATTAGAATAATAACATTCCTGAATGTCCAAACTGTAAGTTGGTGTGTACAGGGGACATTCTAAGAACTAACGTTCTGGCAAGGTTCTCTCAAAGTTATGAACAAATGTTCTTCCAGTAACATTAATAGAACATCTGTTCAAAGTTATATCGTCCTTAATAATGTTCTCAAAATGTTAGCACAAAAAAACATTGTTTTTGAACATTCAGGGAATATTTTAGAAATAACGTATTCATAACTTAATGGGAACATAAGCGAAACATTCTTAGAATATATTTTTGTTAGCTGGGCATGCTCATTCAAAATGACATTTTTATATTTGTTAATTAAGTTCCGTGATTATTGTAGGAAAAAAATTTATATGCACATGGATAATTGGGGGAATCAGTCCAACATTTTACAAAATATTATTTTTTAGTTTTTTGTGAAAATGACTTTGGCCGTTTGACCAAACTCAGCGTATGCTAGAGAGCTTATGTTTTAAATTAATTTGTTGCTATAAGCTATAGAATTCATGGAAAACTGAATCATTTTAGGATTGAAAGGCCTAATATTCTTAATATTCTGGAGTGACATTATCCATTATTAATGTATGTTCTCTCTTTGGTTCATTATTCAAAATAATTAATTAGGTCTGAAGACGTTATAGTAATTATTAGAGATGGTTTATTGTGGCTTATGTAAGATATTTGTTCATAACATTTGTTCATAACTTTGAGAAAACCCTGCCAGAACGTTTGCCAAAGTACTGATAATGTTCGCTGTTAGCTGGGATGTGGATCTCTACCAGTAGCATGAGTTCATTATAATTTTAGAAGGTCACCGTGAAGGGTCATTTCATTATTGGTTGTTATAGTGCTGTGCTGAATTTTGATTTCACTTCAGAAATCTTGACTTCAAAATCTCACATGAAGTAGAAAGTCATCCGAGTACTTTTTGCCTACCCTATTATGAGTACTGTGTGTTTGTATGTGATTTTGTGATCCGCGAAAATGAAATGCTGTATTATGCATGCCAGACAAGTAGCTTTCGATGTAAAGAAAGTTTGTAAAGAAAGACTACATACGCATTCTTTTACAGAGCACTCGCGTCAAGTGCGCATGCCTAAACATGTAATACGCATGTGCATACCGTTAATGTTTTCACAGATTCACGTTTTTGCAGTTTACACAGAGACGATAACGGTATCATTTTCAAAAACTTGCACTTTGAAACCCATTTTCAGGCCACCAAAACACCTTTGTCATATAAACGCATGGCCAAAACGCATAAAGTTTTCCCTTTTTAGTTGAAAATGGTGTGTAAACAGCCCTTTAGTGCTCAATTCTGATTTATTGCTCAGATCCAATTTCTTTGTGTGGCTGTTCACACTATGTTTTTAAATGTGTCCAATATCAGATTCAAAAGTGTACTGGTCACAGTTCTGAACTGAACCCCATGCTGCGCACAGGAACTTTAACAAAGACGGCACACAGCAATTTGTCATACGGAAGAAAACATGGAGGCCACTGAAGTCAGTGTTTATGCATTCATTTATTATGTGATGATGTGCTGCGAAGGCCAGTGAATTTGTGTGCAGACGATAAAGGACAGACGATGATGAAGAAAAAGAAAAAAGTTTTTCTCGTAGGCCTATAGTTTTTGCTCAAGATATGCTTTTATAGAGCTGTCACTGTAATTCTATGTCCCTCCACTGACTAACTTCGCTGTCACACTGTAAAAAGTAATACGCTATATCTACTCCATAAAATTTCGGCAACAGATTATAAGCAATATCATTAATTATATTCAGCAAATAGAATTGAGTTGGAATTAATCAAATTAATTCCTTAAATGTCAACCATTTAAAACGAGTAAAATTTAAACAAAAATATCTGAATAACAGACAGCATTGAAGACACCTGATGATAACAAGCAGAATCACTGAAGGAAAGAGAAACACAAGAATTAACAGAGGTTTAGATGTTGATGTTGATTTTATTGACATTTTTTGGTCGCCATTATGGTTATCAGTGTTTCGTTTAGTTGGGCAGTTTGACTATTTGCTTTTGATCTCAGTTTGTGGTTTTTGTAATGGTGCTAATTTTACACATTTTAAATGGTTGACTTTTAAGGAATTCATTTGATTAATTTTAACTCAATTCTTATATGTTGAATTTAATTAATAGTATTGCTTGTAATCTGTTGCCACAATTTTGAGTCGATAGTGTATTACTTTTTACAGTGCATATTCCATATTCACTGAGTGACCAAAGAATGGTGTGTAACATTTTAGGAGCGACTCCCATTTGTGCAGAACTGTTACGAATGGTTTACAATAAAATGGCGTAAAAATCGCATGAATTTGGTCACATTGCAAAACATATACACTTATTTGTTTTAGGAGGACATGACCCAAATGAAAGATTCCCGCATTCTGTGTTGTTTGTGCTGTTCACATTGTTCACCTGTTCAAACAAACAAACAAACAAAAAACTGACCTGAGTCACATATGAGCATTTTTTGGCCACTTTTGCCTGCAGTCTGAACGCAACATGTGTAGCGTACAACAGTACAGCGAAACACATTTGTCAGCTCAGAGCCAAACACAACCAAAACAATTTTTCTGCAAGATGCGTGAAGTTTTATTTATTGACCACTAGAGGGCCATTTGCTTTGAGTACAGTTTTATTTATGATTTATGAAAAATAATAATAGTTATTATTATTTGGTGTTGTTTTTTTTTTCTTCCATGAAACACAAACATTTATGTTGTTTTCCATACATGAAAATGCTGAGCGATCACTAGCAATTTTGCTGAGTTCATTATAAAAAATTATATTATAGGCCTATATCAGGAACTGAACCCGGCCACCATGTATAAGTGTCATTGCCTGGTAAAGCAGACCTACTCTGGTGAGACAGACCTGCACTGTATCACTGTAACACTCAGCTGTAACCCTGTGGCTTTATTCACTGAAGAACTGCATGTCTTATTTTTTTGTAGTATATCTATGTGTCCTTCTCTTCTACTGTCTTTCTTCCCTAGAAGGATGTGACTGTGGTGGACGGGGAGAGTTTGAGCACTAATGATGTTTTATGGTGTCCGATTCCCCTTCTCTGGTGAGTTCCTGTTTACACCCTCACAGCTGGACAACGTCCAGGCGCGTGTGTGTATGTGTGGAAGACACACAGTATGAGCACATTTGTCGTTCTCTCAAGGCCAATATTCAAGGCAGATAATGCAACATAGTTCATCTCTATTCCTCTGAGAAGTGTGAGGTGTTGAGATCAGTATGATACTCAGCATCACACTAACATGTCACAGTAGGCCTACTCGTACAAATGTATTTATTCATTTATTTATTTACTGTAATGGAACTTACTGTAGCCTAATAAATTATGCTAGACCTCTACTCACATCTAGCTTCAATGTTCGTTGCCATTTTTACACAGAACCTGGTGTCAAGTTAATTTTAACGTAGGCTATGTCTCAAGTTTGTAAATCAGCTAGGTTACTTAGAGTTTCTACTTTCTACTACAATAAAATAGATTTTGGCGGAGTATTCACTGACACATTAAACACGATGAATACATGTAATATCGTATGGTTATATAACAGAGGTTAGAGGTGTGTAACATTAGAGAATGTATTTGTTTTGAGTTTTCAGGTTTGTCTGTTTTTGCGCAGTCACGCTGATTTTATTAGCTGCAGCGACCTCTAGTGGTCATACAGATTTTAATTTTCTGTCCAGCGCATATTCACACTGTCAGTTTGAAGACCGTTTCTTGCCATGTTTTGTGCTTTTGGCAAGGCAGCCGCTTGTCTGTTAAGAGAGAGAGTGTGCTCAGCATGCCAGAGTCTGCATTCCAGTCATTTGCCGTATGCTCCCTGAATATGTGCACATTTGCAGCTGGTTGTAACAGGATGTTACTTGGCTGGACGGCACAGTTTACGCTGCCAGTGGAAGGAGACAGGGGGCGAATTACTGAAATATAAACTTCTATTCTTCTGCACAATGAGACAACCACTCAAGAATCTCTGTAGGCTTCAAATTGGCTGTCTTTATCAAGTAAACTACACAACCATTGTAAATTGTATTTGCTACTTCTTGGGAATGTTATGAAAGCACCAGATCATTTTTCATAGATTCTGATGATAAACAGACCTTGTAGCTGAATCCAGCTTTAAATGTGAGGCCCATATTAGACATAATTACCTTTTTATATAAGAAATATAGACCTAACGTATGATGAAGCTGCGGAAATCAAGTCTCTACTGTCTTAACACTGGCATCTTTGCTGTTTCAAGAGTCAGAACAATAACTAGGATGCAGCCTTACCAGTAACAATCATTATCTATAAACTAAACCATAACAGCAGTGAATAATCAGAATTAATAACCTGAATTACTACTAATTTATTTGCAATTTCTATTTATCATTGTCATTTATTGATATTCACATTTTGAGAAAAGTGCTAGGACATGGCAAGTTGTCAAAAGAACTATATTTCAGTACAGGTTTTAAGTCAAAAGTCCAATTACACACATTTTTGCCTTCTCTAGCAGTGATCGTAGGTTTCAAAAATCTGTTTCAAAATGCCTTGTTTTGTGAAACTAAACTAAACTAAACTTCCAATAGCCTATCATCATATTTTTGTTGTTGGGTAAAAAAGTGAACGCAATAAAACCAAGACAGAGATTTTTTTATTTATATTATTTATTTCCTGTCAAATCTATATAAAAACCGTGAAATTGAGTAGAACCTACCCGATGACAACATGCCATTGGATCATAAAAGGTCTGTGTGTTTAGTGAATTGTATAATTTGAATAATGGTGGAAATGTTCAATAGTAAGAATTTTGAAAAAAAAAAAAAAAAAAATCACTGAGGTAAAAAGTGACAACTAGCCTCTGTCTCCCACTGATATAATGTTTGTTTTCTATTTCACACTTTTGCCAATTAAACTGAAAATCTAAAATTGGATGATATTGTATGAAGAAAACTGGGATAGAAAAAATGTAAAATAAACAAAAGAGGGCGAAATAAAAAGAGCGCCTTGATACATCATCATGGATTCCTAAGGCAGTGTTGATTCAACTTTGATTCCCCGGTGTAGTTATCCAGATCTCAGAGCAAATAATACACATCTGCACAGACATACGATGCACTTGCTTTAATTATGTTTCACTTTGAAAAAACAAAAAACAAAAAAAAACATTGTTTCTCAACGATGCTGCCTCTAATTGTCAAATAATGGAGATGAACAGACAGTGCAAATCTCTAGCTTTCTGCTTAAAACACAGCGATCTACCAAAGGACTCAATTTATTTGACGGGACCCCATAACAAACATTCCAGCCAGAGGTCTTTTTCTTTTTTTTTTCCTGGGCAGTGCTCCTGTAGCCTTGGCACAAACCCACCACTATCTTTTATTCTTTTGTAATAATACATTAAGTGGAAAACAGCAGTGGGTCATTGACAATTCTCTTTCTAGAATGATCTGTAGAGGCTCAATACGGCTTATTGCAGTAATGAGCATGAACAATGGACATACCAAAAGAAATACAAGATTTTCTCAGTCTTTTGAAGAGAAAAAGAATCGGTGATATGTAAAGCTTTTCTCTTTTTATTCTTCCTCAGAAATTCAGAGGAATGAAAAGAAATATTACAGAAACATCCATTGCTGCCGATATCTCCAGTGGGCAGAACTAATCAGTCTTCGCTTCTTGCCCAAGGTCTCTCCATTTCTGATGAACATTGTTCAGCCCCCCCCCCCAACAAAGGCAACATCAAAGCCGAAGCCTTGCGCTTAAAACAGCTCCGGCTTTGCAATCTACTTCAAATCCTGCATTCTTAAAACTTGTTTACAGAAAGATCAACTACAAAACTCCATGGGAAGACATCACTACCTTTCTGACATGAATAATTGAATTGGTGTGATAACCTTAAACTCTCTGTTTTGCCATAATTGCTTTGCTAAAAACATTCACAAAGCGCAGCACAAAGAATATCAACTACAGCTCTGCTAAGTTTACACACATGCAATACTCTGTTAAAAGAGATAGAGAAAGCCTCTGGCAGGGAAAGTTTTCAGAGTTTTGAAACTCAGAGAACACTTTCAAACTAGGAAGAGAGACAATACAGAGTGGAAAAGTGAACGAATGATTATGAATGATAACAAAAAGAATCAAACCTATAGCAAGAAATCCTGTCAACGCTATACCCACAACAACAAACTCCACAAAGTTAAGTGGAGATGAATTCAATACATTTGCATAGTGACACTGAAAACAACTCACAGACTGAACAAAAAGGAGAAGCACGAGAAAGCAAATAAGATCATTATTCTTTTTGGCTATTTGTGAAGTAAGATCATGTTTCTATTATAATAAAATGAAATGGTTATAAATAATAAATGCTGCGATTTAAATAATACCGTTTGATACACGGCACACAAGATAAGAAAAAAAAAAAACATATTCCTAAAAAACATGAAAGCTGTTACAGGAAAATGTTACATCTACTGAATTGTTGCATGAACACATTGTAAAGGCTGATGCCCTATTAGGCTATACATGTATAATTTATCAGAATTCTTTTGAATAATTTCAATTCATGTTGTCCAAGGACTTGCATGTCCGTCCACACATTGAGACGTTCTGCCACCTTGTGGCTTTGTCATCTTCTGCAAAGAGGAGGAAGAAATGTTTTTGCAGTTACCATCACACACACACACAGGTTTGTTTTGCTATCTTAGTGGGGACTCTCCATAGGCGTAATGGTTTTTATACTGTACAAACTGTATATTCTATCCCCCTACACTACCCCTATCCCTAAACCTAACCATCACAGGAAACATTCTGCATTTTTACATTTTCAAAAAAACATCATTTAGTATGTTTATTAATCCATTTCCCTCGTGGGGACCGCTGGCTGGGCCCCACGATGTAGGTGATCTCAGGTTTTTATTACATCGTGGGGCCATTTGGTCCCCACGATGTAATATAAACAAGAACACACACACACACACACACATAAATATATATATATATATATCTATATTCAAAGTGATCATGTCTTCAAAAGACATTATTAAACTGTGCCCCCGCAAACATTGAACTTCTCCTATATCTCCCTTAAGGACAGGTGAACGCAGATGAGTGACCTTGAGTTGATGGGCGAAGTGAGTGAAAAATAGTCTTTCATTAATATGTTTAGGTCTCAGAGCTGCCAGTGAAACAGGATGGATGAAACACGGTGAGCTCTGTGCGCTGCCCTGCTTTAAAGACAAACCACCTCTGGTGAAATGATGAACTCTCTAATCCTTTGTATTCATTCTTCTGCCCCCAGATTTAAACGGGTACACTGTCTCTTTTCTGCCTGTTAACAGGCAGCAGTATAATAATGTAGTTTCCTGTGATGTTTCGACACCATTGCTCCAGGCTCAAGCTTAGTCGGCAGCGTACGGGATCAAGAAAAAATGTGAGCCAGTGAAAATGGATAAAAATGGCCCATTGTACCCCAAGGTAGGGAATGATAACTACTAACGTGAGGCACAAACAGCATAATAAATTATTAGAGATTCTCTGCTCTTGTTCCAGCAGACCAAAATCAAACTTTTCAGCATATGCTTGGCAGGCCATTAAAAGAATTACTTCATGCTCTGAAAACAGAGGCCTAATGTTAATTTGGATATTTCATCAGAAATGTACAGTACACTCTCCAGATTAATTAACTTTCCTGTGTTTAATGTTCTCTGCAAGAAAATAAAGTGCTCTAGCATTAGACCCAGATATTTTTAAACTGTAAGTGTTGTTTTTTGAGGTTTACAGGAAGGTATTTTTTTATTATAAATTAATGATTTATTATAATCAATTCACATTTAAAGATTAATTTGATTTTGTTGTCTCATCACATGTCTCTCTGAACCCACAGCTCAGATGTCAACCCATGTAGAAGACGACGTTCTTAGGACCTTGCGCAACATTCCATAAAAGTTCTCTAAAGGTGACAAATTCCGAACCTTTACAGAACATTTGGGACGTTCCTAAAACATCCTCTTTTGGTAATGAAAGTGCTGCAGTTAAAGATTCCTTATATGACTTTAGGGGGACGTTCCATTTTGGTTGTTTTATGGTCACATAAGAATGTTACAAAGAGGACAATTGGGACATTAACAGAACGTTCCCACATGGTCCTCTGTTGATCATTTAATAACGTTCCCGATATGACATTAGGTGGACGTTCTTTTTTGGTTATTTTATGGTCGTGCAAAAACGTTACAAATTGGACATTTAGGAAGTTAACAGAACTTCCTATATTAATAGTCCCCTAAACATTCCCATAACGTCCTGAAGGTCCACCAAATAACATCCCCCAGACCTTAAAAGAACTCCACATCGTGACCATCTCTGAACGTTCTGGGAACGTTACCAGGTGACAGGTTAGATGTTGATGTTTTATAGAAAATAATAAAGTTTGAAGTCAACGTTAAGTCAACGCATTTGTTTTAGATGGGCTCTTGATTCTTGACATTTTAACATTAGATTTTTTTTCTGGTTGCTTTAACTGTGTTTACAAAACACACTTGTTATAGCAAAAATTGCAAGAGAAATTCTGGTCGGATGAATTTGGTTATTTGTGATGGTGATTCAATCATCATGGAGTGTCCTGATTCACTGATCCTCTCCAGGGTCTAAACTCTGAGTGTTAAC
>RJVU01079141.1:2685793-2714103 GCA_003731715.1 Anabarilius grahami
TTTTATGACAGTCAAATGTTCAGATTTTAAAATTCATTATTTTTTGAGCAGTTTTGAGTTTTAAGCAGCCTCTTTAAGACTCACACAGACATCATGAATCAGAGTATGAACCTCAACAATGGTGAAAATAAACAAAAATCTTTTTTTGTGACTTTAGTAGCTTGTTGTGTGATGCTCAGAGTTAATCTGAAAATTGTCACCATTGTTGAGGTTCATACGCTGAATCTTGATGTCTGTGTGAGTCTACATGATCCTCTCTGAATAATTTCTGCATAATGACAAAAACTTCAAAAAAATCAAAACAGGACAGAATTTTATGCAGTATTATAGTGCTACAATAATGTGAAAGGAATACTATATTTAAAGATTGAATAAGGCCATGTATGACAATGATGAAATCATCAACTATAGGCAACCAAATTAATTTCTTTGTAACAAATGTGCTTTAGAAACACACAGTTACAACAATTGGAGAAAAACTAAAGTTAAAACATCAAGGGTCAGGAGTCCAACTAAAGCAAGCGCTTGCCCCCATAACGGTGACTTCAAATGTTATTATTTTCAATAAAACATCAACAATATTTAAAGGCAATGATTGTGTAGTTGTTGATAAAGTTGTAACATCACAAATAAAATATGGTTTCCTAAATGTTCAGAGAATGTCCTGAATGTTCTGTGAATGTCCGCCAAATAACGTCCCCCAACCCTTAAAAGAACACATCGTGACCGTCTCTGAACGTACTGGGAACGTTACTAGGCAACGTCCTTAAAGGATTAGTCCACTTTCATATAAAATTTTCCTGATAATTTACTCACCCCCATGTCATCCAAGATGTTCATGTCTTTCTTTCTTCAGTCGAAAAAAAAATGAAGGTTTTTGATGAAAACATTCCAGGATTATTCTCCTTATAGTGGACTTCAATGGACTCCAAACGGATGAAGGTCAAAATTATAGTTTCAGTGCAGCTTTCAAAGGGCTTTAAACGATACCAGACGAGGAATAAGGGTCTTATCTAGCGAAAAGATCGGTCATTTTCGAAAAAAAAAGGGTAAATGTATATGCTTTATATAAACAAATGATCGCCTTATAAGTGCTTCCACCAAAACCGCATTTCCGTATTCTTCGAAAAGACGGAACGAACGCAGTAGTTTTTTCCGTAAGTAGAATAGGGAAGGCGTAGGACATACAGTGTAAGCTTTTTGAAGAATACGGAAATGCGGTTTTGGCGGAAGCACTTAGTTGGCACTTCCCCATTGAGAATAGGCAACAAATTTCGATCTGAAGTATACAGATAGAAATTTGTTGCCTATTCTCAATTGGAAAGTGCCCAAGCAACATTGCTCGGCAAAATTGCCTGGTGGCATTGCTCAAAAGGTTTATCTCACAGTCCTGTACAATTTAACATTTTAACATGATTGAAATCACTGTAGATTTATGAGCATATGACAACTTATAGCATCTTTATTTTAAGGTGTCTGTGTTATAGTTTAATTACAGATTTAAGTACTTTTTTTTTTTTTTTTTGTCCACGGATTGAAGCGACCACCTTCATTTATAGCACACGTATAAACACAAAAATCTGCACGAAATTTGCATTTGTTCTGAGCCACTTCCAATTGTGGTTTTAAATCAGACACATATTCGATATCTGGATATAAACACGGATATGATTCCCCTTGTAATTCCAAGCAACCACAAGGCGAGGGCGACACATTTGCCCACAAAGATAAGAAGGGTCTGTCTGCGTCACGCAGTACTACAAACCACACCCCTGTAAATTACACCTATGACAACAAGTTACGACTCCTGCGAAGAAACAACCGTGGATGTCATTGACTGAAACAATCTTTTGAAGTAAATTATTTTATGTTTTTTGTATGAAATGTTTGTAAGACAAGCTTATATTGCTTTCAAATCTTAAGTATGAAATATCAGCTATAGTAAAACACAATTAATTATACTATCAAATTAATACAGACTCATGGTAATTATAGCTAAACCTACCCTCCACACAAAACTTACCCTAAACCTACACCTTTCATAAAAATAAAAAGTAATGTAGTTTCATAATTAAAAAAATACTTTAAAAACTGATGAAAAACAAACAGGATGACTATGGTGTCTGGTGACATGTTATACTATCTGTATGCCTTATCACTAGGTGGCGATATTGAAGCTTATAAAGCAAGGAAAGTGAAGTAGAAGAAGAGCAGTACTAGTGACGACATCAGCGATTTCAGAGGGGCTCTGATGACATCACAAATGGCAGTTTCATTGTAGGGGGCGTAATTGGTAGGGGCGTGGTTTGCTGTGGGACACAATCGGACACACTTGGCAAAGATAGGCCTAGATTTTTTAATGTCATATTAAGAATCAGACATGCCTGTATTCAACATTTACTAATACATTATTTACATCTTTTTAACATTAGTTAATGCACTGTGAACTAACATGAACAAACAATGAACAACTGGATTTTCATTAACGTTAATGAAGATTAGTAAACACAGTAACAAATGTATTGTTCATGGTTAGTTCATGTTAGAGGTTCACTCTGAGGTCTGACGGTCACGCCGGCGATACCACCACGGTTTTTTTCTTACCAGTGTGAAAGAGACTCAAAATACTCCGTCAATGTTGCACATATAATTAAGAGTTATACACCATTTTAATCTGTGAAATATCTTCTTTCATTTGTGTACACTCAGAGTAAAAACAAAATGTTGTACTTTTTGTAAAATAAAGAAAACTAACATGATGCGAGATCTCTCGTCTCCCTCTGAACGAACTCCAATCTGATAGTTCTCAGAAAATGAACTGTAACTTAGTGAATTCTAATGACAAAAAAATTACACTTATGTCAAAAGAAACGTTGAGATGTCAGCTTTTAAATCGTGTAAGTCAAATCGAAAACAAACCTTCTGTGTTTATGTAATCTGTAATCAAAGAGAGCCATGTCAGAAGTCCGTGATTCAGCTCATTACCCACTAATGCGGCCACGCCCACGGAGCGAGCGCTATTCAGACGCAAATTCAGTCAATACATGCAGACATAGTTTCAATCGTGTATTTATTATCTTGAAAAGTGTTTATCTGGATGTTAAAACAGTGGTTAGGGAGCTCTAGAAGACATGCAGTTAGTTCCTGGTTCTTCTTCCTCTTTATATGGATTTGTGGACTAAATGTGTACAGAGCGCCCTCCGGCTGCAAGTATGAATTGAAAACAGTATCCAGCACTCATAGTGATGAGAATAAATAGAATAAATATTACTCCTCTGTATAGAAATTTGACAAACATATAAGAATCATATTTCAATCAATATTTCTCCAAATGTGAATGCTTTTAAGCTAAAAGCCTATATGAAATGCCATAGAGGTAACATAATTGTTCAGACACTTTGCATCACAGAAATACATTATATTTTAAAGAATATAATAGAATACCATTATTTTAAATGGATCTGAGACATGATTACAGAGGGTTTTTTTTTCACAGCCTACCTGACTGAAAGAGCTCATTAATATGCAAGTCATTTCAGCTCATTGCTATTCAATTCTTTTGTCTTCTCAGGTGTAAATGAGCCATTATTCATGATCATTCACGCCTCCATGCATACTGTTTCTCTTGACAAAAAGTGTCTTACAAAAACTAAATCAATATATTGTTTTATATGAAGGAGTAGGCAGCATAATTTTTACATAATTCTGAAGCAAAAACTCTAGTCTACAACCTCCAATACCCAGAGGTCTTATGAACACAGATTTAATATACTTTTTTTGGCCTTATTTCAGTGACTTAAGTTTTTTGTTTTTTCAATAACCACGCATAAACGTTATTCCTTCAAAAACACAAACATGTACATACATGTTCCTCACATATTATTGTAGCCTAGTTTGTGCTGAATACAGTGTAATGGCACTTGTGTCATTAATATGTTTATGAACAACTGAAAAAAGCACAAATGTCAGGGCATGTCAAAACTTCTCCAGGGCCCCAAAAATTCTCAGACCCCAGAGGGTTAATATATTAACAAATGTTTAACTAATGAACCTTATTGTAAAGTGTTACCAAAAAAACAGAAACATTTTTTCTTTGTATAGATGACAACAATGTAAAAACGACTAAAAACGCTGTATTATGCATGCCAGGTCAGTAGTTGCCTATCAGTTTGTAAATACTACACGCCTGCGCACATTACGCATTCTTTTACAGAGCACTCACGCCAAATGCACATCTCTATAGACTAAACACGTGCATGCAGTCACCGTTTTCACAGATCCTCGTTTTTGTTGAGATGATACATTATCTTTTCAAAAACTTAAACTTTGAAACCTGTTTTCAAAAGTTTGCATTTTCAAGCCCCAAAACGCCGTTGTCGTGTAAATGAATGGCCAAACCGCATACAAAGTGTTTCATTTTTAGTTGAAATGGTGTGTGTAAACAGCCCCTAAAAGGAATGGCTTTTTTTTTTATTATTGAAGTGGAAACTTTATATATAGAAATTGTGCACACACAGAAACATTCAGGAGCATAGAAACTGGTTTTCAACTTCTTCTCCGTGAATTTTATAAATAAAACAGTGTCACTACTGAGAGCTACCTTATATTTCTCAGCAACGAGGTGATAACTTTGCTGTTTTTGTAATTAAACTCATAGTTTCAATATCACACAGAGACAGTGTACAGACACAGGTAATTCACACACACATCTCTCTCTCTCTCTCTCTCTCTCTCTCGTTAATAGAATGCAACAGTTGAGTTCCAGAAGTAAAAACTCCATTCACATTCTCCATAGGGAAATTGATTTTTAACAATAACTTATAAACCTTAAAGACAGCCATATTGTGAGCTACGAGGCTGTTAATTGATAGCACTTGCTGTTGAAGCCATCATCCAATGTTATTTCATCTTAGTTTTAAAATAATCATGTTCAACAGTGAAATTTGTAGTGGAAAACTACATTACCCATGATGCATATCAATTTCCACCAATCAGAGTCGAAATAAGAAAAATCGGTAACACTTTATAATTGCACACTATGAAATATTAGTTAAGCATTAGTAAATAGTCAATTCATTAGTTATAAAGCATTAACAGACACTAATAAGCAGTTTATAAATACAGCTATAAATGCTTTGTTCTTGATTTATAAGCATATCTATAATGTGTTTAATAATTGTATGTACATACTTAATGATCAAGGTATCATTTCTAAATTATGTATTACATTATTTACAAACCAGTTATTTAGGAGTTGTCAGTTGTTCATAAGATCATTTAGGAAGTGTAAGTAAATGATTAATAAACTATTTAAATTTACATTTATTCATCGTATTATATAGATATATAGTAAAAGTTACTCAGTGTGTTGATAAATGCTTTATTAACACACATTCCTACTGTAATTCATGATTAATTCAGGTAGTTATAAAACATTTAGTAGTTGTCAGTTGACTATTTTTGTGAGCTCATCTAAAGTGAGGACTATTTATGCCTCGTAAAGCTTTACAAAGGAGATTTAAAGGCTCCTCAGTTATCTTCTACACTGCTGTTCTCTAATGTTTTAAAGTTAGTACTGAGGTAGTTTTGACACTGTGAAATATTTTATTATATTATTATTGTTTTATAAAAACATTTTTTTTGTATTTTGGCACTCCTGTAATCCAGTGTTGGCACTGGTAAATTTTTATTCAGCAATGTTTACACTTTACAGAAATTTATTTTTATATCAGATTGCTTAGGCTTAGTTTCATTTTACTGCATGTTTTCTGGAGGTGTACAGGAATTTGTATTTTCTGTGACATTGCAGAGGTTTATTTTTAATTTTATATCAAGTTACCTGTTGTAAAGTTTCATTTTTTTCTTCCTTGAAATAAATATTTCTATGTTCTGTATCCTTTAAATCTCCTTTATAAAAGCTTGAGCTCACAAAAATAGTCAACTGACAACTACTAAATGTTTTATAACTACCTGTCCTGAATTAATCATGAAATACAGTAGGAACGTGTTAATAAAGCATTTATTAACACTGAGTAACTATTACTATATGTCTAAATAATAAAATGTATAAATGTACATTTAAATAGTTTATTATTCATTTACTTACACTTTCTAAATGATCTTATGAAAAACTGACAACTCCTAAATAACTGGATTGTAAATAATGTAATACAAGTTTTATAAATTATAAATTGATCATTAATAAACACAATTATTAAACACATTATAGATATGCTTATAAATCAAGAACAAAGCATTTGTAGCTGTATTTATAAACTGCTTATTAATGTCTATTAACATTTATAAATGATGAATTGACTATTTACTAATGCTTAACTAATGCTTCATAGCGTGCAGTTATTATAAAGTGTTACTGAAAAATCAAAATGTTGAAAAAAAAAAAATACTATTGATGCACATTTATTACATTTTATTTTATTAACTTTAGCTTCTTAACTTTCACTTTGCTTAGCTTACTTTTTGTTTAACAAATATTTTTTTTTTCCAAACAATAAATGGCAGACCCTCCTTTACTACTGGTCTAAAACAAAAATGTTACGCAATTATATCCCACATAACAGACAAGTCTATGCGCTCTTATTCATCAAAAATGTAATATGCTAACTGTATAACTGTGCTTGTACATATTGTAAAAACACTTTTGCATAAAGATGTGTTGCTACTGTCCAACTGGCTAAGAAACCACTTCATTTTTCTTTTAGCCCTGCATAGGTTTGTTCATGGTTTTTAAGGATGTCACACAACTGTTCATGTTGGTATTTCTCTAATTTGGTTAGCTTCTACCAAGTAACAGATGCTTTTGAGACATAATGCAATAGTTTCCTTAGTGGTTTTCGAATTGATGGTAAATGCATATGAAATTTAGGTCATGAGTGATGACCCACTAGTTCTTACCCAGTGGTTTAAAATATTCTTTTAAAAAATGGATTCCAGTCACTGACAATGTCATGAATGAAAACTTTCAATTTCAATTACACTCTCTATCACTGCATGCAGAGTTTAAATATGTGGTTTAAAATACATTCGAACAACAGTGAACAACAAAACCAGAAGAAAACAAAAATGCAATTCAGGAATTCATTATCATATGCTTATAAACAAGACAGTTGCCTGTATCTACACTCAAAAAAATGATTTGTTGATGCTGTTCACTTTATTTAAACAACTTATTTTGATTCAACACCATTGTATTAGGTTTCTGGTTCAAATTAAATTGCTTCATGTTAAACTGACTTAAAACGATTACTTTTTGACTTAACTTACTGTTTTCATATTAAAATAACATGTTTCAATCAAGTAAACTCAAAAAGGACTCAATCAAACAGGACTTTCACTTCCCATCATGCTTTGCAAAGGGGCTGATCTGGGAGAGTAAATGTTGAAATAAAGTGTTATTTTAAGCAGTTTTTAGCAACATGAGAAAATGGAGGGACTTTTTAATGTTTACTTTCTATTATGTTGGTATTTAAATGTTTATGTTATGTTAATAGTTTTGGGGTTACCATTGTGGTGAAGTGTAGAACATGTGCTTGGGTTATCTAACAATTATCTAACAATAACTAAAGTTTTTTAATAATAAAAACAACTATAATGGACATGCCATAGATGGAATAAACTCATCTTCTGGCTAACACTTAACATTAAGAGTCTTTACAGAGTAAAGATTTTGTAAAAGTTGTGAAAATTGTTCTTGAATGCATCCACTAAATAAACTAATCCATTAAACTGGGTTACTTTTTTAAATTTCTGTTTGATATTCATTTTAGGATAGTTAAACTTAATGGTTTTGGACAAAATTAAGAATGTTAACCTGATTCAACTAAATGGCATTGAGTTAACCTTATGTAATAAATTTAAGTTAACTGAAATAAATAATTTTAATTAAATTCAACATAACCAAATTATGTGGAACCTGTTGACATAAAAAAATTAAGTAAATCCAACGTATAATTTTTTTGAGTGTATTATCAAACAACTTAAAACTGCAATCTCCACTAAAAGTACAGATTTCAACAACAACAACAAAAAATGCTTATAATCACTTCCTGATAAACTGAAAAGCATTCCAGCCAATTATGACATTATTATTGACCACATCCCTAGGTGTGCAAGTCCACCTCCCCACCATCTTTTCTGTCTATTTTTTAACACCGGCAGTAACTTCACCCAAGAAGAATTCACCCTCTGTCTCTGGAATAATCCATATCGCGAGCGGGGGATTTACAGTATGTCTCAACATCACCTCACTTCATAAAGACCCAATGAACTATTTCTCCGTGACAAAATAACACGACCTTACCTTTTCACTTTCTCTTTTAAAGAACGTAAACATTTCTTTTGGTCTTCGTACATGGTATGATTTGTGTACGCACAGACCGAACATCCCTCCTGGAGTTTTAGTTCAACCTGCAGAATTTTAGGCAAAATGGCGACATTGTAACCGATGGAGGACGAAAAAAAGGACTGTAATCAAGTACCATGACAAACTTGTCCCATGTTATAGTGTCAGTCTCTGGAAAGGTAGGTTTAAAGCTTACAAACGTCTTCCCTTGCTGGATTTATGTTTAACCGTGTTGAGAAATGAGTGCGCGATGGGTACAGTGAGTCCTTGCATGGGCACAAGAGCTTAAATACACGGGCATCAGGTATGTCAACACCGTGCCAGTCACGAATCGTGCAAGCTAACATTTCACCCCTCCGCTGTCACGCTATTGCTCTGAATAGTATTGCATTTGGGGGAAAGTTGGACGCTCTTCTTCCATCTGAGGTTCCTCGTTTTCCCCCTGCAAAACACTTTATACACACTTTTACAAGGTGGGTGTCAGAATCGATTCAAAGCGGTGTCAGTCACTGGCTGAGACGAGCCGTTTTCCGTGTCAGCGGGGAGTTTGTGTCGCGGCCTCTAGGTCGCGGGTTTGACACTTGAAGAGCGCAGACGCGTTCAGACGTTCTTCTTGAAGGCGCTCGGCGCGACCTTGATTGGAGGGAATCTGTGCGCTACGCGTTTGCGCACCGCGGCAAACAAACATGCCGCCAGCCTATTGCTTTCACTTGTAAACCACAGTCGATTATTTTGAATGGTGCTTCAAAATAGGCCCTATGTGAAAAGATTCTTGCATGCCCCCTGAACTTTTAATAGCTGTAAACGCACATTTTATAGTGTTTTCAAATGAAATAACAGCACTGATATGTGTGTGGCCTACTGTATGGCAGTAGACATCATTTTGATAAATCCTGCTTTACCTCCGTTAGTTCTGGACTTGCAGATGGACAAACTATGTTTTACTGCATGATAACTTTTTGTGCCGAAGTAAAATCCTGCTTTAAAGTCACCATGAAATCAAAATTGAAAAAAATCGTAAAATCTCTGAAATATTTGAGTAGGCCTATTTATTATAAATAACTCATATCCCTGATGTGGGCCATTAATTCATGTTGGCCCAGATCTGGCCCACATCTGGTCCGTGTGTAATCCACATGTACCAGATGTGGGCCGGATCTGGGCCACACTATGTTGCTGTCTGGGATGTTTACATCATCATCATTATTTATTTTTTTTTAATTCATGTTCCCCCTCCTAATCTTTAATCGAAATAACTTCTCCCACTTTCAACAACAGCTCTTCTCTTCTCTGATGACATGTTCACTGGCGCGAGGGTGGGGCAACCTGTCACATGAGTTTGCAGCAATAACAAACAACAAAAGCGATCCATTCAATTCCCGTCAAACAAAATCGAGTCCTGCTTACATTTTTTCTTGTTCCAGAAGCTGTTTCACTTGGATATATGACACGATAAACAGGGATGGGCAGCATTTATGATACATGTATTTCAAATACAAAATAGTATTTTGTAATTTGTATTTGACAGGGTTGATGAAAATGGCTTTGTATTTTGTATCAAAATACTTTAGTGTTTTGTATTTTTAAAAGTCTACATGAGGACATCATAAAATTGCGGCCTCTGATTGGTGCCTACTCAGTAGTTTGCAGAGACTTGTTGCGATCAGAAAAGAAAATTGATCCATATGGAAGAAGTTGGTCAAGAAACGTGCAGGTTGCCAGCGTTCCATAAATTTTTTCCATAAATTGCTATAATTTTTAAAAGCTCATATTAAGTTTTGGTGTTCGTTTTAGTAGGCTAGGCTAAATAGTATACCAATTTACATAATGTTCTTGAAAATAGTTATACCGAGCAGCAGCCCCCCCTATATTTATGATTAACAATCAAATGATTAATTATTTAAAAACTAGTTGCTATGAATACAGAAGCCATCAGTTGTCTTCTTATAAATGACTTGTTTGTCATTGAGTCAGTGTTGCTGATGCAAAGTAGGCCCTTCCTTACCAAACACCAAGTAACTAAATTAGGATACAATTATGAGTCATTTGCAAACATTATACTGTTGGTTACTTTAAAACTAACCTTCATCTGGGAGATCACAGGGATATGTGAATATTTGATCTGTTAAAGCCACAATATGTAAATTTTTGCCGCTAGAGATCGCTCATTCAAAACAAAGGCGCAGCTCGATGACACCTTGATTTCACGGAATCATGGGAGGTGTTGTCTTCACGTCTACAGCCGCTGGAAAAGAATCGGGATGAGACTCAGGCAGAAATCATGTTCATGGATGAGATTATTAACGTTACTGGAAGCAGAGCATGGCCGAGTGCTGTGGGAGCAGTAACGAGGCCGCTGGAGCGATTGCTAATGAGAGACGAGCGCGACACATGTCTCGACAGCATCTTTTATTATGCCACAGTCGCTGCTTCCGCTTCTTCTGGTCATGTGCGCGTAGGTTAAAGTAGCGCTGTTTATCATATTAGATACATTTGTGTGTTGAAAGTTGTTATAGTGCTACTCTGTGCTTTCGCTCGGCGGCTGCTTTGAGACACTTTTTGCACACTGCAGTAAGCTAGATCGATATTAGTCATGGTAAAACATGGTACTCACTGTAAATCAAGAAAACAAGAACAAAAAGACCTGGGGCCAGACTTACTAACAGCTCGCGCCAGCGCAAACTCTCTTTTGGCATTAAAAAACTACTGTCGGGATTTACTAAAGACACGCAGTGTAAAATTAGTGCTGAAAAGGCATGGACTGAGTTGTTTTTGCTGCTGACCTTATTGCATATGCATTTGTAGGAGTTTCCCTTTCAGACACAAAATTTATGGGAGGAGAGTATTTAAATGAATCACGCAATGCGATATACTAATGCGATATTTGCGCTCGTCAATTTACTGGTATTTATGCCATTTATTTAACGGCCTAAAAAAAAACAATTGCACTGCTCTTGGTAGATTGCGTTAGTCATTATGTAAATGATTTGACTGCGTCTGTGATCTTTAATTTGCGTGTCAGCAGTAGATCACGCGCAAAACTTGCCACTCCCATCGACACATTTGTGGAATTGCGCTCTCACGCTAATTTGCCCCGTTTGGTAAATCTGGCCTTTAATGTGTTAAGCTATATAACATGATGAGTTTTCTGTTGATGAATGTATCCAAACAGTTGCTCCCCTGTCTAATAAAACACATAATATTCAGTACTGATATATGATGTCATTGATAGGCAACACACGGACACGGTCTGTGTCCTGGTTAAAATTGCTTATTTCTCTGGATTTAAACATTCTTGGAAACATTTGGGATAATGTAAGTACACAAGTCAACAAAATATATAACATTGTTCTAGTGGTTTTTGGATATTTTAATCTAAAAATCCTACATATTTGTGCCTTTAACTGGTTGTATATGTCCGATTTATTGCATGACTCGGGCATGACAAATAGGCCAATTGATGAAAGGTTTGCGAAGAAATTTCATGCTCCCTTGTAAAAGTATTTTAAAGTATTTTTAAAATACAAAAATACAGTTTGTTTATTTTTATACATGGTGTGGCTGCTGTAATTTGTATTTTATTTTGATACATTTAAAATTAAGGTATTTGGTATTTTATTTTAAAATACATTTTGATGTATTTTTGCCCATCCCTGACGATAAGGAAGAAAAAGACTATCACATCTTTGGTTTCATGCCAACTTTCACCTTTTTGTTTTGCCCTAAAGATGCCAACCATGACATTTTCATTTGCTCACTAGTCCAATGTTAGACTTGAAAGCATGTGACTTGTCAGCCGTAACTCAGAGACTTTTTACCTACACATAAAATTTCTCCTTTGATTATATTTAATAAAATCTATAAATTAACTAAATAATTGCAATAATATCATAACAAAGATTGCAACTGGACTGTATATCAGCACTGCCGTGATTCAGCCATAAGCAAGACAATTAAACTAGGGATAGAAACAAGCAGTGAAAAAGAAAAGACTCCACACTCATGATGACACAATGCCCTCTCTGCACCACTCACATAATCTGGCCTTGAAAGCAGTTACCATGGTAAATACACAATACTAAAATGAACAGTTAATGAAACATATGGACACTGCTCCTGATGAATAGAATAAGCATCATGCCTGCTTGCTAATCCTTCCCAGCTAACACACGAAGTAGAAGTTACGTAATTTATTGGGACTTTTTGGCAATTTCATAACTTACTTATTGACAACGTAACTATGACGTTGCATGCTCGTAATTTATTTTGCTCTTTATATATAGTGATAGGATATATAGTGCGCGCCGCTGCATTTGCACGTGCAATTGAAGATTGAGCTCTACAAGCACAGTATAACATTTGACAGGACAGGAAAGTTTGTTTTTCTGAGGTGAGAGACTTTTTTTTTTTTGCAACAAGTTACGAAAATAATGTTATAATATTGTCACTGACATATAGCTTGACAACATCTCATCTGACTGAAGATACTGAATCAGGAATGCGTTGTTCTGAGGGACTACTTACTTAAACTGCGTCTGACAGAAGAGTCAACAGCTTTCACGCATGTCTTTCAAAATAAAAGTCTTGATTCTAGTGTTGTTGTACTTGAGACTGGTCTTAAGACCATTTTTTGGAGCTCTTAGTCTTGTCTTGGTCTCAACCTTATTTGTACTCGGTCTTGTCTCGGTCTCAGACTAAGAGGACTCGGGATTTTGTTTTAAGACCGGTCAAGACCACAACTGTGAGGATATCACAAAATTACCAGTGCATTGTCTGATAGATTTATTAACATCATTATTGTGATTGGATGTAACATTTCTTGTCTTGGTCTCAACCCCTTAAAGTCTTGGTCTTGTCTTGGTCTCAACACGCATTGGTCTTGATCTCAGATTAGGTGGTCTTGACTACAACACTACTTGATTCAGAAAAGAAAAAAAAAAACCGTTGCTGTTGTTTCTATGACTGCACAATCCACAACCCACTCAAAACGGTCTTGTGAACAACTTTTGGGTTGCGACCCACCAGTTGAAAAATACTGGTGTAGGGCCTCCTTTTGCAGCCAATACAACATCAGTTACAAGTCTTGCACAGTGGCCTGAGGGATTGTGAGCCATTCCTCTTGCAGAACAGCTGCCACTATGTGATGCTGGTGGAGGAAAATGTTTTCTGTCTTACTCCTCCAAAATACCTCAACTTGGCTCAAAAATATTTATATCTCAGGTGTGCATTATTTTCTAAGAATTCAATGGCCCGGAGTCAATTATTCCGCTTATACTATGGTTACCACACCTCAATACACTGCTCCGATGTTGTATTTCTAGACATCTGTCAGGTTTTTGTCCTTGAAACACTCTTGTGTGTGAGACTAATTTCTTACACATCTCATCCCAAGCCAATTCCAAAACATCATCATTTGCTAATTCCAAAACATCATTTCAGAACTAGTAACGAAGGCTTGAGCCTTGATAGCAAAATAATATCATTGATACAGTTCTTAACGCAGTTGAGAGAGAGAGAGTAAGAAGCATATGTGAATTAACCTACCTGATCTGTGCGTCTCTACTAATAGCGAAACTATAAGTTTATCTCAAGAACCGCACAGTTATTACCTCGCTGGTGAGTCTTGTATCTTAAGTTGTTAAACTATTTTACTCGTCAGAGTTTAATTCGTCAGAGCAGTGCTGACCAAACGCTTCTGTGCGAGTGTGTGTCAGTACTATACAGCAACGTGAAAGAGAGAGAGAGAGAGCGCAAGAGAGTATGCGCTTTCAGGATACAATAAAATGTATTTTGTGGCAAAAACCATGACAATAATTTGTCGTTTCCATCCTATTGTTTACTTTATTTATTTGCTTGGTCAGTGTCGTTGTGGGTTTTGTTTCTTTTGTAGTTGTAGGCTGTAAGGACCTATTGAAATAACTGAAAACATTTGGCGAAGTGATATGGAACTGTAATGAGGTCAAGACCTGCTAGAACTACTTTAGCCATGTGTTTCCCTGAAAATAATTGCACACCTTAAAACGTTGGTCAACCAATCAGTTTCGGGCATTCAACAGCCCCGTAGTATAACATGCTGATACATGACACCCCCTTCAGGGTACAATGTTTGAACGATTAGGTGCATGTGATCTTCCAAAATGGTTCGGTAGTCCTTGGCATTGACACACCCCCGTGCTTCTGTCTGGCCTTGTAACAGTCCAGGTGTTAAGCCTCTTTTGGGCTTCTCCACACCGTAACCCACAGATGTGGGAAAAACAGTGAAAGTGGACTCATCAGAGAACAATACATGTTCCATATTTTTCACACCCCAAAATTTCCAATGCTAGAACCATTAAAACCAATGTTTGGCATTGGCACAAGTAACCAAAGGTTTTTTGCTATAGCAGCTCGATCATGAATACTGACTCTGTGGAGCTCCCGGCAAACACTTTAGGTAGAAACAGGAGATTCGAGGTGCACATTTAATTCTGCAGTGATTTGGGCAACTGTGGTTTTATGTTTTTTGGATACAATCCGGGTTAGTAGCTGTTGGATGCTGTTCCTACTTTGTGGTGGTATGCTAACATTACCCTGGATACCATAGCTCTTGATACACCACAAAGACTTGCTCTCCTGGTCACAGATGAGCCAGCAAGACTCGCACCAACAATTTGTCCTCTTTTGAACTCTGATATGTCTCCTATTGTTGTGTGGATTGCAATATTTTATGTACAGCTGTGCTATTGTTCTGCTTATTCAGCCTTCACACTGCTCTTACTGATGAAATGTAAAATCAGTGAAGATTGGCCACCAGGCCACGCATATATAGACATGAAACTACCAATACTATTGGCCAGTGTTTCAGTTTCAGTCTCCAACCCCATATACTGTATATCTGCACACTTTGAACTCTGCTTGACCAATCAGAATAGTTCTATAGACATATTTAATAGCAACGACAGTTTGGCTGGTTGTTTTGAAGTATGACCTAGATTGTTTCTGTGGACTGCTATTGCTAATGTGTGGACTGAGTTGCAAAATGTTCTTCTATTTTTTTTTTTTTTTCATTTGCTCCCAAGTACCCTGATTATTGATCATTAGTTCTTTGCAACTCTGTTTTCTCATTCTTAATTATCTAAGTAAATGTTCACAATTAAGCTATTTTTACACACAATGATGATACAGATATTGATGCGTTGTTATCATAGACACTGGATAAAGACTTTAGCAGATTTAATGGTTATTTCCCTTTCAAAATCATGTCTATTAGAATCATCTTCAATTATGACAAATTACTTCATAATTTAATCAACAATTAAAAAAAGGCTTTTTTCTCTGCTTATTTTTTTATAAATAAGAGGTAATGATTGTTTTACAATACACCTACTTAAATATTGATTTGGGTTTTGTTATTAATTTACTTGTAGAGACTTGTAGAGAGTCTGTGGATGTCGGAATGAGTAATCTGTTCCTGGATGAGAGATCAATTATAAATTGATGCTATAGACAACGATCATTACTTTGAAATAATTCACACTCCTGAATCTAGCGATTGACCAATCAGTATCAAGAATACCAGAGAGCTGTGTAATATTATAATGCACACGTTAGATACCCGTGAAAGGCATAGACCTTTTTTTTTTTTTGTCCTGAGAAAACTTCCAGTTTATTCAAAGTTCATGACAGAATCCTGTCTCAGTCCATGTGTATTTTGATAGTAGTCATCTTAATATAATGTAAACCGCAGTCTTAACAGAGATTTATGAGGAAAAAAAATCATATTACTAAAGCTAACTGAAGAAGGTCAAGACCAGGAGCAGGGCTCAGGCACACGCAGACTGCAACACACACGCTCACAAATTTATAATCAAATCCTGTAAAGATAGATTACATAGCATGACTAAGTAAATGAAATACTTAATTTCACAAAAATTGATTATGTGTCACTCAGCAAGGTCAAATATTTGCACTGAGACGCATTTGTGGAATGTGCAGAATGATAAAAATCGGTCCCATCTTTCCTGTTTTTGCTTGGCTCCCAGTTCGCAGTGTTCTAAATGAAGACACAGGGGACTGTTTTAATGGAAGTACACTGGCCTGAATTAGCAAGCCAGCACTACTGCAGCTGGGCCGGAGAGATATTTCAGTAAGCTGTTGATCTAGCCAGAACATTGAGACCTGCATAAATCTATTAGTGGAAGAGGCCAAGAGAGAGAGAGAGGCCTATTTATCCTGTGCTATGGTATGACTATTAGCTGCTCGTTCAATATCATTTAACCTCCAGCATGACCTCTCTTTACAGCCACCAGACTCATTAGTGTATTACAATGTAACATGCTCTATTACTTAAATGAGATGTTGACCTTTATGATTAAGGGGCTGAGTTTTGGTGATATATATACACCCCTGAAAGGGTGCTGTGGTATCTGGCACCAAGATGTTAGCAGCAGATCCTTTAAGTCCTGTATGTTGTGAGGTGGGGCCTCCATGGATCGGACTTGTTTGTGCAGCACATCCCGCAGATGCTCGATTGGATTGAGAGCTGGGGAATTTGGAGGCCAAGTCAACACCTCAAACTCACTGTTGTGCTCCTCAAACCATTCCTGAACCATTTTTGCTTTGTGGCAGGGAGCATTATCCTGCTGAAAGAGGCCACAGCCACCAGGGAATACAGTTTCCATGAAAGGGTGTACATGGTCTGCAACAATGCTTAGGTAGTTGGTACGTGTCAAAGTAACATCCACATGGATGGCAGGACCCAAGGTTTCCCAGCAAAACATTGCCCAAAGCATCACACTGCCTCCGCTGGCTTGCCTTCTTCCCATAGTGCGTCCCGGTGCCATGTGTTCCCTAGGTAAGCGACGCACATGCACCCTGCCATCAACGTGATGTAAAAATAAATGTGATTCATCAGACCAGGCCACCTTCTTCAATTGCTCCGTGGTCCAGTTCTGATGCTCATGTGCCCACTGTTGGCGCTTTCAGTGGTGGACAGGGGTCAGCATGGGCACCCTGACTGGTCTGCGGCTATGCAGCCCCATACCTAACAACTGTGTATTCTGACACCTTTTTATCAGAACCAGCATTAACTTCTTGAGCAATTTGAGCAACAGTAGCTCATCTTTTTGATTGGACCACATGGGCCAGCCTTCGCTCCCCACATGCATCAATAAGCCATGACCCTGTCGCCGGTTCACCACTGTTCCTTCCTTGGACCACTTTTAATCGATATTGACCACTGTAGACTGGGAACACCCCACAAGAGCTGCAGTTTTGGAGATGCTCTGACCCAGTCGTCTAGCTATCACAATTTGGCCATTGTCAAACTCGCTCAAATCCTTACACTTGCCCCTTTTTCCTGCTTCTAACACATCAACTTTGAGGACAAAATGCTCACTTGCTGCCTAATATATCCCATCCACTAAGACGTGCCATGATGAAGAGATAATTAGTGTTATTCACTTCACCTGTCACCTGAATATATATAAAGTTGTGTTTGGGTCATTTGGACCCGGAGAAGATATTCTTTCCCCTTAAAATAGTAGTTAATGTTATCGCATTGGACTAAAACTTACTGACTGGATATAACTGATTGATTGTAGGCCCTTATTGATCAGGGCTGGACCAACCTTCTTAACTCTATGTTGTTCTTAAAGTATACCTTAAGCTGTACCTTAACGTTAAAGGATTAGTTCACTTTTGAATAAACTTTTCCTGATAATTTACTCACCCCCATGTCATCCAAGATGTTCATGTCTTTCTTTCTTCAGTCGAAAAGAAATTAAAGTTTTTGATGAAAACATTGTTGCCTGTTCAAAGTTTTGAACTAATTGTTATATACTAGCATTTTGCATATAAAAATTAGTTCAAAACTTTGACCTGTGGAGGGCAGTAATACACTTAGCAGCGTCTACACTGTTGGAATTCTAGTAGAGGAGAAGAAGATGAGAGCTAGTTCAAGATGAGCATTTCTTGATAAAACTTATATATTTTTCAATTTTTTTCAGAAAAAGAGCAATGTTTTCACTAGATAAGACCCTTATTTCTCATCTGGGATCGTGTAGAACAATTTGAAGCTGCAGTGAAACAAATTTTGACCTTCAACTGTTTGGTGCTCATTCAAGTCTACTATATGGAAAAAAATCCCGGAATGTTTTCATCAAAAACTTTAATTTCTTTTCGACTGAAGAAAGAAAGACATGGACATCTTGGATGACATGGGGGTGAGTAAATTATCAGGAAAAGTTTATTTAAAAGTGGACTAATCCTTTAATACGTGTTTCCCAAAACGGTCTTAGATAAGTATACCTTCATTTGTTCGTAAGGTTGGTCTGGACCACTCTTAGCTATACCTTATCACTGTTTACAGTCTATACGAATACAATTCTGAAGTTGTAATACACCCAGTGTTCAATTAGGGAAAATGGCAAAAGAATAAAATGCAAAGATTTACTGCTAAATTCAAATGTGCTTTGGCGCTGAGCCAGAGACAGACACATTCAGTGCTTGTCATATATCAACTATTTCGTGTTTTTAACCACGTCAGGTTTATTTTAGGTTTTAGACATTTAACTACACATTCAAATGAAGTACTAGGCTATATAAAAAATATTTATAAAATATTTTGATTTTAACAAACTATAAAAGACATTTATAGTTTGTTAAAATCAAATTCCATTCACTGATGCCTATGGAAGCTGCAATAATAATTCTTTCAATTATATAATTTGACAAAGTGTCGAAGTTTTATTCATATCAGAAACAATAAAGTTTACAATAAAGTTTCATAATTCCAACAGCTATGAATTGCGGTGCCAACTCATCGTGTGACAAAACACATTCACTTCTACATATTTTACAATCGGAATATATCATACAATTCATGATATAGTTAACAAGTTTGTGAATATTTTGGGGAAAAAAAAAGCAAAAATGATATAAACGCAATACCTACATATCTGTCAGCTGCATGACTCGTCTCCAGAATTAATATGTTGTAAAATAATGTTCTAAAATAACGGTCGCCTTAAACACGCTGGAGGCTCAGCTAGAATATAGAGCCCCCAGAATATAGATAAATTACAGTATAGATTTAGTTTGCAATTTGGATTATTTTTATAAGATCCCATGAGTCCTGATAAATGCAGTTTCTACTTCTGAAGTGCTTCTTTTATAAAGATCACCACTTTCTCACATAACACAGTAAAGCAGCCCTGCATAGAGTGAATTATCTATTCTCAAGCCATCGATATCAAGCAATTCAGCACCACCGCCATGGAGAGCACCTGGTAACGTCGCACTTAAGAAAGGTTGATTCTAAGGTAGTTCGGGGAACACACCTAGAAAAGGTGTATCTTCAGTTAAGATATACCTTTAGAGCAGGGTTCCTCAAATCCGGTCCTGGAGGGCCACTGCCCTGCAGAGTTTAGCTCAAACCCTGTGATTTTCTAGTGATCCTGAAGACCTTGATTAGCTTGCTGCCCTGTTCAGGTGTGTTTGATCAGGGTTGGAGCTAAACTCTGCACGGCATTGGCCCTCAAGGGCAAGATTTGAGGAACCCTGCTTTAGAGTTTACGCAGCGTGCTAAGAGACAATGTTTTTGGGAAATCCAGCCCTGAGCTTATGCACCACAGTTTAGTGAGACCTACTATCAGTCAGTTTCAAAAATAAATACAAAACCTGTCTTAATTAAAAGAAAACAAGTTGAAAAAAAGATTGAAACCAATATTTGGTGATAATATAGCATAATGAGTGATTTGCAAGCAATTTTTTAAAGGCCGGCCATTTTTGACCAGGAACTCCAAAGGTGTTACAAGGTTTTCAACACAGCATAATGGATATTTATTTATTTAAATAATAATTTAGTGTCTTTTTGTTTTCCCTCTGTAATTGCAATAATGAATGTTATTATGAATGGTGTAGAAATAAGAAGATTAAATACTGACAGAATTAGGATGGAAACGGCGAATGTAAGATTAGTGTCTTCGATAATGTTGCTGGAAAGCTGGAGTGACAGCGCTCTGGCTGTCTGTACACAGCACCAGGGGTGTGTGTAATGTTCCAGATATTTGGTGGCATGTCTCAACACCTTGAGCTGAGGCACAGATGTGTGAACTGCTCTGATACTATAGCTGGGTGTGATCACCAGTCAAATTAAATCAGAGCTGTCAGTTACTCTTGTCAGAGGCATACTTCCCGTCAGCCTGGAAACCTGGCAACCTTCATCTTCCTCTAGCAGCCCTCCAGAAAAAGGCCAAAAAAAAGGGGAATCTGGGTATAATGTTGTGTGAGCAAAACTGCCAAAATAATTTTGTGTAATTGGACAATGATCCAACAGAATCGAGATGATAGTGCGAAAAATGTTAACCTGTCTGCGTTCTGCATTCAAAAGATATCTTTGTCTCTGAAGTTTGTCTTGGGATGTGTGCCAAAATTATTTGACAGATGTGATTGTCACCGGTTAGTCTCGATCCAAGTTGAGAGCTTGCCTCTCTCTTAGCGCAGTTCTCACAACTTTGAAACAGATATGGCACGGGTGCCCCGGCAGTCAGTTATCTACACCCTGGATAGGCAAATGAGAACACTTCTACCTATTAAAGACTTTATGAGGGAAGTTACACACGTAAAATCTTTCAGCTCACCAAATGCTACAGACTGCAACTGCCTCAGGCTCCAGATCTCCCACTGATGATGACTTCACCACTAGGGGCCAGAATTTGATCACTAATGCTCTGCGGGGTGCTAAACTTGGTTACAGTTAAAGATATGAATGCGTCTCTCTGAAGATTCAGTTACTGCCATTCATAGTCTGTTTTAAATAATCATAGTTGTATCAGTATGAAATGTTGGTCACAATATGACAGTGCTACTTAGTCTTAAGAACAGCTGAAAAATTCATGGAAAATTACATTGTTGCTTGATTTTTTATTATTTTTTTGTACTGCATGATAATAGGTAAATTGAACATACTTCAGTGAAATTACTTTAATACCACTCTTATTTGAAGTGTCTTATCGCAGGTTCTCGATTTAAAAAAAGAAAAAAGAAAAGATGACTGCAGAGGAACACAATCCATCGGAACAGACGTGTTTGTAAGCGCCTACAAGAGATTCCAGAATCAATAGGACCAAGGCCGTAAGAATGTTCTATCGAACCTGAAGGGTGTCTCTTACTGAGTACCAATTAACCAAAATTAAATCCACTGTTTCTATTGATTAAAAGGGTAAAGGCAAAAGTTTGCCTGAGAATTAACTGTCAAGCCCCCAAAACCTTTTTCTTGCGAAATCCTTCAAGGTTGTGGTTCACCAATCTCATTAAATTTTCCAATTATTCCTGGAGTTGGATGTGATATTTTAGAGCTTTGAAAAGAGGTTGCAGGGTGATGTGCGATTATAGAGCATTTCTGTCAGGAAGAGATCACTGAATTATATGTGGTATTAAGAGACTAGATGAGAGTGTGTGAATGGTTTACCAGTACAGTCATTACATATAGTGATATTCTGCTCATTGATGTGTTGATCACAAGCAGGTTCTAAAACGTAATTTGTACAACTAAATGTTGAGTAAACATATATACATATATATATATGCGTTGATATATATATTGATGCGTTGATATACATCATTCTTGAAAGAAAGTCTTTTACTTTTGCCCACAAACACAGATACACAAAGTTTTTTTCTCTTTTTTCTCTTTCTTTTTAAAAAAAATGTATTTATGTATTTGTCTCTTTGTTTTTATGTAGATATTTTGTGCTATCTCGGATGTAGAAATGTCTGGACCAGTGTTTAGTTGCCAGAGCCATCTGTTGGTCATCAGGGGTAGTTACCAGTAGGAAATACTGATACAGCCAGCTATTGGCTTAAATATTATTATTATTATTATTATGGTCTCACTTTATATTAGGTGGCCTTAACTACTATGTACTTACATTTAAAATAATTCACTTTTATTATTATTATGATTGATTGGATTGATTGATTGGAGACTTCATTTTTTTATATTTAAGTAAATATGATCCTTACTTTACACATTTATGTGGCTAAAGAGAACCACAGTTCAATTTAAAATTGTGCAGATTACATCTGTGACAGAAAGTCATATTAAGTTGTTTTGCTGAGACCCACTTGCAAACAGATTGTCTAAAAATTAATCGATTCAGAATTGATATGTTTACATATGTTCTGAAATGCAATGCATATGTTTACACCATGCCTGTTTGTTTGTATAGTTCAATAGAATTTTTTTAAAGAGATTGTCTTATTTCTTGTTTATCAAATGCCAAATTTTATTAAATTTTTGGTTTGGTCGGCTGCATTTTGACTTCATTGAGTACAACCGGACAGTGCACCAAGGAAAGTGGCTTCGGTGCCCTGATGTTGATAAGAGCACATTAATTGGAATAAAGAGGCATAAAGAAGGAGGGCCTCTCCTTCTGTCTTTTGTATACATTTACTGTTATACTCATTAGCTTCCCGTCGTCTCCCAGCTAGCATCTTCTTTACAGCCCGCCGGGAGTCTCTCGGGAGGTTATTTACATCTCTCCATGGGGCCTCTCTCAGGCTACCAAGCACACCCCCTACCTCTCCTTCTGCACGCATACAGCCTCCTCTTTGATATGTTTGGGAGTTGCTCTGATTGAGTGTGGCTCTAGTGTTAATGACCAGTCTGGATGCAGCTCCGCCCCCTCATTCAGCTTTAATAGATGCCATTGACAAGCAGCAGGGACTGATAAAAATGTGATGATTTTTTAATATCCTAAGGGAGCGTGTTCAGGCAGAGATGGACCACAAAGTGCAAGCTTTGCTTTATGCTGTTAAGAATGGGTCGTTTTTTTCTATTAGCAGAATGTTATTTTAGATTAAGTTTTAGTTAAACAAAAGTCAGTTTGAGTGTGTTTACATCCATCAGTTTAGTCCTGATTTAGATAGGAATCCTTTTTTCACTTTTATTATGTTGCTCATGTCTTAGCTTGCAAGGCACATTACGTTTTACGAAAAGGTAATAAAAGTAGTTTCATCCCGAAACCCGCAGCGCTTGACATTTCTCCAAATTTAAGCATATTGATGTCTGCTCGCTTAGACCCGATCCCGTCCTCAGCGTGTAGACAAGCGTTGACACTGACATGCTTTCATCTGATTGGTCACGTGTCTTCAGCAAAGCGGCAGTGACAAAGTTAGCTTTTTTCTTTCACACTACTCAAGCAAGACAGATGTATGTGAGTCTGCCCTCGATCACAGCGGCAGATACGTACCCGTGCAGCCCCGCCGTATTTAAATCAGATCTCCAGTAATCATCACATTTCACATAAAGAAAAATCAACGCCGTACAACAGCTGAAAACTCGCCTGCAACTCATGACCTGAGAGGAAGTATATTTCATGGCATATTGCTTTCATATTTTACACAGGATAAAGTGCAACAATCAATGTTTATTTTTCATCAAGAGATGTGTTGCCATGTAAAAGTACCAGAATGATGCAACTGCCAGAAAACTTTCGCCTCCTTCTTTACATGACAAACTCTTTGCATCATTCTTTAATGTGAGAGAGAGGCTACTGGTTTAAAGGCCTGTCGACCTGCGCTACTTCTCACCCACTGCCCAGCTCACGATAAGAGCGCCCTCATTAAAACTGAAACCCCAGACCTGCTCAGCTTTTTTTCTTGCTCTCTTACTCCCTTTTTAAAAAAGAGAAGTTTTAAACTGACAAAGCCACGGGAAATCCCCATCAGACATCCCTCCCTTAATCCGTCTAATTTTGAAAGGTATTGTTTAAGGCTTCAAAGTTTATATGGTTTAATCCTCCTCTAACACTACAGGGCAGCAAATGAGGCCATGTCAGCAGCTCTGGCACCACTAATCTACTTCACACAACAGAAAATCCTCCTTCTAGATAAGGTTGCATAGGTTTCCTGTGAACTCGCCTTTTGATGTTCCTTACCTGCTATTGAACATGACTTCTGTCTTAACCCAACTGTCACTCACTCCCTGTCCCCTTTTATCATGCCCAGTGACCCCCCTTTCCCCTCTCCCCGATTCTAAATCTACCATCAGGAGCAGCAGCCATTTCATTTGCTCTATTTTAGGAAAGTGTATTGAAGAGAGACGTGTGATTGAGTCTTTGAGTACGTGTTGGCACTCTTTTAATTTGGGTTGAGGAAGGATGCGTTCTTTTGTTTTAAAATCCAGAGCCAAATTTGTGTGGAGCAGAGTTACAGAGTTGCAACGTTGCATCATCTTGGCTATGAATGGCAACCCCTTGGAAAATGCAACTTTTGCAGTGCTGTGGCAACCAGTACCTTAGAGTTGGCAGCCTTGGCTCCTGGTTAAGCAGCGGTTTGTTAGACACAGAGGGAGAGATCGCTAAGGTAGCTGCCCCTGCGCTCTGTGGAGATTGTGTATTGAAGCAGATTTATTGCTGAGCTCTCAATTTCCACACAGCGTTCAAAAGAAATTGGATTCTTGCCACTCTCTGCGCATCATAGTTTCTTTTCCAAACGATGGGGAAAGAGGGAGGAAAAAACAAAATCAAAAACTGTCAAGGGTTGTAATGTATGGTACCTGTATTGTGTGCAACTCATGACAGCTATCCGATATATATTTGCTTTACTATTACTCAGTCACACTGTAAAACTCAATAAGTTCAGAAAAATCAAAACATTTGAGGAAACTTAATACCTCAAAACATTTAAGTAAACTAACAAATTTTTTTTTAAGTTAGTAGAATTTAAAATTTTTGGTGACCAGTGGGGTGGGGTGGGGCCAGGAGTCGTGGAAGCGGAGCAAGGCCAGTGTGGTGCACAGGTGTCTCTCATTAACAATCACGTCACCGGCATCCCTTCCCTCCCACAGTTCTCAGCCTCGCCCAACTTATCATAATGTTAATTACATACAGTTCATTTACATAAACATCACATTCAGATCTTGGTTAAATGTTAGATAGCAAATAACACTAACTATCAAAGAGACTGTCATTATATACTTCCATGTATATAATCAAACAACAGACAGTATATGGTCTTAAAAGTTTTGCAGCCCATCCTCAACCTAACCACAGTCGCTACTCTTCACCACAATGGTATCCCAGAACCCCCTGTAAATCCCAACATAACACAACATTAAACACTGACTTATGTTAATCTTGTGCAAAAACACACAACATAACGCTTAATTTCAACATTTATTTATACAGTCTGACACAAAGCATGATGGGAATTAGAAATCTGCTGCAACTCAATTATATTAAGTCCAACTTACTACAATGAAATGTTGAGTTTACACAACTTTTTTTCTTTTAAGTACAATGAAATTTCATTATAATTTGAGTGCAACAAACTAATTTTATTTAATTAATTTCACTGTTCGGTTTTACAGTGCAGTAAAGCGGCTTTGTTTTTGTGCAAAGGTTAGTACAAAGGGTCAAGTTTTAAATTTTCTATATTAAACATTAACATTTGTGATTTGATTGTAACTGCATGTAGTAATGTAATAGGCACTAAAATCTGAGACCTCTAAAATCATTTTACAAATCATTTATTTCATTATTAATCAAAATATAATATGAAATTCCTAAATATATGAGCGTTCTCTCGCAAAAAGTAAATAAACAAATCCTTCAAAAAAAATCTCTTGTCCCGTCAGCTGCATGTGCTGTGAAACCCAGCAAGAGTTTCCTTCTGTCACTGCTGATCTGTGTGTTAAGGACACTGTTTGAGTTGATCTCAATGCTTTTCCTCAACATGGCAAGAGAAGAAGAGAAAGACAGGCTCTCCTCAGTCTCTGTGAGGTGTCAGGTTGAATAGTTACCTGTTTGTTTGCTCGCAGCTGAGCTTTGTTAGTCTCTCACACTTGAGAGGCGACTTCATAAATTCACAGTGTGTCAAACAAATCAATAACTCCCATTAACCGAGGAAGATTCTCTGCTCTGTACTTGAGGGGCCATGGCCTCTCTTCTTTGTTTAGAAGTTTTTTTTCCTGTGATAGAGGAAGAGAGGATGGGGAAAAGAAGGACAGGTAAAAGAAAGAAAGAGAGAGAGAGAGTAATGGACAAAGTGAAATGGAGTTGGGCATGTTGCCGATTCACATAAACAGTTAACTGCTCTGAATGACTTCTCCCGCTTGGCCTTTCCGACTTTTGTTGTAGTCCTCTCTTTTAGAGGAAGAGTCTGAAGGAAATATGAGAGGTTTCACAGCCTTATCCAACTGAATGTGTCTGAAGTGTTTGGGTAATCAATTTCTGTAACGTAGCTTGAATGCATTAGGAAAAAATACAGAAGGAAAATACAATATAGGTCTGTGCCTTCACCCTACTTTAAGAAGTTATTTTTTAATAGAGATTAATTTGAGTTCTGTGAATGTGTCTCATATTTATAGAACATACTTTATGGTTCTCTGCATTTGTAGTACACCATATAATTGTATTCTTAAAACATATACTTGCAACTTTTGGCCTTTTGTCACCAACATACAAGTCTAGTAGATGGAAAAAAAAGTTAAAGACACCCATATGGAAAATAGCAAGTAGTTTGTGTTCTCCTATGATTAATAAATATCTAAGAAAAGTTTACCTTCTGGGGTTCTAGAATAATGTGTAATGATAATATGCAATTATCACCTCTTATTTTTTCAGCAGTAACCTCAAGATGAGGTGCAACTCGAGTGTTAGAACAAGTGCTGATGGAAAGAATAAGGGCTGAGAGAAAGAGAGAGAGAGAGAGCACATGACATATGTGTGTCGTGTAAGTGTTAAGTGCTCTTTTACTTGTGCAGTTAATTTAGACTGATCACAGGGGGACCTCCTCTGATTCATTGTTGTTTGTGAATTCAAACATGTTCATTACTGAGCATATTTCAAGGAGGGAAGAAAGCGAGTTAGAGCGAGATTGAGAAAAAGAGCTAATCGCTTCAGATTGATCTCCGCGCTGAGCGTAAATGTATTTAAGCTCATAATCCTTGTAAATAGCTTCCAGCAAGGCAAAGGCAGCCTTTTAACATTGACTAAATGAAGTAAATAGAAGCGAATGAATTTTTAAAAGACGCATTGCAGTTGAACCTTGTTTGTTATGTATGGAACAGATCAGTGTGGAAACTGGAAGCTAATGAGGCCTGTAAATTTAAAGCTAAAATCATATTCTGAGGCTTTGCCACCCTGCTGTTTAGGGGTTTGCAGTGAAGTTCGTTTTTAAATGCAGAGCGTCTGTTCTCCCTCCGAAAGCCCCTCACACCCCAACAGATGGAGAGAATATGGAGCTCGGAAGGTTTACCTAGGAGGTGGTAACAGTGAAGCCACTCATTAACACTGAATTTAACACTTCGTTAGCAACGCGGCTTCCTGTTGAGAGCAGCTAGTGCTGAATGTCAAATCCTCAGAGCATACACTGTGGCCTAGCAGGACAACAGCAAGCCTGGGCCCCTTTAACACACCCTTTAAACACAGTCCTGTTGTCCCACAGGTTTGCTGGTGTCGAGCTGTTTAAAACCATCAAATATAATTAGATTGGCTGATGACACCTGAGGTATATTTCTCTGGCTAGTCATGAACGGGAGCGTTTCTACCTGAGTGTGTGTGTGTGTGTCTGTCTCTCTGTGTATGTTTGTGCAGTGTGCCAATTTGTCAGGTTTGAAGCAACAACAGTCTCGTGCTGGGATGTGCTTTGGCACCATCAGAGAGTGATAAGACAGAATAATATGATCTTATTGGTGGTGTGCTTTGTTCCCATGGAAATTGGTCAATTTTAGCAGACGGCTGAGAACTTTGGTGGGAGAAACAGGAAGGTTAGATCCCAGAGGTGCATTCACATAATTAAGCTTCCTCACCACGACTTCCAGGGCTAACATTGGGGTGTGTTGTGAAAAGAAGTGGTGACAGTGGGTATTTGAGACTCATATTGTGGCAAAAAAAAAAGAAGATGGCCATCTTCTTTAGGACACTATTAGTACATTTTAGAGAGATCTAAATTTGATGCTCCC
>RJVU01079141.1:2714167-2765404 GCA_003731715.1 Anabarilius grahami
ATGAATTTATATATATATATATATATATATATATATATATATATTTTAAAAACATAAATTAATACATGAATTAACTCTTTTATGATTGTTTTTAAATTCTGAAATAAAAATTATTGAAACAATTGTCCTTATATCATAATGACTTGTAATATTTTAACAGAACTGCCTAACTGCTTATTAATATTTGAAATCATTTTGAGCAGCAACGGTATGTGGTGCAGCCTACAAGGTCATGTGCTCCAAACAACATACAGAAATATGCAGGAAACAAATGTAACAGGAAATGATATCATAGAGAGGTCCTTCTTAATGAATATTATTGATATTTATTATCTTGAAAAGTATATTTTAGTACATATTTATATATTATTATTGTTATAATTTTCACTAAAGTGAAGCATTTCTTGAAAAGTTTAAAAAACACATGAAACAAACATATACATATAGTACTTGTCTAAGAACTTGGCACATGTGTTTTTTCCTTTTTCTTTATCAAGGACACAGTCCAACATGTCTTTGACCCTTATGAGGAGATGCGAATTTGAAACTGATCACTTGTCTCTCTTTCACAGATCGTGTTGTCTCTGTTATGGCGGCAGTAAAAGAGAGCACAGAGGAAGACAAAGAGGTAGAATCTTCCTCTGACACTCAAAAGTTGACAAGCACATCTTCTCCCAACAACAACAATAACAGCTTGGATCCACCAGAGCCCCTGCCCTTGGACAGTCACCAAAACCCTTTAAATGGAGTCCAGCCGAACCCATTTGTCTGTGGTAGCGTCCCTGCTGCCCCCAGCACAAACGACTCATTGCCTTCAGGAGCACTTGTTAATGGAGCTGCTTCACACTGTACCTCAGAGGAGTCCTGCGTCCACAACAAAGACATGTCCCCACTGCCCGGGACAGACACTAGCCCTGAGGTGTTACCGCCTCCCAGTGAGCTTCAATCAGACACCCGGCAGAAAGCAGAAGGGTGCGCCCTAAAAGTGCAGCCCGCACGGGCCTCATCTGAATCAAACAACAGTGACGGTGAGGCCCCCCTAGATGTGCTGGTGGGGGAAGGCTTGGATAACAGGCCAATCAGCCGACTGTTGACTAGAAAGGAAATCAAAGCAGGGTGCTTATGGGACTTTGATTCTGAGTTGTCAGATAGTTCTTCTGATGACTGTGATGGTCTAACTTGGGGCCTGCAGGAGAAGTTCATGCGGATACTGTTGAAAAGCAGTGTAGCAGGTGATGGGGTAAGAACAAAGGTGGAGATTGATGGAGCTCCACCTGCCAACCAAAGACGGAGGATGCGTAAAAATCATGCCATGGAAAGGGCTGACACTGGAGGACAGGTTTATGATGGCTTTGATTACGCATCCCAGAATTCCCTATCTGATGAAGACTCCGATTTTGAGTCGTCCATTAACAAAGAACATGCCTTCAGGAAAGAGCCGGAAAGTTTGAAAGCATATGCCGGCTTGCGCCTGGAGAAATTCTGTGACAAGTCAGCTGCCATGAAGGAGCTAATTTCAAGCGAGAAGGAAGAGAGATGTGATGAAGGCGGCAGCGACGTAGAAACAAACACCTACATGGGTGAAAAATCGGCACGGTTAAAGACGGAGACAAAAACAGTCGAAGAGCTGTCCTTCTTCCCATGTTCAAAGTGCAACGATAATTTCAAGGAGAAGAGGCATTTGCATAGGCATATGATGTATCATTTAGATAGGAATAAAAAGGTGAAACAAGAACACGTTCCCCGACCCTTTATATGTAGAGAGTGTGGGCGTTCATTCCGAGATCTAACTTCTCTGCAAAAGCACATTATAATCCACCAGGTGCGGAGGGAGAGGCTGATGGAAGAGATTAAAGGTTTCAGTAAGATAGATGTCGAGGGAAGAAGAGCTTGCCTTCAGTGTCCCCAGTGTGTCTTTGGAACGAAATGCCCCAAAACTTTCGTCCATCATGGCAAAACTAATGAGAAGGAGAAGTTGTCTTATAGCTGTGAGGAATGTGATCACATGACTACGACTGCAATAGAGGCACATGAGTGTACATCTCACCACAACACATGTGGCAAGACTGGCAACTCTTTTGTATGTAAAAATTGCACATTTACAAGTACGAATAGATATAGTCTCAGAAAGCATGTGGAGCTCATCCACGGGCAGCCATATTATGAGAGTTATGAAGCTCAACCACACCGCAATATGGATGATCACATAAAAGCTTTGTTTGACCAACCTAAAACCAAGGACTCATCTTTACTGATGCCAAAGATTCAAAGCACAGAGAAGCGGTCTGTTAGGGACAGAGGTGAGCTGCCCTTTAGGCCCAATGGCTCAGCTGACCTTAATGTGAGAAGCAAAGAAACACAAAAAGCCTATGACGGTTTCAGCTCCTCGCTGATCAAATGGAGCCCTGGCAGCCCAGCAAACAAGCTGTCACCATTCTCACTGAGAAGTGACAAGCCAAGCAAATTATCCCCTCTGCCTACAGAGAAAATAGACGTGACAACAGGTCTCCCGTATGTCGAAGAAGACAATCAAGAATATGAAAGCGCTGTCTCAGAAAAGAGGACAAAATATCTTTCCAGCTTTGACGTACATCTTACAACGAAAACAGAGATCGTGAGTAAAGCAGCCTGTCTGAACCCTGGCACTGAGAGCCATCCCAAAGATCCTTCAACTGGCAGTACTTTAGCGCTGCAACCGCTGAGGCACAAAATACCGTCGAAAAGAAAAATGTCAATCCCGTATCGCAACACCCATGCCAATATTCCTCATGTGCGTCTTCCAAAATGTGAGCCACAATGGGACTCAAGTACACCACAAGAGGGAGATGACAATGAAGGTGCTCAGGATTTCAGCGACTGCACCAAAGATCAGTTTTATAGCAATACCCCCAGTGATTATTTCATCCCACTCAACAACAACATTCTGGACTATTCCAATTTTACTAATCCAGACAATAGCAGAGTGGAGGACAGTGATGATATTTGTACATTTATAGTGAAGGAGGAGTGTATTGAGAGTATAATAAGTGAGGATAACCCTGATGAGGTTGTTTATCAGCAAAGCGATCCTTATGCAGAGTATATTGTCAACCCTTTGTCTATGGTGGGCAGGAAGCTCTGTCCCTACTGCCCTGCAGTGTTTGAGTCTGGGGTGGGCTTGTCTAACCATGTGAGAGGACACTTACATAGGGTTGGGCTGAGTTATGATGCTCGTCACGTGGTGTCACCTGAGCAAGTGGCATCTCAGGACCGCCAGCCTCGCATACGCAGAAAAATTCCCTCAGCGAATCGCAGAATCAGAAAAGGTGATTATTGTTCACCTTTCCTTGTTCAAGTCATTGTGATTTTAGATAATGCTCTCAAACTAAAATCACACATGCATAACTTATATTTATGTATGTGTACAAACATTTCTACATGTTACCTAATTTAAAGTAATTATGTGCTTTCATCATGGCAGATAAGCCAGAGTCTAAAACCGAGCACACCTGTCCGCTGTGCCTGGGCTGGTTTGACACTAAGACCGGCCTCTCCAATCATGTGCGGGGTCACCTGAAGCGGATTGGCAAGCCTATTTCGGGCGCTAGCAAGTCACCTCTCTGCATTCTGACAGAACTTCTTCAGGATGAGGAGGAGTACAGGAACATTATGAGGGTGTTTGGTTCCAGACCACACTTATCAAAACCTTTTGTCTCTCAAAAGTTTGCCAGCAGCGATGGACTGTTTCTTACATCCTCTGGCATTCCCATGAAGATCCATCATGCCACTGGCACACCAGACCAAGAGCAATGGACTATGATCAGGTCCCCCCAGGTCGACAGGGAGAGGAAGAGGGCCGATGAGGTCCGATCTAGCACTTTAGAGGATCTTCTGGGAAATACGAAAGTGGAGCAGGAAATGGAGGATGAGGATGCCAGGACTCCTTTGACCATCTCCTACACTAGTGGCAGTATACCCAGATCACCATCTGTGAAGCTGGATCCTACCTGGAGCCAAGGTTAGGAACCACACAATCACTCAATCGTGTCATTTGCCGTTATACAGAAATCAAATTGAATATTAATTTACATAGGGAAGCCTATTTTATATCAGCCTCTGAAATTCAGAATTAAGACAACGTTTTTGACACCGATATGTGTTTCTTTTAGTAACAAGGTTCGGTAAAGTGCCTTTATTTAAAATTTGAAGACCGTAGTTGTCACTCGATGAAGAAATGTCCCTGAACCATTAATGATGAAACATTTCATTTCTAGTTATGTGTTTTCTCACCAACAGCTTACACTTGTGTAAGTGTCTCTGAGATATAGGTGAACAGGTTAATAATTAGACCCCCAGTCAGTGACAGAATTTTTTTTCTCAACCAAAATACATAAAGTTGGTTAGCTTTTTGTGTTTGTTCAGAGATACTACATTTCTTTGATAATAGCATTAAACAAACCAACAAACCAATGTTCGATATGCTTGAAAATCTGTACCTGGACTTCCGTAAAGTGATAGTTCACCCAAAAATGAAAATATCTCACTCTAACATCTGTCCTGTGGAAACATGTTTCCACCACTGAATAAAAAAAAAATAAGGCTAATTATGACTTTATCAAACAATTTTGATATTTTTGTTCTCAGAATTGTGAGATATAAGCTAGAAGTCAAACCTGTAAGATATAAACTTTGATAAACTTCAATAAATCTTCCCTCAAGATTTATTGAGGGAAAATTATCAATAGATAGCATCTTAAATTTTTGTTTGTTCCTTACACAAAGATATCGTACCATTACTGAAGTTTGGAATATAGCGCACCAGTCACAGTATTCTTTTGGCAAACAACAGAAAGAGGTTATTATTTTTATAATTCTTTTTGGTGTCCTTAGTGGCTCAGAAATGTAAATTTCATGTTTAAGATGACAATACCTTACTTAATGCTAAATGGGCATATGTAATTAAACTTAAGGTTAGTGGTGGAAAAATAATTATGCTCGTAATTGGCCATTAATTTCTGTTTTCTCATGCATTGTGAATGGACAAAGAGAGCTTAGAAGTATCATTGATACTGAGCAATTTTAGTGAAAACAAAACCCCTCCATAACAAGAATCTTTTGCCTGTTCACTGACAGCTGAGCGTGTGATCTGTCTTGTTTCGAGTGATGTTGAATCAAAGAATCTGAGAGTGACAGACAGGTGAGGTTTCAGATATCTGGGTCACAATCCAGTGTTGAACATTCTTTATTCCCACAACATAGGATTTTTTTTGTTGTTGTTAGTCTTTTGTTAATAGCTATAGCCCTTGAAGTGCAAATAATAAAGTAGTTTGTTAAGTGCTGTAGCACTGATTTGAGATATTTACAGTAAGCATGGGTAGAGATGATCAATACAGTGTAGCATGACTGCACAGCCTTGTTTCACAGCCGCTCTCATATGTTTTCCCACCTCTACTGCCTTCATTATTTACAGTGCACCTTAAAACCCAATTTCAGTCATACACTCCATATTAAATATGTATGACAGACGCCTCATATTTAAGACAAAGTTCTCTTCCTGTAACCTTGAAGTTGCCAGTTGATGCCATTAAAAGAGAGAGGGAACACAAGATTCAGAGAGTGCAGGGTAAAAGTTTGCCACTCATTGAAATATTGTAGCAGGTACAAAAAGAATGAATGTCATCAAAAGTGGCTTTGAAATTCAAATATAAAACGCATAGCGCTCTTTTATGTACTACTGGAAACACATCAGCTGTATTTGCACATCTTTGTTTCATGCGTACCCAAATAAAACTCTCATTTCATTAATAAATAAATAAAAAAAACTAATTAATGAAGTTTCACAATCAAAATTATTTCACAGATTGTCCAATTTAATTGGATATACAATGATTAGTTAATCTGATTTGATTGTTCAACCGGATTCATATAATCAGGTCTGTAGCTTTATGTTCTGCTAGAACTCTCTGATCAGAGGTGGAACACTGACAACTATTGCAGGAAGTTTACTGAGGCCAGTTAGGAAAAAAAAAGGACATTTGTGCATTTCAGAGTAGTTTAGATAGATACACCTGTAAATCGTGACTTTTAAATCGTGATATTTTTTCTTAATCAAGAAAGAAAGCAGGCATGGATGTCAATGCTCATGCCTGTTTTTTGTTGTTGTTGTTTTTTGTCTAATTTTATTAAAGGGAACCCCTGGTGTTAAGACTTTTATGGCTTAATATAACGTAAATTATGTCTCTTACTGAAATATGTAGTAGAAAACCAATGAAAGATCCATGACATATTTGGACAATGGGTGGCACCATTTTGTTTGCGTTCTATGTCGGTGACGTCAAATGTTTGCACTCACTGAGCTACTGACACTGTCATATTGCTATTTTTAACGCAACACAACTTGGAATATAAAATACGATGCCACGTTGTGCAGCTTTTGGTTGTAATTTACAGTCGATTAGCCACAATAGAAGCGATGTAAGTCTTTACTGCTTTTCTAGCAATAAGAGGAGAAAAGAATGGGAAGTTGTAAAGAATGTGGACGAATAAAACTTCCTAACTGCATCTTTGTTCTCTTCGCTTTATCCCTGATGACTGAGGCTTTTTATCTGTATGTTTTGGTGCAATGGTAATCTAGTAACGCATACAGGTCTTAATATATGCAGGGTTTCTTTTAAAACCCGATCAGCCTTTTCAATTTGAGCCAGAGCACAAAATTAGTGAGGATGAAAACATTGTAGCTGTGCAATGTCTCTGTAGCTATTCAAACTACTGTTGTATGATTGACATGTTAAAATCGTCTGATCATCTGAATGCATTACACACAGTTAAACATGATGAGAAGATGCTGCTGTTTTATGCGATCACAGATATCTCGTGCATCACAGCGCACGTGAGCTTTGAGGCAGTCTGTCTCAATCGAGATGTGTTATAGGCCTACCTCCGTCAGTCTTCACGACAGGTGCGGCATTTGTTAAAGCATACACTTATATCCATCGGCAACTGTTAGCTCTTTCAGCTGTGGTCTTCTAAAAGCCTCAAAGGCACCAAGGCTTGCGAAGAGAACAAAAACGCGGATCTTTAGGAAGTTTTATTCGTCCACATTCTTCACAACTTCCCATTCTTTTCTCCTCTTATCGCTAGTAAAGCAGTAAAGACTTACATCGCTTCTTTTGTGGCTCATCGACTGAAAATTAAAACCAAAAGCTGCACAACGTGGCATCGTATTTTATATTCCGAGTTGTGTTGCGTTAAAAATAGCAATATGACAGTGTCAGTAGCTCAGTGAGTGCAACCATTTGACGTCACCGACATAGAACACAAACAAAATGGCGCCGCCCATTGTCCAAATCGGTCCAAATTTGTAATGGATTTTTTAAATAACGTAAATCTTTCATGGGTTTTCTACTACATATTTCTTTAAGAGGCATCATTTACGTTATATTAAGCCATACAAGTCTTAACACCAGGGGTTCCCTTTAAGAAAAAAATATCACAATTTAAAAGTCACAGTTTCAGTAATCGTCACGACAGTGCAGTAATGAGCTGGTGACTGTTTTTTTTTTTTTTTTTACCTGTCATTGTCTGTGAAGCAGCTTGTAAGCTATTTCAATAAGAAAATGTCATTTCAAAAGGAAAAGTTTTGTGTATGTCCTTTTGTCACTATTACCCAGAGTGACCAAAAGACCATGACTTTGTTCATATGTGTATTTTTCCATCTTCCTTTTTGTTTGATTTAGGGCTATCAATTCAACATTTGGTAAATCAATCAATCAATCATTGTACTATTATCAGAACAATACAAGAAAGAAACACTACCTAAATGCAAATCAAATTTTTGCAAACTCTGCCATGGCCCAGCTGCTACTACAGCACAGAACGAGTTACCATCCACACAGGACACATTCTTGTGTTCAAAAACATCAAGACAGAGTGCCGTGGAATGGAACATGGAAAAACAGCAACCTTTTGACCTCTAAATGTACAACCATTAAAAAATAATGCAGACAGAATGCAAGAATGCGTTCTGTGTGAATGGCTCCTAAAATTACCTCTGATAGTTGTGTGTTTCCCAAAAGCATCGTTATCCAAATATGTTCACAAGTTCGGCCGTTTTCAGCATAGTTCAACAAATCTGTGTTTTCAGAAAACAAAGTTCCAACGAACATTTGCACACAGCATCGCAAAGTTGTGTGGTTGGAACGACAGCTCTCAACCTGTGGTTAGAAGCATAGTTTCTTGTTTTCATGACATGTGGACTTAATAAATCCTTATCTGGAGCGCATGCTGACATTCAGTGCAATCTATATCTTTCATTTCGAATATATATAAATTTAAAGGGGACCTATTATGCCCCTTTTCACAAGATGAAATATATAAAGTCTCTGGTGTCCCCAGAATGTGTCTGTGAAGTTTCAGCTAAAAAATACCCCACAGATCATTTATTAAAGCTGGTAAAGTTTGCCCCTATTTGGATGTGAGCAAAAACATGCTGTTTTTGTGTGTGTCCCTTTAAATGCAAATGAGCTGTCTAAAAGAGGGCAGAGCTTTAATAGCTCGCACTTCGGTTGCTCAACAACAACAAAGCTGGAGAATCTTACGCAGCCAAAATGACGATTGTCAGTAACGGTGTTCAGCCTTACATTGTTCAAACCGGAGCTCTAGTACGTTAAAACGATTTTGGAAATAAAGCAAAATAGAAATAGAAAAAAGAGAATCAGTCCTGAGATGCCATGTCCGTAATTTATAGCAAAAAATCTATCAATTAATTAAATCTCAAACTACTTAATTAATAGAGGTTATTATCCACCACCTACGTGACGTCATTAACCAACAACATTTGAACAACACATTTGCGACAGTACGGTTTTGGTAAACAGTCGTGACTAGCTAGTTGATTTCTTCAACGATGCATCGTACTATGGTAGTTAATCAGCGAGTTATATTTAATCAACATTGGCAGCACTATTTATGCTTTTTTCTCAGTTGGTCAGAACAAAAGTGGCAGATTTGTTACTTACTCCTTCAGATGACATTTTCCGGTGATAATTCTTATTTTGGTCATACTTCCAAGACGTAGAATCTGTGATTCTGAACTACAGTATCAGCGATGTGGTGACTGACAGCAAACATTAGATTCATCCACGCTGAGGAGCCGTGCTGAAGCACAACCCACTTAAAGATGATAATTCCGCAAATAACTGCAATTGCAGGTTTCAAACAGAGGTGGCGACAAAGAGGCAAAACTTACAGACTGCAGCTTTAAATTAGAAAGTAATTAATTCAGATTAATTCAATCATTTGAATCATGCAATTAATTTTATTAATTGACAGCCCTAGTTTGTATTTGTTGTATTTCCTGTATTATTATCTCCAGAGCTTCAAGATTCATATAACAGCTGTAGATTTGCATTAACTGGATACATTTCATCTGAAAGTACAATGAGAGCAGATGAGTAGTTTCAAACATTGCCCCCTAAAAAACAAACAAACAAACCATCAAACTGACTGCAGATACTTGCTGAGAATATACAGTACAACTACATGTCCTCAAAAACAGAGTGCACAGCTGATCTTTATTATATGAAAACAGATGGAGTGGGAGGTGATGACACTCAGGGAATCACAGTTTTATTTTCTTCAAGCTGCTGTGTTCCTGTTCTAAATTACACACTCATGTAGCCATATAACCATGCTTTTGCTATTTAAAGAGCAGTCATGAGTGGAGTGCAGCTACAGAAAAAAAAAGCATGAGGTCATTTAACTGTTATTTAAATACTCATTAGCTCAAAACTTTTTATTTATGTGTAATCCAGAGAAGTTTGCAGTGAATAAGAAGATCTGCATCCACTGCAACACGGCGTTCCACAGCGGCGTAAGCCTGTCCAATCATCTTCGAGCATATGCGAGACGGAAGAAAATTGCCTTAGTAGAAGGAACAAGTAGGGTTTCATAGCTGCTCTTCCAATCTTTTCTAATTTAATCATCTAGCCTCTCAGCTTTTCATTGATTATAATTACTTTGTTTGTTTCACAGCATATGATTGTAAACAGAAGAGGCCGAGATCAAGGCCTGGGCCAAAAAGGAAGGCGTTTTCATCTTCACACGCCGCCTCTGAAGTGATCTACAGAATGACCTGCAGGTACTTTACAGCACTCCAGTAGTTCATCACCACACTCTCTCCTACCAGCTCTCATATCTTTCTTTCTTTCCCCCAGGTTCTGCGATCTGATCTTCCAGGGTCCTCAGTCTATTCAGGAAGACTGGATCAAGCACTTGCAGAGGCATCTTATGCACACGAGTATCCCCGGCGTGGGTGCAGGTATGGTGGAGGTTTCAGCGCTGTGTAAAGAGCTGTGTTCCCCATCTCCCCCCGAGCGCCTGCTCCTGGATACACACCCTCCTCTCAGTCTGCCTGAGGGGGTCTCCTAAGCTACGTTTACACACCAGCTACGCTCGCTGTACACCTGTTCTGCACATGTTCATAAACAAATACACATATAATACTGCATATACATCTCTATATATGAATACAGAATAGATATATTATATATATAATATAAATGAAAGATTTTCTTATATTGCATATTATTCATTTTTCTCTTTGTTTTATATCCCAATTTTAATGTATCGATCTTCGGTTATTCTTAAGGGCATGCTATTTGCAACATAGATTTAGAGTTTGGCTATTTATATCTTGGATGTGCACATTAGGCTGTAGACCGCAGTTCTTGCAAGTCTAAAATCCAGCAGCTAGATTTTAGAAACTATCCAAGATAGTAGAATTCAGAAGTCACTGTTTAGAACATGGCACTATGACTATCAAGATCAAGATCACTTGACTTAATGCTATTTACTGTAATTTTGCGCCGCAAAGTTTATTTACACTGACAAAAAACATGTATAACCAATTTTTAAGAGAGTATATTAACATAATAATATATCTACAGTAGTGCTTTATTTCTGGTTAAAAATGATTATATTTACTCTTATGCATCATTTAACACATTAGGGAAAAAATGTCATATTGCGTATACTGGGCATTAGAGGCCAAAACATGTAACGCAGCCTATTACCATATTTTTAATGCTATTATCAAAGAAATTAACTGTGAACTTTATGAAAACATCAATGAATATTTTTCAAAGCTCTCTAGTTGTTAAGTAATATCATGGGCAATACTGTCATAATGCAATATTAATTAGTTCTATATATATAATGTCAAAAAAGTCATTGTTCTATATTATTGTTGTAAGTTGCTGAAACCCCTGCAAATGCTATTCTTGCTCATCATTTTATGGTGCTACAATGTAAGGTATATCACACAAAAATATGATAACGCAACTAATTATCATGTTTTACTTTAGGATACTAAAGGGAATCTTTACCGCTCATTCTTTCTGAGGTAAATGATTTCTTAGCATTTGATTGTAAATAAAGCTGTAAAGACCAAATGGAGCGATAGTCCTCCATGCCCTGGTCAACCCTTCAAATAGTTACCATGTAACTATGTACCATTACTTGGTGATGATGATGTGCAAGCACATACCGATCAATTAAGGTATACAATGTGTTAATGAGCCGAGCAAGCGTTAACACGTTGTATTTATGTCTCTGTTAAGTCACTAATAGCCAATTAAAATGTAATTGTGATTTAAACCTTTGTATCTTTTTCTGCTGTAATACTTATTTACTTTACACTGCCACTGTGTTGACTCTGTCCAACACTGTGTTATGTAAGTATCAAGGATCTCCATGATATCAGCTCTGTCTTTGTGTAGAGGAATACCTCTGATAATATCAGAGAAAGCAGCTTGACCGGGGTTCATCAGTAAGCGTCTGGACCGGGAGGCGACCTCACAGTTTGTCCCGGGCAGGGCTTAGACTGGCGATCAAAGCTGTACAAACCAATTGTCATCACGTTCCTCCGGAGGGAATTTGGAGTACATTAATGCCCCTGCTTTGGGAAATAATTGTATCTCTCTGTGACTTCATTAGGCTCTCCTGGCCGAATCAAAAGGCACTCCACCAAGGCTGGAAGCTGCATGGTGGGCAGACAGTGTCCCAAAGGGCCGAATGAATAAAAAACGAGGGATTATAATGAGATTGAGCTAACCATGACCAGGATTGAGTTTTTCCATTATACCATTGGCAGCTTTAAGAATGAGGTGGACGAGGGGGGAGGCAGGAACATAAAGAAATGTGTAAGATCCACACCAGCCATCTGCCACGGGGCTGTGCCGCTGACAGACCAGAGCACGCTTATCATTAGGCCGTGAATCAAAGAGGCCTGCTCTCTGGAGATTCCTCCATTAAAACAGTATACAAGTGTCATCACTTCTCGGTGTGCAAGAAAGCACATCTTATCTGAATCAGGAGGCATTTGGAAAACAAGAAAGAGGCTTTCTATTAATCACCATATTTTATTTGTTAAATCCAACCTCCACAATGTATAAGGAAGAGATTGCATGCTATGTTGTTTCATATTAATGGTGTAACCTTAGGTGGTAATTAAAATCGCCCTCTGGCGGATAAGCATGTTCTTAATATTTCATTGGCGCAGTTGTGACAAAGGCAGACTAGGGACCGCAGGAAGGACAGAGAGGGTTTATCTCACATTACATGTATCTCCCGATCATAGTCTCAGGTGCACCTGACACAAACACCAGGAGATACTGTTGATTGATTGATTGACTGATGGATGGACACTCTTTTAACCCTTTAGTGTTTTTCTTGTCTCCTAAGACTGCCACTTGTCTTGACTTTTCCCCCTCCTCTGAAGTGGCAGGAGCGACTCGGGGATCAGGACCAGTGACCGAGCCCTCGCCGTTGTCAACCGTGCCCTTGCTTTTGCTTTCGGTCATTCCTAAAGTGTAAGAGCCTTCACTTCCTCTGTGAAAAAGAGAGAGAAGAAAAGAGAGAGTGTGAGAACAAAAAAATCAATAGGTTTCCATTATCTGGTTGGGCAGTGTCACTGGCCTGTCAATGATCCCGCTACAGTCCCGGCACAAGGGTGAGACGAGCCCCCAGTCAATCGCCACTGACAAGAGGAAAACATGCTGACAGCAACCAGGAACAAGTCAGAACACAGATTTGCACTTCAAGCGCTCGTCCGAGGGGGCGGTGTGAGGGGGCCACCAAACGACGAGGGGCCAGACTCAGGCTGATGGGGGGCATGGTAGAGGGGGCTCTGGCCGGGTTTTCACCCCTTGTCTGAATGTCTCACTCCCCCTCACAAACGCTTTTATCCTCCCATCAATTATTTACCTCTGGATACACCAAAAGAAAACCCAGGTGCACTGATTGTGGCCAAGAGAAATTCATCACCTTCGTGGTCGCCACAAGCTCGAGCTCTCTGTTCCGTTCCTTCTCTTTCTCCCCCCTTTGCAACCCATCTCCCTGTCCCACAAAATAAATAATAATAAAAAATAGTATTGAATATGCATGTATTTGTGTCTCTAAATGTAGATAATTAAAAATGTAAGCAATCTACACAGTATCTCATGATTGTATGTAATGTGATCAACTCATTGTTTTTTTTTTGTTTTTTGTTTTTTTTGGCATGTGCTTTTTTGAGTTTTACTTACTCTTAAAAGTAAAGATAGAATAACTTTTTATTTTATTTTGTTTATTCAAATACATTGGATAAATCAAACACAGTAACTTAAGTGTAGTTTACTTTTAAAAAAACACAAAAAGACAAAAAAAACAGGGCAGAGTACTTTGCCTCTAGAGTATCTCTAGAACAATGAGAGACAGCCTAAGTTAAATCCAGTTGTACAGACTCGTTATGAGGTGTTAGTATCAGCCCTCCATTTGAACCCGCTTAAACCAACCCTCTCCCGCTGACCGCTGAGTAAGAGAGACATCAACCACTCCACAAAACCAGAGAAATCAATACATTTTGACAAGGATGAAACCTGTTTGGGATGCACCATTTTGGTGCTCCAAAAATATGTTTTAGCCCTTGTCACATTCAATTATATCTGTATTGCTTGTCTGAGGTTCTCGCACAGTCAGCTTTTATGGAGCAGGAAATCCATTACTCTCAGTTTCAGTGTTTATATCTGTATTTCTTGTATAGCTACTATGATTTTAAACAAGTTTGTTTTTAAACACAAAGGTGAAATTGCTACTGTATCATTACTAATTATGTGGAACTAGGACTTATAACAAAGGTTAATGAGAAATTAGCTCGCCCATTCCCTCTAAATTATTTCTAATGGACGGGTTTTTCAACAGGCTTCAAGCTCTCGGGGCATCATCTGACATGCGGTATAGAGCCTATTAATTAATGCGCTTTCCCGCCAATTGTTTTTCAATTAGTCCGCCTTCTTTTTTTTCCCTGAGTTCCCTTTCCTTGTCTAGTGCACTAATTCGGTATAGTGGATGACTGCAGGGAATTCAGGTTAATATGTTGACAAGCCTCGAACAATAGCGAGTCATGTCGCTGTGCACGCTCGACTGGTTCGGTTCATTTCAGCAGCTGACAGCAGGTCCTAATCATCAGCTGCCCTAAAGACACGTCATTACGTACCATAATGACGACATAATTACAGTCGGCAATTTTAAACGTTTCCAATTAATGATAAGGCTGAAATGTAATGTGTGTTATGTATAAGGAAAAAAAAGCCTAACTTTATATCCTTGAGAATTTTAATTCAACACAATGATTTTTTTATATTTTTATATGTTGTTTTTTATTAGGCTACTATAACAATAGGCTATGTTCTTCTAGTTCTTCTTCTTTAATTTGATTAAAGCGTTTTTGTAGTCTAGCGTCTTAATATGCCACTGTTGTTTAAATAGCCTATGCCTATAGGACATAAACCCGGCATGTGATCGTTGGATTGGAGTAACAGAAGAGGATCAAGTTAAAGGCAGTAAATAACAACAGCAACAATCATAAGTCAGTATATAACACATTGTGCTTGCTCTTGATTTGGTGTCACATGCAAAATCCCAACAAGAGCAGCAACTATAATAATAATAATAAGAGTAGGCCTAATAATAATGTTTTGAAATGCTGTTGGACTCTTTGATGAATGAATGGCTGAATAGCAGAGTTATAGGTGTGACTGGTCACTGAGCAGCTGGCGCTCATCCCTCCGGGCGCACTATGACCTGCTTTTCATACCACGCTAAATTGGAGGCTTGACAAGCCACAAAATGAAAGTGATTTGAGTTGGATTCGGGAAGAAATGCAGAATATGAGCCAAAAGTGACGAGTTGGACGGGTATCCCGGGCATGAGACAGAAACATACGGCGCCTCTTTATTCTCCGTTCAAATATTGTTCAACAACACATAGCATAGTCTGTTGAAAATAAATAAATAGTCTACATCTTTCCCCTGCGTTATGTAAAGCATCATATAACATGCTTGTGTTATTGATCTAAGATTAATGAGTGTGTTGCTTAAATCGTAGGCTATGTTAAAATAAATTAATTAAATACTAAGCGACTTAATTCATACATGCTGTATCTCATTAAAGTTATATCGCTATGTAGGCTATTGGTTGTAACGGGTTAACTCATGATAAAAAAACAAAACAAAAAAAAAACATGTTATGCTTTTCTCACACTTTGTGGGAAATAACAACCATATCAAAATGCAAGATTTCTCTCTCTTCTGTAATAAAATGCGGCGCCAATTTGGTCTTCCCAGCTCCGTTTGCGAGTGTTAATTGATCGTTTCAAACCAATGAAAATGTAGAGAGAACTGAGCCAATCAAATAAGATCGCGTATGCTGTGTTTGGCTTGAAGCCTCTGTTTGCCATAGATTTTTTATTTTGAAATGTAAACTGCAGTGGCCATTCATGCAGTGCATATATTGGCCACAAGGAGTCGCTGCACTGCAATTTAGATGCACTCGCATTTGGCTACGGATGCTTTGTTGAGCCAACATTAAACGTTTGAGATGAGTCTGCCTAACTGGCTTTTAACCTATCTAGCTACTCACCTAAAAAAGTTTTAGTGTATAAAATTAGATTTTGATTTACACAACTCTAAACGCTAAATAAAATTAAACAACATTCAAATAGCCTACATATATATATTTTTTTTTTTCTTTCTTTCTTTATTTTAGATTTAANTCTTTCTGTATTTTAGATTTAATCCTTCCAGAATGTGAAACACTAATTGTATGGAATGAAGTATTTGGTTATTATAGTTATTAATGCATTTAGACTATAGGTAATGTAGGATTGCATTTATAGGCCTATATATATATACAGCCTACTTTAATATATAGCCTATAGCCTACACAAAACATTATAGTCCATATGATTTGGCAAGGATGAATGAACTTCAAATATTTAATATTGTCTTTCAATATTATAGGCCTATTTATATTTCCCCCCGCCTTGGGATAGTGCTGTCTAATATTAGAAAGCTTCGCCTCACACAGAAAAACGAAATAATTTTGCATTTACTGCACTGACACGTCTGTTGTTTCAGTGCAAAAAACAAACAAACAAACACAAACTTGTTCGCGCGCGTCATCCTGCCGTGTGTTTATTCCTTTACCATTTAAACGTGGAATATCTTCACCGTAAGCAATGCTTTCTTTTGCTTTTTGCTTTGTTGATATATATATAATTGCGACCCAACTGTATACTACTGTTGTGAAATGTGTCAGGCGACACGTGAATATATAGAGCAAATGACAGAAACAGAGGGGGAATAAGTGACAGTAGAAAGACACACGCAGCAGTACAAAGGCGCGCGGAGCTTTGAGAGCGCAGTTTGTTTTAGCGCACATCTCCCGGGCTGAAGAAAGAAACTAACACGCCCTGTTTAAGAAACAAACATGCAGATTAGATAGGGGTTTGACAGGCACTCTTTACTTGCAGATTCCAGGTCCCATCGCGCTTATACCAACACAAATAGAGCAGCAGAACCTGCTTTACTAAATGTAGTATTGCCTTTCAGTGATAAATGAAAAAAAAACATGGTCATATTTTACATTCGGCATGTTACAATTAAATTTAATACGCAAGCGCAGGTTAATAATGCTAATTAATAACACGTGTTCCATATGTAACTTTACTAAAATGTTATTTTATGGACATTTTATTGTTTTGTATTTAATTTAATTATCATACATTAAACTTTCCATTGATATTAAGCCATTGTATCTATGTAAAAATAGAGAAACTCTGATTCATGGCACAAACATATGTCTTATTCAACTGAAAATATGTGTGCCTGGAAAGTGTTGCCATATTTCACCTGCTGGTGTAGAGACATTGCAGGTGGTATGCAATATATGCAACAAGTTAAAATGCTCTGATTTGACACGATCAAAAATAAATTGCATTGTTTGTGTGTGTGTGTGTGTGTGTGTGTGTGTGTTTTTAACAATTTGCCCTCTCTCCATGTTCTTTTTTTCCGGTGCTGTTAAGGGTCATATAGCTGACACAGTGTGTCTAGATATCACAGCTCGTCCAGGGAGTTGTCACCTGTTATGTGTCTGTCACCTCCAGGCTTACTAGCTACATCCTGAGCTGTGATCATTGCTCAATCCTGCCAAAGTTCAGAAACATTTTTGTAAAAACAATGTGATACTCATGCCAAAACATGTCGGCTCACCATGAGTTTGTAAGAGGTGATAACGAATTAATTCTATTTTTATCATTTCATAATTTTTCATGATATATAGGCAATCTGTGTAACATCTGGCTTCTTATACAAGGTCCAAAATGTGTAAAAAGGCTAAAACACACTCGACACAGTATCGTAACATTTAATACACGAATATAAAAAAATGATGTGCTATCAAAACCCCAATCTGCATCATTTATATTACAATATTCATGTCACATTGTAATTACATATGTAATAACTTAGTAATTACATATGTAATAACTTAGTAATACAAATTGTTAAGTTAATACCTTATACCACATATTTTCCCCCCTTCTCAAATGTTATTTTAATATAGTGTATTATTTGATTGGACTGAAAATTAAATTTAGCATTTGCGTTGAACTATATTATGGGGTCGATGGATATAAAATCTGTAGTTTGTCACGTTTCTAATTGGAGTCAGTCAGGCTGAACAATATTGAGATTTTAAATTAGAGGCACATGGGCCTTGTTGAATTGACTGTTAAGTATTCTGCCCACTTCCAGACGCTGTCCAATGTTGTTCTAATCACTAGATCAACAACTCAAATCTACGGGGGAACAAATAATGGAGATGAAATGAACAAATGATTAGCATACTGTGAAAAGTACAATACGTTTCTTATTTAGCATTTAGATAACTGTCTGTCCCAAAGAGCAAAGCTTCAAAGTTGAACCCAGTTTAGGCGAAGGGAATTAATTCTCTCTCCTTCATGCTTCATTGAATCTCTCATTACCAAACTTTGTCTGTATTGATGTTAGATTTGATTGAAGATTAGAGCATTTAGCAAATCTTGCTTTTGCGCATGTATCAGGTTTTTCAAGCGCCCGCTGGTCAATACCCTCACTTTTATCCTGTGTCTGCTTCATTTAAACTTCATCAACTCCATCAATGAACTGGAACAGAGAAACGTCCCCATGGTACAATGCTGTTCTTTTGTTAGATAATTCTTTACTGCCTGCTCTTTCTCTCATTCTCTCTCTCTCTCTCTTTCTCTCACTCTCTCAACCACTAAACCTAAAATCGCACTATGATGAATTATTTCAATCAATATGGTAATGAATATTGGTTTGAGCTTTCAGTTTGTCTGGCTTAACAATGTATATGACAACAGTGATACTCTCTCCTGATGTGCATGTCAAACCCAATCCCTTTTTTACAGCCCTATATTTCCACTGACAGTGAAAATTGTTCATATAATAGAAAATGATGTATTCTCACTTGGGAGATGTACTTGCATGAAGGAAGAAATCAGGGTTGCCTGCTATGTTTCTACTCTGTATTCCTTGCAACCCACTATAAATTATGAGAAATGCAAATATGCAAGACAGCTAGTAAACCATACCATTGTGTGGAATAGATCATTCATGATAGGGTTGCCAAATATGTGGTGTTATTTGTCCCCTGTAGTTGCTTTGACTTTGTGCCTCTATAAAGTGAGACGTGAAGCAGTGCATCATATTTATATGGCTACCCGAAGAGCCATTTCCGAAGTATGTGCGGGGAAAATGTACATCCCCATCTGTTGCCATACTAATGAATGTTCTGCCGTCTGAGCCCATTCAATGGTAATCATATCTTTAATGATCAAGTGGCAAGTGATATACACCTTTCCATAAAGTCCCTCAGATTCACATTTCAGCGGGAAAGGGCTGTCCGTATGTCACACAGCACACAGCAGTACCCTGCCCATTTGTTCTGGTTGTAAACGCAGCAAATTAGTCTCCAGTTGGTGGAGTTCAGAGCAATATATACTGAAGAACCACAGCACCACAGAGACGTTCTATAAAGAGAGTGACACACTGCCCCTCTTTTCATCATAAACTATTACGTTACACTTCTAATAAGTTGTGTTATCCTTCTTGAAACATTTGATTATGAGAAATAATTCATAATAAAGAGCTGATTTAATTTATATTACGGATTAGTCTTCGATATTGCCTCAAATCTCTAGGTATTACATTATCATATTCGCCATTTTGATTTCAAATTGCTTCACAATAGCAAACAACTTTTAATTAAGGTGGGCTTTAGAAAATGAAGTCCTATTTAGTGGGCGAAGTCATGGACATGTTCATTGGAAAATATTGGGTCACGCTCCCAGTTGCGTGACTTAAAACGGTCCTTTTGGTAAGTGCAAAGCAATAGATTTAACATGACCTTTGGTAATTTATTATGTGAAGGCAACACTTGCATTTTACCCCACTGCCAGTAGGTGGAGTAAACAAGCTCTGACCCCACAGGAGCAAGAGTTTTGAGTTCACTGCTGAGTTAAAAGGGTTGAACTAAGTATAGGTCCTCATCCCTTGAGAAAATGTTTCAGTAACTCAAAATGACTCTGCTTCTCCATTTCACACAGGATGTTATCATTTTCAGTTCTTGCAAGAAACAGTAGGCACCAAAATCGTAACTATTTATATATCAATTGGAAAGGCGTTTTAATCTGGTAAATTGTTGATGGTGCTTTACAGCTGTCTAATAGTGTTTTCCTCACCTTCAGCGCGACAGTCCCAGGATGTTCGCATACACGCAGAGGTTTTATATTCAAAACCTGTCCCGGCAAGGCATCTCATTATTTCTGTCTGAAAGTATTGGCACACAGAGAGAAGTGTGATTATTGGTGATAAATGTATAAGTTTTACGCTTATCTTATCCATTGGTCTCAGTGTGAGCTCTCACCCAGAACGTTCCAAGCAAATGGGTAAAATATGAACATGCAGGAGGTGAAGATTCTCTATTCTCCAAAAACAGATGCACATCTAATAGAATATGCATAAAATGTTGTGCTAGAAATGGACAGTGACTGATATGCTAACAAATTCTTGGTGCAGGTAACATGATTTATGACCTGTGAATAATGTTTTGTATGTAACTAAACTATAATATGTTAAAAATACTATTCATGCAAAGACTTGAATACACTTATGATGAGAATGTTTAATTTCATTTGTATTATTTAGTTTATCTTTTGGGTGGCATAAAGTCAACATGTCAGTGAGGTACAACTTCAGATATCGTTAGAAATCGATAGAAAATCTTATTGAAGAATGAAATTGTTTTTAAAAATTACTAGTTTGGCATAATATATGGCATATAAACAGTAACATTTTAATATTGCTTTACTGCTTAATATTTTTTCTAAAAAACCAAATCGAAGTCATGTGGTGCATGCAACATCCAGAAACATAAAAAAACAAACAAAAAAAAACAACAACTGTCAAGGTCAATAAATCTCTTAAAATATTAGATGATTTTTTTTTTAAATGGAAAGTTAGTTCAGTCAGGTTAGTTCAGTCGTAAAATGTCATGTGGTGTCAATCCTTTTTTTTTTTTATGTATAATAATTCATATAATAAAAAAAAATGACATTGACTATTTGGGTGTGAGCAAAAACACGCTGTTTTTGTGTGTGTCCCTTTAAATGCAAATGCACTGCTGCTCCCAATAGCTTTCCAAAAGAGGGCGGAGCTTTAACAGCTCACGCTTCGGTTGCTCAACATAAACAAAGCTGGAGAATCTTACGCAGTCAAAACTAGCGGCAACCTCCCCCAGTTTTTACTTGAAGCCAATACGGAAGTGACTTAATCTGCAATTCATCGACTGGCCGCTAGGGACAGGCTCCAAAAGAGAGCAGAATCTCATTGAGCCCCATGTTAAAATCTCGTGATCGCTATTTCATTACAAAGGTATGAAGTCCCATTTTAATTTTGCGTGTTACAATATTACTGTTGCTGGAGCATCTATATCGTAAAACAGACACCGTAGGTGTACAGTAAACCTTTAGAACTTTCAAATGATATAACTTGTTATCTTTATTAATATTTTAGATAGATAGGCACTTTGCCTGAGCTAACTTGGTCACATTGAGCTAGGCGGGCGTGGTTTCAGCAACGAGGCACGTCAGTTCCAACCACGTCCCGCCTCTTTGCCCATTTTCAGTTATGAGTGACGCGCAGTGACGCGCTGCCAAGATTTAGTTAGAATTCAGCTGGAAGTTTCTGAATGGTTAGTGGATACATTTATGTAGTTGCTGTGGTGTTGATTCAACTCATCAACTAGCATGTGCCGTCATGTTAATCTTTTGTGCAAATCCAGTGTTGAATTGACCCTCGTTTGTGAAGCAGTCCAGTGTAAAATGAAGGCATGGCAACAACACCGTACTACAACAACTCTTTCTCTTCTCTAAAGCAGCCCAGCATGGCCTTGCCTCCTTTGTGGCGTGTTCTCGGGGGCAGGGTTTATGTAAATTTTAGGGTTAGTGAAGTCACTAACCCAGGAAGAAGCTTGTTGTAGTCCCTCCCAGCCGTTTGTTGTAGTCCTTAAACAGCAAATTCTTTAAAAGAAAATATCTCCCTTTGTATTGAACTTTGAGTGTCGTAACTGTGCAGATGTTGTTTATGCTCTAACAGCAACATTACACACTAACTAAAGTTAAAAAAGTGAAACCATAATAATCAACCACCCCTTTAAAGGTGTAAACAAAATATGTTATTACGTTTTACCTTACGAGTCATTAAATGTGATTTAAACTAGATTTTTCCTTTTCTTTATCATGGACACTAATATATATCATTAACGCATATACAATTGCAACTGAGTAAAACATTCTAAATAATTTTTTTTGTAATGACATATTGAATGTATGATGTGTGATATAGTAAAAGACTGATAGGAAGACAAAGTGTTTGTGATTGGTATTTTTGAGCAGGTAGTGTGGGCACCAGCGAGAAGAATTGGATGGATTCAACAGACTCTGAATAAAGCACTCGCTCTATTCTCTCATAGAATTCTCTTTTCATCTCTCTCAGTCAGTCTGGAAACAGCTGTCATGTTTGACTGACAGGCTAACATACACTCGACATGGCCAGACTCTCTTGTGTGAAAGCCCTGTTCTCTCCCTCAGCCTGGCCAGAGCTGAGACACATGTCAAGAGAAAGCTTTTTCCATCTCTCTGTTCAAACTCATACCACACTGCCAAAAAGAGAGAGAGCGAGACAGATGCTTCACATCTCTCTCTTTGCCTTTAATCACAGTCAATGTCTGCCGTTCCTTACAACTGCTTTCATGCTGTGACTGGTCAAAGATACGTGAATGAGATGTTTCAAAGTGCTAAACCAATTTAACAGGCATTCTCATATGAAAGGAGACACAATGGTAGATGTTTAGAGCAGTCATCAATACCATCCACAAAGACTACAATGAGGGGACAAACACCTCACTTCACAAAGGACAACATGTTTATTAATCCCTGCTCTCCGTTACCGAGCTTTGCATCTTCGATGACAAAGCACAGTAATGATTTACGACAGCTGTATTGTTCTATCGCCACTGAGTGGTTGATGAGACGTCGTCATTGATGTAAGACACTGTGAACACCTGAAAGGACCTCACAGGAAAAGACACATGCTTTTCACCTACATCTTTGTCAAGGTGTTGTATATTACAATACAGTGGTGTCTTTGAATGAATGTTGTTTTTCTGATGTACTTAACACAGGTCTTGAAGTTTATTGAGGCTTAAACTGACACTGAAAACGACCAGATTGGAGATCTGTTTTTGATGGCAGATTGTAATAATGGAGCGATTGAGAGTATGTGTGGAGAGCACAGATCATGAGGCTTTGATTGCGCTAGAGTGGTGTTAGTGTTTATTTGGTGTGTTTTGTATGGAATAGAGGAGAGGGCAGACAGATAATGATGTCTCCGGTGAGGTTTGGTGTGAAGCTCTTGACCCGGATTCCCAAGTCTAGTGTTTCCCCACCTTCACTCATACCCGCACAGCCCCATCTGTAAGGCTCAAATACCCTTAACTGGCACCAAAGCAGGAATGTATTCATTATAGTGAGTATCATATAGCATCATTTATGCATTTAAATGATTACAATAATTTAACTAAAAATAATCAAAACTGTTGAATAACAGACTCACATTTCTCCATTTCATGAGACAGCTTTATTTATGAACAAAAAAAGTGCTGTGAATTGACATTACTTAATCATGTACACCAATTCCACACAAATCAATGTTTTTTTAGTTTAGTAATTATTTATCAGAAAATATAGTTATTTCATTTCAATTCAGCATAATGTAAAACTACCAGGTCTCATCTTGCTCAAAAACACATACAGACTCTTTAATTCACATGTTTTATATTCTGGGAACTACAAAACCCCTGCCCGTTTCAGTTAAGGGCGTACTATCGCATACTATCCGGGCCCCTCAAAATAGAGTAAATTGTATTTAAATAGTCTAAATTTGCGTTCCAATCTTCTGCATACTGCGCCATTCAATATGGATGGCATCTGATGAAAAAATGTAATAATAAATTAATAAAATAATAAAATTAATAAGGGAAGTTAAATCACGGGATCTACCATGACTGGCCAGACTTGATAGCAGTGTCAGGTAAGGTACTCGCCTAGATTTCTCTACTCAGTTACACTCCCACATCTGTAATAAACATATTGAATGGGTACATACAATCAAAAGTCAAGTGATTTGTCTGAAACATAATTTACAAAACGTACAAAAAAGGGCTTGTGTAGGCCTAGGTGCTGTATGTACTACTTAAATATAGTTCAATCATGACAACTCTCGGAGTGGATTAAATTCAACCAGCATTTATTGGCATGGGGTATGAAGTATACATGGCTTGATTTTGGAGTACGAGATCTGCTACGCTGCTGCTGCTGCAGTTACTGCTGCTGCTGCTGTTGCTGCTGAGCAAATACAAATTTGTTCAGCTTAGTCAAATAAAACAACAAGGAAAAGGTATGGAGTCAATATAATGCCGCATATATACGCAAAAAAATAAAGTTTTGCAAAAGAAAATAAAGTTTTGCAAATACTGTCGATCGCAGTATTGAGGAAAATAAATGTGCTTTTTGCAAACAAAAATAAAGAATTGCAAAAGAAAATAAAGTATTGTGAGAAAAAAATTTAGTTTTGCAAACAAAAATAAAGAATTGCAAAAAAGCAATGATTTTGCAATACATATTTTCCATGGTCATATCTATTAATTTATTTGCAACGCTGCTTTTATTTTTCGTGTCAGTCTAGTTTGAGCTTGCGATGCCATTTTCCCTTCGCGCTTAATTTTTCTGCACGTCTCGCTTTGTGGCACTGTTTTGCCGTGGGGGTGGAGTCATGGGACGGGGGCGTGTACAAGATGCCTCCCTGGAAGTGACGTCATCGGCCCGAGACGCAGCTCACTGATCCAGGTACTATCATGATGAGCAGAGGCTTGCGAGTGGATCGCTTCTTTTTATATAGTGAAGTGACATGTGACCAAGTATGGTGACCCATACTCGGAATTTGTGCTCTGCATTTAACCCATCCAAGTGCACACACACAGCAGTGAACACACACACCGTGAACACACACCCGGAGCAGTGGGCAGCCATTGCTGCGGCGCCCGGGGAGCAGTTGGGGGTACGGTGCCTTGCTCAAGGGTCTCACCTCAGTCGTGGTATTGAGGGTGGGGAGAGCGCTGGACATTCACTCGCCTCACCGACAATCCCTGCAGGACCTGAGACTCGAACCCATGACCTTTGGGTTACAAGTCCGACTCTCTATCCATTAGGCCACAACTGCCCCCAGGCTATTTATTCAATAGCCTTAAAACATGCATGTTTTCGTTTTATTAACCTTATTAACAAATGTATATGTGTATTAGCAGAGTTTGCTCAAGTTAAAGAAGTTGTTACCATGAACATCTGGCGTTTATTTCTCTCGATGTGTACACTTTTATAGCATTATAATGTGTATTGTTTAATTTGGTTAACTGCATGTGTATTAACAGCGTTTGTTTAAAATCTCTTAACCTGTGGGAGGACGCCAGCGCACAGAAGTGTTCTTTGTTTACATTAGTTCAGAGTTACTGCTAGTTTTAACGATGCTTTTTTAAAACGCAGCCCTGGAGAGTTTTGTAAATAATAGCCTATACTGTAAAAGCCAGACATGCCAATAAAGCTTTGATTAAGCTATGTGACAGGAATTTTTACTGGAAGTGCACTTTAGAGGATGAATATAACTCTATAAATACCCTAGCCCTATAATAATAAATACTAGAATTATAAATTAATAATTCGCTAGTTTCATTTGTAAATGAAAACACTCATTTATCACAGAACGTTAATTAGGTAAGCAATACATGAATTGAAAGGGGAAATAAGCATAACAATAAATATAAAAATATAGCCCTAATTAATATAATATTATTATCAATTATTATATAAGTTTAGCCTATATGAATGAATGAATAAATGAATGATGCATTTATATAGCGCTTTATTGTGTATTGTTGTACACTCAAAGCGCTTTACAATCATGTGGGGGGGGTCTCTCCTATTATATATAATGATAAAAATAATAATATCCTAATATGCACATATATTACATAAAAAGACACGATCAACGGACTGTGGGATGGATAAAAAATATTTAATCAATCTCTGATAATCTCAGGTTGCTATGGTCACGCGGGTTTGTTTATGCATTAAACTCGTGGCAAAACTAAACCAAAAAGACTTTTTTTTATTTTACAATGACAGTCATTTATTAATTTATGCCAGGAGTTATGTAAATGAAAAACGAAGTCGAGATCGATATGAAACTTGAGTCGTAGACCTCTATAATGATTTAAGTTATAGTTTATGAAGTGAATTGCATTATTTTACACTAAAACTAGCAGTAACTCTGAACTAATGTAAACAAAGAACGCTTCTGTGCGCTGGCGTCCTCCCACAGGTTAGAGATTTTAAACAAACACTGTTAATACACATGCAGTTAACCAAATAAAACTTCATTTTTTTCTCCCAATACTTTATTTTCTTTTGCAATTCTTTATTTTTGTTTGCAAAAAGCACATTTATTTTCCTCAATACTTTAATTTTAATTTGCAAAACTTTATTTTCTTTTGCAAAACTTTATTTTTTTGCGTATATATGCGGCATTATATTGACTCCATAAAAAGGCTGCTGCAAGAATGGTAGAACTCCCGTAGCAGATCTCTACAGGTGGCGCTGGGGAGGAGGAGGGATAACAGCGCTTCACATTGCGCAGCTTGTCGATCGCAGGCTAGGGTACAATATATATGGTTGAGTGAATTTGGGATTACTTCTGATTGGCTGATGCCACGGCGTAGAAAGAACCAATCAGTGCTCGGTTAGAGTTTCATGACTGAAATATGTATACATCTGAAATAGGCTGATTTCTGCAACAGATGCTCTTCTCGCGTGCACAAAAACTAAATATTCAGCATGAAATCAAAATTGACAATTCTTCTTCTTCTATATATACAGTATATATATATATACAGTGGGTACGGAAAGTATTCAGACCCCCTTAAATTTTTCACTCTTTGTTTTATTGCAGCCATTTGCTAAAATCATTTAAGTTCATTTTTTTTCCTCATTAATGTACACACAGTACCCCATATTGACAGAAAAACACAGAATTGTTGACATTTTTGCAGATTTATTAAAAAAGAAAAACTGAAATATCACATGGTCCTAAGTATTCAGACCCTTTGCTGTGACACTCATATATTTAACTCAGGTGCTGTCCATTTCTTCTGATCATCCTTGAGATGGTTCTACACCTTCATTTGAGTCCAGCTGTGTTTGATTATACTGATTGGACTTGATTAGGAAAGCCACACACCTGTCTATATAAGACCTTACAGCTCACAGTGCATGTCAGAGCAAATGAGAATCATGAGGTCAAAGGAACTGCCTGAAGAGCTCAGAGACAGAATTGTTGCAAGGCACAGATCTGGCCAAGGTTACAAAAAAATTTCTGCTGCACTTAAGGTTCCTACCCTTCCTAGAGCTGGCCGTCCGGCCAAACTGAGCTATCGGGGGAGAAGAGCCTTGGTGAGAGAGGTAAAGAAGAACCCAAAGATCACTGTGGCTGAGCTCCAGAGATGCAGTCGGGAGATGGGAGAAAGTTGTAGAAAGTCAACCATCACTGCAGCCCTCCACCAGTCGGGGCTTTATGGCAGAGTGGCCCGACGGAAGCCTCTCCTCAGTGCAAGACACATGAAAGCCCGCATGGAGTTTGCTAAAAAACACCTGAAGGACTCCAAGATGGTGAGAAATAAGATTCTCTGGTCTGATGAGACCAAGATAGAACTTTTTGGCCTTAATTCTAAGCGGTATGTGTGGAGAAAACCAGGCACTGCTCATCACCTGTCCAATACAGTCCCAACAGTGAAGCATGGTGGTGGCAGCATCATACTGTGGGGGTGATTTTCAGCTGCAGGGACAGGACGACTGGTTGCAATCGAGGGAAAGATGAATGCTGCCAAGTACAGGGATATCCTGGACGAAAACCTTCTCCAGAGTGCTCAGGACCTCAGACTGGGCCGAAGGTTTACCTTCCAACAAGACAATGACCCTAAGCACACAGCTAAAATAACGAAGGAGTGGCTTCACAACAACTCCGTGACTGTTCTTGAATGGCCCAGCCAGAGCCCTGACTTAAACCCAATTGAGCATCTCTGGAGAGACCTAAAAATGGCTGTCCACCAACGTTTACCATCCAACCTGACAGAACTGGAGAGGATCTGCAAGGAGGAATGGGAGAGGATCCCCAAATCCAGGTGTGAAAAACTTGTTGCATCTTTCCCAAAAAGACTCATGGCTGTATTAGTTCAAAAGGGTGCTTCTACTAAATACTGAGCAAAGGGTCTGAATACTTATGACCATGTGTGTAACACAGTTCGTAAATATGGGAAGAAGGAGGCGGGAACCGGCGAACGTTCAAACAAAACTTTAATTCAAAATAAACAAAACGAAAGTAATGCCGGCAGACGTCCGCGAGGACCACACAAACATAATAAAACATAAAATAAAGTCCAGGCCTGGTCCTCTCTCGTCCTTCACTGTCGTCGCTCCTCCTTTTATGCTCCCGGAGCTCCTCCGTGAGAGACTCGAGGCCGGCGCGCCTCCCAGGTGGAGCTCATTATCTCTCGCGCCACCGGCCTCGCGCCGTTCTCTCACGGCTCTCGCCCGCCCTGGTCGCCACAATGTGATATTTCAGTTTTTCTTTTTTAATAAATCTGCAAAAATGTCAACAATTCTGTGTTTTTTTTGTCAGTATGGGGTGCTGTGTGTACATTAATGAGGAAAAAAATGAACTTAAATGATTTTAGCAAATGGCTGCAATATAACAAAGAGTGAAAAATGTAAGGGGGTCTGAATACTTTCCGTACCCACTGTTTATATATATATATATATTTCTGTTCGGGTTGAAGTGGAAGTTTTAGAAAATGATACCGTTATCATCTCCATGTAAACTGCAAAAACGCGAATCTGTGAAAACAGTGACGGCATGCACATGCGTATTACGTGTTTAATCTAGCCTATCCACCTTATTTTTCAATGTGGAAATAAGATGTTTTCTGTGAATGTGCGAGACTTCCGATTTATTAGCCGCTATAGGGAAATAACGAGAAGAATATCAAAGTGCAAAAAAAAAAAAATATCAAACTGTAAAAATAAGGTGGATAGGCATGCGCGAGGCGAGTGCTCTGTAAAAGAATGCGTATGTGCGCAGGTGTGTAGTCTTTCTTTACAAAGTGACATCACCAACTACTTGTCTGGCATGTTTAGTAGGCTACACTGTTTTTAGTCGTTTGTGCGGATTTGTGTGAACGGGGATAGTTTTGATAGCGTTGTCATCGAAAAAAACTTTTCCGTTTTTACATTGTTATCGTGCAACAGACCCTAAATGTCTTCCAAAACTGACTGCAACATAGCATTCAGATCTGCCCATATTTAGTTATCAGCTTCATTTAATCCAATCATTTCCGAGGACAAAATCCAGTCCTGTCCTTCCTTTTTCTTTTTCACATTCCAGAACCCGCTACACTCGGATATACGTCACAACAGGGAAGAAAAAACTATCGCAATTTCCGTTTCATGCTGACTTGAGAGCTTACAGGTTTCTGTACATTGTCCACCCGCAATGACTTCTGGGATTTCTAACAGTTCAATTCTCACAAGTCTGCATTTGATGGATCAACAACACATCTGGGTTCTTACATGTGTCCTTTGTACTTGTGTTCATAAGCACTGGAATTGAACTTCAACAGTTTATTATGACGCTTGAGAACACGCAAGGGTAGCAAAATCACATAAGAACACATAATGAGAAATAACCTGAATGTCAGATAAGTGAGACATACAAAGTGTGCACTGCTGTGGGCCTCCAGAACCAGCGGCTTCATTTATGCAATGCACAAATGACTGGATTTGATCCAAAATTCAATAGATTTCATCCTACGTCAAAAGTGAGGAACAAATCAAGGTTTATAATGGCAAAAACTGACTGAAAATGTTCTTACACAGTAAAATCCCCAGAGTAAAATCAACTCTGCTCGGAGTACATATGGTCCCTCTCTAAATAGTGTTAAAGTAACACTGAAGCAGAGTTAAAGTTAATGAGATAATTAAGCAATTAGTAAGGCTGTGACTGAAGTCAGTTGTAGTTCTTGTGTTTCTCTTTTCTTCAGTGATTATGCTTGTTAATAGCAGGTGTTCATCACTAATGCACAATCATCACTTAATTAATTGTTTAATTATCTCATTAACTTTAACTCTGCTTCAGTGTTATTTTAACACTATTTAGAGAGGGACCATATGTACTCTGAGCAGAGTTGATTTAACTCTGGAGATTTTGCTGTGTATGCTTATGCCAGCTGAGATTAGTTTGTAGTGTTTCCTTTCTGTTGTCATGGTTTCTATGCATGTTTTCATTTGTTGTCATAGTTACTTATTGTTTGATTGATTTCATTCACCTGCTCTTTGTTTAGCTAATTCGTTTGCTGTGTATATTGCCCTTAATTCGCTCTGGCTGCGTTTACACTGGCACAAAAAATCAGATTTTTTGCTCACATCTGACACAGATCGGAATTTGTTGCACACATGTAAACACAAAAATCCGCACAAGATCCGATTTTTTCGCATCCGATCTGAGCCACTTCTAAATGTGGTTTTAAATCAGATACATATCCGATCTCTGGACATGCGACCTACGTCTAAACACGCATATCCGATTCCCATTGGAATTCCAAGCCACTAAAACGCCATTTTCCATGCTTTCCATGTTTCCATTTTCCATGCTAACTAAAAGGTAGCTTTAATGTTGTATTATGAAGCAGAGTATGCACTCGCACTAAAAATTCGCAGCTTAATTATTGAGGTAGAAACTTTATATGTCTATTTTTTCCTTGAAAGAAATTGCACACACACAAACACATATTCAGCAGCTGAATTTCAACCTCTGCCCGGTTAATTTAAAAGATACCGCCGTGTGTTTTTATTTTATTTTTTATTTTAATAAACCAAAAGCTTCACTGGGTAGGCTACTCTCTCTTGTGCGCTCTCTCCTTCGCTCTCTCTCTTTATCATTCATTCAAATAAATGTAATCTTACCTGCTACTTTATTTCCCTTCAGAATTCTAGATTTAACGACTGTAGATAAAATAACAAACGCAAATTACCTTTATTTTCCAGTCTATATTCGTTCAGTCAGAATTCGCGCTGCAAGACATCCATGACACTGACAGCTGTTAACTTAAACTTATCCATTCTGCCAGGTAATCGTGACCACCCGACGTAAAATATATAAATAATTTTAATAGCACGGCCATTCAAAACCCGAGGGTCTACCATGTGCATGCAAAGCTATCAATGACAATAATTTTGGGCGGGAATTAATGTAAACACAGATATCGGATACCAGTTGTGTCTAAAGTGAATGTAAACACACTGGCCAAAAAATCGGATATGGTCAAAAGATCGGATCTGTGCATTAAGACTTGCAGTGTAAATGCAGCCTCTGTTCTTTTTCTAAGGTTGTTTGTATACAATGCGTACAAACTTTTTGTGCTCATATATACCATAATTTAAAATAAATGTGAATATGAATAGAAAAATCTAAATATGCATTAGTTTTATGCACAAATGAGCAACTCTTTTGTCATAATTATGTCACTGAAATTAATTATATAAGACTTCCTGAAATATATGTAATATAAAACACCACTTTATACAGAGGTTTCTCATAATAATTGTAATTTTTTTTCTTTGAATAATTTCACAGTTTATGAAACTTTCACTTCTTGAAAGTTTTGTAAAAGCGCTTGAATATCACACTTAACCTGTATGAACCTGAGTTCATGGTAATATAAATAATTCAAGTAATCAACATGAATGACTTAAGTAGTCTTCCATTTATAAATAGGAAGTGAACTGTCACAATTGCATTAGCAAATTGTGCAGAATTTTAATTAATTCGGATAAGAAGATTACAGATTTTTTTTTTTTTTTTGAGAGAGAGAGAGCAGATGGAACGTTTAATAAAAGTATTATATATTACAATTTTGAAGTTCTCAATTCTGTTTTATAGATTAAACCCCTTGGAACCTGCTCATGCACCCCTTTCAGGTAACCCATTGCCTTAGTCTTCTAATGTACTGGTGCATCATAAGACCAGATGCCTCTAATCCACTGTCAAAAGTCAGGATTTGAGTTCTTACTACCATTTATTCTCTCAGTCGGCTCTGCCTTTCATGTCAAGCCATACTAGAACAATCAGGAGGGCATTGATACATGGTTTTTGGGACGTGGGAGACTTTTAGACGAATAAAAGATCTGTGAGTTACAGACCATCTGCGATGTGATTGCACTCTCATTCTTTTGAATTGTGTAAAATAAAGACCTCTTATAGCACCTTGCAGTGTTTGCTCATCTGCAGGACCAGCCCCTGCTCCGCAAATTCAACACAACCGGACTTTGGCAGGGAGGATCTAATTTAACTAAAGGGAATATATGCATCAAACAAAAAAAGAAAACGGATGAAAAAAACATGCAATTATGTCCTTGATCAGGTTAAGCTTTCCTTTGCCAGTGCTCCAAACCACCAGCATTTGCAAATCAGCCTCCAAATGGGTGGCATCTAGGAGCTGGGCCAGTCCCGAAAAGCATTCCCCCTTTCCCCCAGCTTTCACTGTCATCTCTCCATTTCTCATTCCTCAGATCAGCGTCCAGGCCGCTCCTCTCCTCCCCTCTCCCAATCCCTTGCTCCCTGTTCCAGATAATGGAGCACTCTGCCTCTGTTAGGCTGCCAAGGGCTGCAGCTCTGCCCGCTAGTAATGACCTGAGGGGATGGCGCGTGACAGGCCGGCTATAATAACGCCTCCAGCCACGGACAAAGCAGCCCCCAGGGCTCTATTTTTAAATACTTTATACTTTACAGCAGGGCTAAAAGTCATTTATTGTTTTGTAGGTCATGTGTATGGATGGGCAGTGGTGTGTGGGTAAGTACAGAGCAAGAGGCAGTGGAGACACATCCTAGTCACTCGAGGTGAGTGTTTGCATAAAAGGAGGAGCGCTTTCTTTAACAGGAACAGAAGGATTTAAATCCAGCAGGTTGAGAGGGTTCAGTCACAGCGTCACTGGAGGGAGATGTGCTGTAAATGTGACTGTTCACAAAAGATGTTAAATTCATTAAGCGACTGCGCTGTTGCACAAGGTCTTGCCCTTGAGTGTTCTGCAAGTCATTTGCAAAGATGGCTGTAAAGCAGAAACATGCAGAAAGTGTGTCGGTGGTGGTCGCTCTGTTTCCCTGCGGCACAGTGGTTTGTCTGTCAGCATTTTCAATCCTCACCCCCTCCAACAGAATCAGTTCAGCCCCTTAGTGCCTTACATGATTAAGCAGAGCCATTTGACGTGACTTGACGGGTGCTTCCACCGAACTCTCTACAAAACACACCTGGTGATGTTAGGCAGAGAGGAGATCTTTATCAGGGGTTTTCAAACTTTTGACTCCCTTCCTAATAAATATATATATATATATATATATGTATACATACCACTGTTAATGATCTGTCTGGAGTTACACCAAATCCCCCATTTTTCCTTGACCCCAAAGACAAATATTTTGATTCTTTGAAACGTTTTACCAGTTTGATTATATAAACTTCAGATGACATTGATTAATAATAATACAATAACTAAAACTAAAACTAAATCACAAAGTTATAAATATAGCCGCAATCAGCAGTCTTCAGGGTCCAATCACTAATGGCCCATGTGATTAGCGATCCAATTGAAATGTATCTTATGATGTGATTTTTTATAGCAAAGTCCATCTTCACTGAAGGTTAGGGTTTGATCATAATATATGTGGACTCATATTCATCATTTAAATTTAGATGAATTGCATGTCATAAGAGGATACAAGACAATTTCAAATAAATGTAAAGATATCATTTGCTTCTCAAAACTGATCTGAAGCATTTATCTTAAAGGATTAGTTCACTTTCAAATAAAATTTTCCTGATAATTTACTCACCCCCATGTCATCTAAAATGTTCATGTCTTTCTTTCTTCAGTCGAAAAGGAATGAAGGTTTTTGATGAAAACATTCCAGGATTATTCTCCTTATAGTGGACTTCAATGGCCTTCAAATGGTTGACGGTCAAAATAGTTTCAGTGCAGCTTCAAAGGGCTTTAAACGATTCCAGACGAGGAATAAGGGTCTTATCTAGCAAAACGATTGGTCATTTTCCGAAAAAAAATAAATGTATATGCTTTATATAAACAAATGATCGCCTTCCAAGTGCTTCCGCCAAAACCGCACTTTCGTATTCTTCAAAAAGCTTAAGCTGTATGTCCTACGCCTTCCCTGTTCTACTTACGGAATAAACAGAACTGGCGCTGCGTTTGTTCCGTAAGTAGAATAGGGAAGGCGAAGGACATACATCGTAAGCTTTTTGAAGAATACGAAAGTGCGGTTTTGGCGGAAACACTTGGAAGGTGATCATTTGTTTATATAAAGCTTATACATTTACATTTTTTTTTCCGAAAATGACCGATCGTTTTGCTAGATAAGACCCTTATTCCTCGTCTGGTATCGTTTAAAGCCCTTTGAAGCTGCACTGAAACTGTAATTTTGACCTTCAACCGTTTGGAGGCCATTGAAGTCCATTATAAGGAGAATAATCCTGGAATGTTTTCATCAAAAAACGTAATTTCTTTTCGACTGAAGAAAGAAAGACATGAACATCTTGGATGACATGGAGGTGAGTAAATTATCAGGAAAATTTTATTTGAAAGTGAACTAATCCTTTAATGCCGTTTTCAGTTTTGTAATTTATTTCTATATGTGTTGCCTTCTAACATTATGCTTGCAGTGTAACACATAAATGTTTGCTTTATTATCCATACCAGAACAATGTCTTCAAAGAGATTATATACAAATATATATATAAATATATTGTTGTGAAAAATTGTCTATTTATTTTAAATTGACATCATTACATTTAAACATGTCTGGCAACTTGAAATTTTTTTTTTATTGGTGTCTAAAATTAAATTTGCCCCCTGAGCATCACAAATTCATGAAACTAAGCATACTTGCTCAGAATGACTTGTTCTCCACATATACAAAGTTTTGAGAAGTTTGGATTTGGTGCACACAAGAAATAGGCATAATAGTCATAACGGGTCGAAATTCTTTTGATAACATTTTGTCAGCATGGTCTAGACCTGATGTATGCAAAGTTTAGTGAATATTTGACAAACAGCCTAGGAGGAGTTAGAAAAAGCAGTTTTTTAAACAAATCAATCATACAATTTAGATTTCTATTGTTCGGTCTTAAAACAATGATTCAGAATAAATAAGAATTTTGATTCAGTCACACGGTTGCGGGGTTAGCTAAAATGCTTTTCCCTTAAAAGCAATAGGAATCAGCAGCAGTCAGGGTCCCTTTGAGAAAATTCCACACTCTTATAATCTGTGGCCAGGGGAAGGCTGGGCCTAGTCCAGCCTTAGACATGCTCCGCCTATGCTCTTTCCTAAAAACCCCTAAACTGTCTAGCTCCTTTGTATTTAATGAGTTTCTATCACACTACAATCCATCACACTCTTTAAAGTCACACAACTTTGGACTTTTGATAGTACCAAGGATATCAAAGTCTAAAGGAGGTAGAGCTTTTCCACATTTGACTCCTAAACTCTGGAATAGCCTTCCTGATAATGTTCAGGGCTCAGACACATTCTCTGTGTTTAAAGGGTTAGTTCACCCAAAAATGAAAATTCGGTAACACTTTAGAATAATGGTCCGTCAATAATAAAGTAATGCAGGACTAATGAGTAGTACTACATTAACACTTCAGCTACTTCTAATAACTAATATAGAAACAAGCTTAACTTATCAGTAAGTAATATCAAATTTAGAAGATAGTTCCTTATTAGCTAATCAATAATGACCTAATGAGATTACCATCATTCATAACTATTAACTAACAGACAAATTGTAAAGAACATCATTGTGTGTCTGAGACGTAATCAGTCATAATTTTTACTCTGAATATAGTCATAAAATGCATCATTAGTTACTCAAGTGTTACCTAGTCACTATGCAGGAACTACTAGTGATCTGGACCATTATTTTAAAGTGAAAAACATCTTTTTCACTTTAAAATAATGGTCCAGATCACTAGTAGTTCTTGAAGAATGACTAGGTACTTGAGTAATTAATGATGCATTTTATGACCACGTTGAGAGTAAAAAAGGACAATCTTCTAGAACTACTAGTGATCTGGACCATTATTTTAAAGTGAAAAAGATGTTTTTCACTTTAAAATAATGGTCCTGTTCACTTGTAGTTCCTGCATAGTGACTAGGTTATACTTGAGTAATTAATGATGCATTTCATGACTATATTCAGAGTAAAAAAAGACAATTGCTCACATCTCGGACACTTTAATGTTGTGATTAGTAATTAACTAGTAATTCTTTATAATTTCTCATAGTTACCTATTAGTTCTTAATGATGCCAATCTCATTTTCTAATTATTGATTAGCTAATAAGGAACTATCTTAGTCCTAAATTTGATATTACTTACTGATTAGCTAAGCTTGTTTCTATATTAGTTAATAGTAGTAGCTGAAGTGTTAATGTAGTAGTACTCATTAGTCCTGCATTACTTCCTGCATAGTTACTTATTAATGACGGACCATTATTCTAAAGTGTTACCGAAAATTCTGTCATTTATTACTCACCCTCATGCCGTTCCACACCTGTAAGACCTTCGTTAATCTTCGGAACGCAAATTAAGATATTTTTGTTGAAATCCGATGGCTCCGTGAAGCCTGCATATAGGGAGCAATGACATTTCCTCTCTCAAGATCCATAAAGGTACTAAAAACATATTTAAATCAGTTCATGTGAGTACAGTGGTTCAATATTAATATTATAAAGTGACGAGAATATTTTTGGTGTGCCAAAAAAATCAAAATAATGACTTATGTAGTGATGGCCGTTTTCAAAACATGAGTCACGTGATTTCAGCAGTTTGGCGGTTTGACACACGATCCGAATCATGATTCGACACAGAAGAATCATAACACTCCGAAGCTTCCTGAAGCAGTGTTTTGAAATCGGCCATCACTATATAAGTCGTTATTTTGTTTTTTTGGCGCACCAAAAATATTCTCGTCACTTTATAATATTAATATTGAACCACTGTACTCACGTGAACTAATTTAAATATGTTTTTAGTACATTAATTGATCTTGAGAGAGGAAATGTCATTGCTGGCTATGGAGGCCTCACTGAGCCATCGGATTTCAACAAAAATATCTTAATTTGTGTTCCGAAGTTGAACGAAGGTCTTATGGGTGTGGAACGGCATGAAGGTGAGTAATAAATGACATTATTTTCATTTTTGGGTGAACTAAGCCTTTAAATCTAGATTCAAGACACATCACTTTAGATAATCATTCACATAATGCTTCTCATAAAATTGTACTACAATTATATCTCATGAAATAGTACCAAATTATAATTTTTGCCTATGAAAAGCAGCTATGCTAATTCTTTTCTTTTGCTTCTCTGTTTCTTCCTTGGAATGCCCTTCCTGGAGTAACTACAGATTACACCAGCTCCAGTTTGGATCCAGCCTTTGCAATGGTTTTAGGTGACACTAACAATTGCAAAGATGACAGTAAAGTTTGATCGACACGCAAAACTTTCACGTTATCCTATTATTGTAATATTATCCTTTCATCGCAATTATTACGAGCACAAGTTGTAATTGCTGACTAACTGAATACAGTTAAATAACCACATAATGTACTAAATATCTGTATATTACTGCCATGGACATTATTTTCATACACTCATCTCTGGCTAATAACAGAATACCTAAATTGAAGCACTGAAATAAGCATTTTCTGTAAAGCTGTTTTGAAACTATATGTTTTGTGAAAAGTGCTATACAAATAAACTTTAATTGAAAATAGTATGCTAGTATAAACCTTATTCAGAGCAGGGCCATGTCAGGTTTGAAAGCGAGGCTGTGAGGGATAGACTTACCGTGTTTTCAGTGGCATCCTCTGTAAAAAGCTGTATAAAGCTCTTAGATCATTTATAATTTTCCACAGCTCATATTGTGGCAGTTTTTGTCTTGGAAAGATATTTTTGCAGTGTTTCGTCAGCAGAACAATACGAAAACACAGCAAATAACAGCACAACCCACTGACGAGATGTCTATTCCTCACAGCCTCGCTTTCATTCCCGTTAAAAATCAAAGATGGCGCTGCTGTGAATAAGGTCTATGGTGGAAACCGAAACATGGCTCTACACCATTTGGGAGTACTAGAGGAAGAGGATTGTGTGGGAGGATACGATTTTGCATGACATTGAAATGAAGAAACATGGAGCAAATGTAGAGTGGGATGTGTCCCAAGCAGGTGAAGATGAGGAAAAACTGGTTGTGAGTTTAGTTTATGATTGCCAAGCAAGACTGTGACATGACAAATTAATAAAGAATGTAATATACCTGAGGTCACAAATGTTTGTGTTTGTATGTATCAGCTATTAAAACTCAATTATATAAAAAGGCAAAATAATCTGTCATTTGTAAAGTCTTTAATTTAATGGATTATCTAAAATTGTTTTAACATCATGATATAACACTTTGATCACATCAGCCACCCCAACCTGTAATTGACTCATTTCTGGTGACCACGCAGACATATTCATAGAGGTGTGTGTGTGTGAGAGTGTGTGTGTGTGCACGTGCGTTTTTGTGACATATCAGGACACAAATTTGTATAATGACATGGGTATGACAAGGAGAGGGTGACTCATGAGGACATTACCCCATGTCCCCATTTTTCAAAAGGTTTATAAATCATACAGAAAGTGTTTTTTTGAGAAAGTGAAAATGTGCACAGTTTTCTGTGATGGGTAGGTTTAGTGTAGGTGTAGGAGGAGAGAAAATACAGTTTTTACAGTATAAAAACCATTAAACCTATGGAATGTCCCCACAATTCACAAAAACAAACCTGTGTGTGTGTGAGTGAGTGAACACAGTAACTCTGCAGAATGAGCTCAGCTGGTAAAAGAGAGTTAACAGTGAGCTCTTGGGAGTAAAGGACAGAGCTGAAAGAGTGCAGAATCATACTTCACCTCATTGATTTTTTCGATCGGTTTAAATAAGGAGCACTTTAGACCAAGAGCTCACCACTGAGCCATCAGTCCTCTGTTGGGTTAACTGAGCTCCACGCTGCCATGTTACAAGTAATTACAGCACACACTCTCACACCAACTGAGATGTGCTCTGCTATCCTATAATTACATTATAATCTGTACTTTGTACATTTTCAAGAGTTTGACACAATGTGTAAATGAAGTCTTTTAAAGACTCTCCATTTAAAATTATAAAATGATATCATAGAAGCTTCATATATGATAACAAGGACCTTTGAATAAAAACTCAAACTCAAATTTACATCAATTGATGAATGGGTATTATCTCTTGTGCTAAAATAATAAAATAAAAATTAGGTATCATTTAAATCATCTACATCATTTTTTAATGACAATCCACTCACTTTATTGGCAGCATATTCATCACATGTCATTTAGTAACAAATTACTTTCGAAAGCAAATATTGATTGGGACAACTCCATTGTCATACTGTTTACCTACCTGCCAATAAGCTATGCACCTCTGAGAGGCTCATCTGTATTGTACATATTTGTAGCATATCTGACATCTTGAGCATTCCGTTATAATACATCTGACATGTGTTGCCCCTGCACCTTGCTGTGTGAAATATAGATTTTCTAGAATCTCCAGTATTCTTGTAATCCACACCTATTATCTTACACACTACAGGGTTGCTATATAATAGTAGAAATAATTATAAAGCTAGCATACACCAGCACAGCTGTCCACAGACAGACGCCACATGCACCATACATGCCAAGGGAAAGAATAATACATCCTGTGATTTATTATATGTGGGTGTGTTTGCATGCAAATTTGAAAATAAACTGGTTACTGGTAACACTTTATTTTGATGGTTCCACTTTAGACATTCTGCTAAGACATTCTACTGACTATAAGGCCCCGTTTACACTAGTGCGTTTTCGTTTTTAAAATGTATAACTTTTGCTACGGTTACACCTGTCGTTTACACTACGCCGGCATTTTCGAACCTCGAAAACGGAGACTTTTGAAAACTAAACCCCGTTTTAGTTTGAAAACGCCGGGGTTGGATTTCAGTATAAACGGACCAAACGGAGACCAAAACCATGGCGTGGTTGCCCACATTCGCTCTGCGTATCCTTGACGACCGTGTAAACAACAACATGGATACTGAACTGCAATCTTTTCTGGCTTTGTTTTCATTTTTAGCAGCCATTGTGCAGTTAAACTCTGCATTTTTTTAATACTGCAGCTGCCTACATGCACAAGAGGCAACTGTTTACACTTGTACGCGCATGCCCAGTGTGCATGAACGGTCATGTGACATGCGTTTTCGGCCGTGTAGTGTAGACGGAGATTGTTTCTGAAACGCTGTGGAAACGCCAGTGTAGACGAGAATCGTTTTCATTTTAAAATACTGTTTTAAAACAAAAACACACTAGTGTAAACGGGGCCTTAGTAACTTTGCGAATACGTCAACTTATTCTACTAACCCTAACTCTACCCCTACCACTGTACTAAGACTAATACTACTAATACAATCTAGGTGCAAAGTTACTTATAGCAAAGTCCCTTTAAGACAGGTCATTTCACTCGGCGGCCATTTTAGAAATGCCTCTCGGGCATGCAAGTGCAGCTCCTATCTCTTTGAATGGGGAAACCTCAAATTCTCCAAAGCTGTTTGCCAAGCTTTCGATTAAATTTCATATTTGAAATTACCAATGAAATCTGACAACAACTGTCTCATAAATTTTGTTTCTAAATGCTCGAATCCTGACAAAAATACAGTATTTTTCAGGCTGGATCAAGCTCATGCGCAATCCTAAATGAGCATCTCTTGTGTCTCATTTCAGAGGCGCGCTTCTAACTGTTTCTATAGGAACCGGAGCTTCTAACGGCCGCTGCAGTGACGCATTGACTTTACCAGTCGGCGATTGGCTCTTATTTAGAAGGCTAAACTTATTCCCCCATATTGCGCGTTGCACTTTCTCCCATTCAAAACAATACTAGTGATGCATCTTTTGTTATTCTATAGTCTTTGCTTATAGTCAACAAAATGTCTAAAGGGGACCATCAAAATAAAGTCTAACCTAATTATATACAATTGTCCAGTTTAGTTTTTTTTTCCTTCTCTTTTTTTTGTCTACTATTAAAACATCAAATATCACAATGGCTGTCAAATAGCCTACTTATCCAGATCGTGTAGATGCAAATAGCTCAAGCTAGCATCATTTGTTATACAGGGAGGAGAAATAAAGGATGTGACATGCACACACATGCTGCATCACAAAGTAAAGTAAATCACCAGAGTAACAGCAGCACAATGACCGGTTTGTGTTTTCGCGTTGATTGAATGATAACAAAGTGCACGAGTTACAAGTATCTCCTCATTTAACGACCCATTGGAGAGAAAGAGAGAAAGGCAGGAACGAGTGGCAGGGCCCGGCGAACAGCTTGGCTCACCTCATTAAAAGCTTGTTGACGTCTTGTAAATTTTCGAGGAGCACGGGCTGGTAAAAATCAGCCGCCAAACTTACTCATAAGGGAAGAGGATAGATTCAGTCCCCGCCCATCAGGACCGAGCGATGGGCGAGAGGAAAAACAGGCATCTGAGGAGAAGAAAGAGACGCAAACAGAGATAGAGACAAAAAGAGAGATAGAGATGAGAGGGAAGCACCCAGACATACAGTACACAAGCCAACGATAAATAACAGACGTATAAATTGCCTCGTTTTCTTGTTTTGGGTGATGTCGATTTAGCTGCTAATTGGTGACAGAAACTGTCAAACGGGTGGCAGCTAGTGATTGCAGTGGCTTCTGTCAGGATTAGGTGAGAGGAAAAGGGAAAAAAATGCTTTTTATCTGAAGAGAGAATGAGAGATATGCTGGCAGCTTCCTCCCATCTCCGCCCGTTGTCTCATATTTACCCAAAACACATTAAAAACACAAGGCAAAGAGAGCAAAAGAAACAATAAGCTTGGCATTATAGGCCCCAGTTCTCTCGCTGTCTCTCAGACTGATCAGTGTGTTTGTTTGTAGAATCTTTGTTTGTTTGCTTGCAGGAAGGAACTGAACACACAAACACCCGTGTTAACCTATTCAGAGTAAGAGAGGGAGAAAGAGAGCGAGAGAGAGAGATAAAGGCTGACTGACTGATCTCCTGGGGCCGTCTCCTCCAAACCCTGCCTTGACTCCCCCTCTGTCCCGGGGAATATTGAGATGAGCAGTAATTAGGCTTTGATACTCTGGCAAATGAACAGTAATTAGAGGCTGCGAGTGAGGCTCCTCTGTCTGAGCTGCTCATCCAATATTCACATCATTATTGAACATTAGGATTAGCTCTCTTCCATGCACAAATAGCATGGCACAAACACTGCCCGTGCAGATGGCGATGGGGGGTGGCCGCTGGTGACACTGGCGCGTGTTTGCGTGGAACGTGTGGATATAAGTCAGATCTATGTAAGTATTGCGTGATACAGTATATCTAGAGGAGCGAGAGCGTGTGTGTGTGGGATGTAGAGATAGGTCACCCGTGTCTGGCCGTCTCTCAGAGGGGATTTTCTGGTTATTAGAGCAGCGCCAGATCATGGGCCAATTATACAGAAAACTGTCAGTCAAGATTGTGTGGCTACGTGATTAGAGCAAAAGGACAAAATCAGGTGAGGAGTGTGAATCTATCCGGGGCAGCTTTGATTTGCTAATGAGGGGAAGAGGGGATAGGACCGGGGCCACCATCCCCAGCTGTAGCCCCGCTCGCCTGCCTTCATTTTCACTCTGACCTTCTTAGTGGATGCTGCTTTTGATGCAGGAGGGAGACAAAGAGAGGGAAAACTAGAGAACAGCGGACGACTCTCTCTCCGGGAGCGACGGGACCCCGGCCCTCAACGGTGCGTGTGCCGCAGGTCACGGTCCGTAAATGAGACCGACGCACCCTGCTAGCACAGAGAGGGCCAACAGCAATCAAAGTCAAGGCCCACTCTATTACTGCACGGGCCAAAGGCTCCTTAATTACCCTTAATAGCTTTAAACACACTAATTCCATCTCGCTACCCCCTCACGTATTGCAAAAACACACCCACGTGTGGAGAGGAGGAGTTTAAAGGACAAGAGGAAGGAGGAACGGTGCATCAGCCCTCTCCTCCCAGAACACTTCTGGCCCCGACTAGTCCTCTCATTTTAAAAAAGGAAGAGCTGACGGTGGATCCTAATTTAGTGGCTACTGTTCGGGGGGCTGACACCGAGAGGCGTGGTGAGGGGTCTTTGTCAGCTCAGCCTGGCAGCGGTGGCACCGTCCGTGGGGCGGTTGAGGTAGCGGAGGAGAAGAGGATGGTGCAAGCGGAGACAGGGTGCGCGGCAGCCCTGCAGAAGCACACGGCAGGGGCCTGTAATGAATGGAGCGGGGGGACGGGATGAGGGATGACAGCTCTGGCAGCTGATGCATGAGCTCCATGCTAATTCCTCAGCCTGGCCGTGATGGATCCTGAAATCTTGACCAGACGTCCCATTAGCCCCTGTCCATGACAGCCCCAATAAAGATATTATCAAAATCCACTGAAACCTTTGAGGGAAGGCTAGGGGGCTGTGGCAGAGGGGCAGAGAGCAGGGTCAAAGCCAGAGAGTCTCTCGGATGGGTTCATCTCCCAACGAAAGTTATTGATGAGTTAACCTCTTGGGCGCGGGTTAGTGGTGATGGATATATTGGGACTGGAGAACCACACAGGATAATGAGACGAGCAGTGAATCACTGTCCCACCCCTGTTAAAAATAGAATCCACTGTATGTCCTGCAAATAGAATTGTGTTTTGTTTCAGCAGCAGAGATTATTCATGAACGGCGGCCTGTGAAAGAGAAGTATGTGCGTATGCTGATGAGCACGCGTCTTGCGGTAAAGACAGGAAGTAGTTGCTCAGCTCAGCGAACCTGTGAATGCTTCGGCGTGACCCTCATTTCAATGCGCCGCTGTAATTCGGATACAAAGTCGGGTATCCTTAGGTACCACAGGACCCAGTCCAGGTGTGTTTACCATGAATCTTTTATCTTCCGCAGCGCATCAGGCTAATATTTTTGACAAGCGGCGCTGGGGATATAAATGACCCAGGCTTCGGACAAATAGGAAAACTGGTGCCTTGGCGTGCGGCGTCGGAGCGAGGGCGTTGGGAAAGCCACACGATTCCCGTGGTTGACAAATAGGGTGGGGAGAGCCGGGTAGGAAACGGAGAGAGAGGTTACAGTGACAGACAAGGAGCACAATTATCACACCATGATGAAAGAGCGGCGGCCGGCGAGCTCCACACCGTTAATTACACTCCTTTTTCCACAGGACTCTAATGTGAGGAAAAACACGCAATGACAAGTGTGTAAAAGAGCAAGCAGTAAATTACTGTCAGGAAAAATAAACGGAGGAGCGTGCGGCCTGCTCAATGATTTACGGGGGCAATTAGTCACCGCCCCACGGAGATGCTGAGGACAGCAGCGGAGCGAGAGTGTCAGAGAGAGAGAGAGAAAGCAGAGGAGGAGGGGTGGATGGAGAAGGGGAGAGCGAAAGAACGATTGTGTGCATGAGGAAGATAGAGAGGTGCACTTCAGCCACTGCCGAGAAAAGACAAGGAAGGAGAAAGTAAGAGGAAACACTCAGGCTATTATGAATGACCTTCTGGATGCTAGCAGAACCTTATGTGCCCCTGATGTGCTATTTCTGTTCAGTCGCCCGCTGACAGAGTCCTGGGCCACGGACACACGTGCCACGGCCTAACGTTCTACAATTAAATCTGCTTACTTATCTGAAACAGCACAGGACAGCTCAACAGAACTGGTTAAAGCACTGCATAAGTGAATTTAATGCAGAACAAAGTGAAACAAATGTGATGGCAGAATTTTTAAATAGCCGCGCTCCATCTGAAAGAGGCCAACACCTGCGTCAGTAAAATAGGACAATAAACTACTGACTGCCATGCACACTTACTAGAAGTTTCCCAAATGATTCAATCTTATCAATGTGGAAGCAATACATGCTGTCATTTTGGCAGATTTACAGTAGGACATGAATGGTCTTTAATCACTAAATGTTTGAAATGAACAGTTCCACATGCAGACACACTTTAATGGGCCTTAATCGACTTTAAAAGTGACACCACAATGTCTCAGCAGATCAAAGCCGTTTCCTCTTCCGCTGATTTCCTTTCTTGTGTGTGTAAACAGAGATTTCTAACAACGAGGTCTTGTTTTCCAGACACGTGTCCCTCATTTTTTTATTCGTAATATGACACACACCAACTTTCATCCCATATTAAATACCCCAGTATGTTTAACAACTTAAGGCCGCTGGGAATATTCCCAGCCGCTGCTGAGCCGAATGACATGAAATCGCTAAAGACAGATTGTGTCATTCCATTTTTGTTAATTCCACCCTTTCTGATTGAGTGAGCAAGGCAAGACGGTGTTTCTTTCAGAACAATGTGCTGCAGAAAGAAGCAGAGACAGGCCTCAATATGAAACAGTCAGTTTGCGTGATCGCTTACAGATAACTGATGAAATAAAAGCCTTTGTCAAGCGGGAAAAGAACTGAAGACAAAAAGAAAGCTGTGCAACATAGATGTCTGTACTAATTAGTCATGCTGATTGGAGGATGTCAGGTAAATCAGATGGCTTGAAAGTGATGCATAATCCCTGTACAGTTAGAAACTGCATGAATCTACAACCTTTATACAGGTTTGGGGAAGCTATTTTAATACTGTAGCTTTTTGAAGCAACAAGGTATGCATAATTTAAAGGTTATAAAAATTACAGCTTCACTACCAGCTAACAAAAAAGTATCAATGAAATGACTTTACAGGTAGAAATTATACAAATTCTATATTTTATAATGTAACCAAAAATAAGGTATAATGTAAAATAAAAATAATAATTTTCGTGAATGAATATTGATTCAAGGGAAAGTGGTTAACTGAAAATATTAATTTACAAAGAAAAAATAAGTAATAAAACTCTTCTTAATAAATAGAATATAACAGAGTTGAAAACATAATAAAGAACGGCATTGTTTAAACATTTTAAAACATTTTAATGTCACATTATACTGCAAGGTGTTGGAAAAATGAGCTTAGTACTGGAAAAGCTATTATGAAAACAGCTTGAGCAATGTCACGCTGTAGAAAAATGTAATTGAGTTAGTAAAGTCTTTACTTTTATAATATCTATGCCAGTTAAAGGGCTAGTTCACCCAAAAATGAAAATTCTGTCATTAATTACTCACCCTCATGTCATTCCACACCCGTAAGACTTTCTATCATCTTCAGAACACAAATTAATATATTTTTGATAAAATCCTATGGCTCAGTGAGGCCAGAAATCCACTAAAGACGTATTTAAAACAGTTAATGTGACGACAGTGGTACAACCTTAATGTTATGAAGTGACGAGAATACTTTTTGTGCGCCAAAAAAACAAAATAACGATTTTATTCAACAATATCAAAAAGTATTCTTGTCGCTTCATAACATTAAAGTTGAACCACTGTAGTCACATGAACTGTTTTAAATATGTCTGTCTTTAGTAGCTTTCTGGGCATTGAAAGTGTTAATTATCTTGCTGGAATGCAGGCTTCACTGAGCCATCGGATTTTATCAAAAATATCTTAATTTGTATTCCGAAGATGAACAAAGTTCTTACAGCTGTGGAACGTCATGAGGGTGAGCAATTAATGACAGAATTTTCATTTTTGGGTAAACTAACCCTTTAATAGCAGTCTAGGAATAAAGTTTAAAGGGTATTTGTGTTTTTCATGCTCTTATTATAGATTTAATCAGAAGTTCCCTGTCCTGTGTGTGACAGACCCTCACCCTGGACCCTCTGTGTGTCAGCCTCTTTCTGAAACTGTCAGCCATGCTTCACCAGGAGAAAAGAGAAAACAGCTGGTGATGAGTCAGAGTTTGATGGGTGAAGAAGCCCTGGCAATCAAAGCTGAAAAACTATGCCAGCATTTTACCTTCAGCCTGCACTAGCTCTGGTCAAGGGCATCTTTCTTTGTGCGTGACGCAAGTCGATGCATCTTTGTCACAGGTGCATCTTATTTTTATCCTTTAAACCCTTCCATTCCCCCGCTTCCTTCCCCCGGCCACCGAAAATGATGGTTGTAGTGATATTTTTCAGCTCAGACATTTTCTAAGTCATCTCACAGTAAGCTGTCAGCCTGCACAAGGTTTATACAGTGACATTTACAATCAATAGCCATTTTCAAAAGGCTAACGTTTTTCATGTCATGGCATGTCTTTGCCTTCCAGTGGAATGACCTGTCAGGCCAAGTCTGTGATGTATTTACACTGAAGCATTTCAGATTATTTCAACATTTTCTGTCTATTATTTTGACTAGTGCATAATATTTATTTCCCATCATCTGTTCTTTCTTTTGTTCTTTCTAATTTTAATATTTAGGTCCATTATTATTATTACAATGTAAAACAGCAAAAATAAAATTACAATTTACATTAAACAGATAGATAACCTATATGTCATAATTTACTCCCCTTAACACAAAATAATATAAATATAATAACATTTTTATTGTTTTGGACCCCGTTGACTTTTATGGACAAAAAAATGTATTTTTACAGGATTGCAGCAAAACGACTATACCTTTATAACTATACCTTTAATGTTAAAGGGTTAGTTCACCCGAAAATGAAAATTCTGTCATTAATTACTGTCACCCGTAAGACCTTCGTTCATCTTCAGAACACTGCATTGACAGCAAATTAATTTACACAATTTTTAAATTGCCAAAGTCACGTGATTTCTGTAAACGAGACTTCGTTACGTCATAAGTGTTTCGAAATTTTAATGGTTCATGTGACTTTGGCAGTTTGATACGTGCTCCGAACCACCGATTCGAAACAAAAGATTCGTAAAGCTTCGAAGCTTCATGAAGCAGTGTTTTGAAATCGGCCATCACTAGATATTGTTGAATAACGTCGTTATTTCGTTTTTTTGGCACTTCATAACATTAAGGTTAAACCACTGTAGTCACATGAACTGTTTTAAATATGTCTTTAGTACCTTTCTGGGCGTTTAAAAGTGTTAATTATCTTTCTGGCAATGCAGGCCTATGAGCCATCAGATTTTATCAAAAATATCTTAAGTTGTGTTCCGACGATGAATGAAGGTCTTACAGTTGTGGAGCGACATGAGGGTGAGTTACTAATGACCGAATTTTCATTTTTGGGTGAACTAACCCAACTATAAACTAACCCAACTAATTGCAATTCTGGACCTAAATGTTAAAATTAGAGGGAAAGAACAGAGTAAACAGATTATTCACTAGTCAAAATAATAGACAAAAAATAACTGAAATCAGAATTATTGGCAAATCTTTCAGAAGCTCCATAGCTTTAATAGACACAACCAAACAGTATTCTACGTCTCCAGGGCCTGTAGTTATCCATAAGATGTCCTGTGATGATTTAGCCTACCAGGTGTGGAAATTAATTAATTCATTATTTCACCTTGCATGTTTCCATCACTCAAGGTCTCATTCTCTGATGCAAAACTACTTGTTATTTAGCCCGTGAAAGTAAGAGGACCATGTTAATTGTTAATTCCCTGTTTAAATATTCATCGTTCCATGCAGACCTGTAATGCTTCAACAACTCCCTCATTTGATGTCAAGTGCTGGTCGAGGAAGGTGTCTTTGCCTTCATATGCTTGTTTCCATGCATAATGCCTGTGATCAATTTTACATGTGCACCATACGCTTAATATATGCACATTCTGTTGAAATAATATTCATGTGATGGCGGGGGAGGGGTGACATATATAGAGCTTGTTGGAATTATAAGTTAAAACAGCATCTTTGATTAAGCTATTGTCCAGAAAATATGTTGAACGGGAACTTTGCTCAGGGTTACTGGTTTAATTTTCTTGTTATTTTCTTTATTATTGTAAGCTTTTGAGGATCAGTTTCTTTATCCTATTATGAGAAAATGATTGAACATAAAATGGATAGCTTCCAACTTCTCAATGAGCTGTATTTGAAGTGATAGTAAAAAATAGATAAAAACAACTAAACGTTTTATATTAGTTACTATATTAATAATAGTTAGTAATAAATAAAAGGTGAGATGTTGCTCTGCAACTGTAAACGATCTACACTCATGCTAATTAACTATATTACTCAGCAAAAGAGTTTATGGATACACTTTATTTTAAGGTGTCCGTGTTACAGTGTAACTAAACATTTAAGTACTGAGTAATAATAATTAACTACATGTACTTACTATAGGGTTAGGGTTAGGATGAGGGTTTGGTTTAGGGTTAATTGCAAGTAATTATTCATAATTTATAGTTATTACTACAGTAACTACATGTAACATGTGTAACAATGACAATGAAATAAAGTGTTACCGAGTTTATTATATTACAACTACTACTACAACTCAGAAATGTAACTGTTTGGTGTATTTCATTTTATATCTCTTTATGTTGTTTTTAAGAGCAATAATCCTCTCGAGGCTGTATGTTACAGTGAATTTACCACAGCCTTTCATGGTGTATTGCTTTAGTTAAACATTGCCGCCAGTATTTTGTAGAGTAGATTTTAATTCAATGATAATTTGATATGTGGTCATTTTTCATGTCTGGGAACGAATAATATTTTTTAGCGGTAAAACTACTAAAGTATTTCCAGGGTCACATTTAGTCACCTCAGCCAGCCATGGCATAAAACCACAGAGAACAGGGGAGAGATAGAGACAGAAAGTGTGTGTGTGTGTGTGTGTGTGTGTGTAGGGAAGGAGCCATGAATCAATCTGTGTAATAGGGGGAAGGCCAAATGTAATAAATAATACAATAACAAGCCAAACTAATGAGCCGTTGCCAAGGTGAATTTCACAGAATAGTCCCCCTGTACAAAACCCCACTAATAATCCAAGGGAGCCAGCGGATGATAAAGCGGCGCCATAAGGCAACACCTGTGCAATTAAAACAGAGGATTCTTTCCCAGCGTTACATTAATTTCAGCCTTTTGTAAAGGCCCAACGAGCACGCTAATAATCTAGTCTACTTGACTCCATGTCTAGCCAAAACAGGGTGTCTAATTAGGTAAAGGTAATTAATTAGAGATAAACGGAGCTAATCAAGAGCCGTTAGCGCTCTGTCTGTCTCGTCATTAAGACACACAGGCTTCTCGCTCTCTCATTGGCTGCTGCACAGCAGCTCTTTAGCTATTGCCTAGAAAATTTTAACAGTATACCTGTTCAGATTACAGAGTATTCATCCAAGAACATTACTATATGCACACAGAGATGAGATCTTGAAAAAAAAAAACTCATTCAAAACCTAGCACTTTTGAAATGGATCAATTAAATATAGATATAAAAAAAGTTCAAATGATGCCACCAGTTCTTGTTAATTGCAAGTGTCTCATTCAAGAGATCCAAGGAGCATTTTGATGGCAGGATTCATATGAGTGTCATCAGCCACTTCATTACCAAAAATCTGTTAACATGATTTTGATGATATGATGATAAAAGCTAGCTTAGCGGACCCTTGCGTTTCCTCTCACCATTAATTGGTGGAGTAGTGCGCTCTGATTGTGCTGATGGTGAGGGAAGTAGTGTGATGTTTAACACAGCATCACATTAGCGAAAATGAATAAAAATAACATGGATATGAATTTGCGTATTACCTCTCACCCCCTCCTCGGGGAAAATGTATCAGGACTTGCGCTTCGAAAATAACGGCTTGCTTCTCTGAGAGTCTCGTCAACGTTTCAGCTCTAATTATGAAAAGTGGAGCACTAAGCAGAAGCCAGAACTCACTTGAGACAAATCTCGAGCAGAGACTAAGTTCAAACAGGAAGGCCTCTACTCTGATGCGCATGTACCCATCATGTCCAATTGTCTGTGATTAAAATCCCACTCTGCTATGTCTGGGACGAAATTACAAAAGTTACATTTTAATGGTTAGCCTAATGGATGTTGACTCTGCATGCGAAGGGAAGCGCGGCAAACAGAAGAACAGGAAAATGGGAATAAGACATTAAAACAGTTCTAGATCTTGAAAAGGTTTGGTGAGTAGGATTTTTTGCCTGTGTGTTGCGGGACGTTTGAGTTTAGGAATATTTTAGG
>RJVU01079141.1:2781843-2794693 GCA_003731715.1 Anabarilius grahami
GTAAATTAACATTATATCAGTTAATGAAATACGTTTTTTACCGTAAATTTAACTGAATTTTTTACAGTTTGTAAAATAAACAGTTATGAACTGTAATTATTCCAATATAAACCTTTAAATTATATGGTTTTAAACTGTAAAATAGACAGTAAAGTGCTGTCCCGTAGAACCTGAAATATTGCTACCGTATTTTTTACGGTAAGTTCTGGCAACCACAGCTGCTTTATTTTTTTTTTAATGAAAATTTTACAGGGAATTTCTTTTACAGTGTCATTGTTCCATTATTTTGCTTTTAAAAACTACAAATATTGTAATAATGTAAAGATGTTGAAATGTTACTTCTACTGTATTCCTCAGCTGTATAGTATTTCACAGAAATATGAATTACTATTATTATTGATTTAAATAAACATTTGACCCCATTGAAGGGCCAGTAAGGGGATAATGAATTGAATGTTTTTAAATATCTTCATCATTGTTGAATTCAGGTAGGTATGGAGGTCATTGTGTGGAGTGAAGTCTCCCACATCTGCTGTCGCCTGGTGCCCATGTCTTCTGCTCTTTCCTTTCAACTCTCTCCACTGCTTCCAAACGTAGAGTTTGGTGTAAGAAAGAAACCCTCTGAGCCTAAATTGCCTTTCACTTCTGGGTCAGAATGTCCAGGATGTGCATGTTTAAGTCCTTATCATTAATCACACATAGACAGTCAATTAACTACATCTGAGCCACAGATCTCAGACCAGTGTAGGTGTCACTATGAAATAAAACAAGGTATAAAGCCATTCCTGAATTAGAACAAGCACTTTTAATCATAGTTTTTTTTTTTTTTTTTTTTTTTTCACATTAGTTTTAGTATACTTAATCGATCCAAATTAACATGTTGAACTGACAGTGCTCACTCACATTGTATTCAAAAAGTATATGTTCTGTAAGTGAGAATGGGTCCCTGTGGCTGCAATAGAGATGTCAGGATGTACTGAGGGGTCATTAGGTTCACTAGGGCTTTTCACTCCAGGTTGACCTTGGACCAGACAGATTTATCCTCTGTCAGGTCTCTGTTTGAGAGGGGGACTCAAACAAACCACTTTTTGGCTGTAGGACAACCTCATAGCAGGTGCATGCATGTGACGTTCTCCCTTTGTTCTCTGACATGTTTGTTTCAAACATCTTAACGTCTCTTTCTCGCTCTTGCTCTCTCTTCTCTTTTTCCTCTCACACTCAATTTTGTTACACATTTCTTTTCTCTGTTGTCACATAGCAAATAATGCTCTTGGCTATAAGAGTGAGGTGCGGACATGAGGGGATAATCTTTTTTAACACTCTGTCGAAGGAAAGCAAATTAAAAACAAGTCTACCCATTTGCACGCATAATCACAGCAAATTGCCCATAGCTCATTTGTGTATTGTTTGTCGGGTAAGATCGAGCCGATTCTACTCGTTTGACAGCTTAGTTAGCAGTTGATAGAGCTGTGAAATATCACACTCTCCATAACCATGGACTTGTTTTCAATTTGGAAACCACATCCACAGTTCTGCATTACAAGTTTTTCAAAAAGCAGACAGTGTTTATTCGATTGCACCCAAGTTTATTATTAAATACTGGTAGAATTTTAGTATATTATTTCTCCCAATTTGTTTCATACATAATGTTTTCAAACAATATTTTCTTCGAAAGCATATCAAGCATATTAAACTGCCATCTTTCACTACTCTCCCCCACCCCTTTCATCCTCACCTAGCATGTGCATGTGTGTGTAAACTGCGGGTTGACATGAGTTAATTATTGATTAAACATGAGGGAGGCACATAAAAACAGTGAGGTCTTCCCTCAGGACCAACCAAAACTCACGGGGGCAGCCGCATGCTACACTGCCACATCATTTTCCCAAGAGCCTGTGCCCCGATGAGACCACTGGCTCGGTAATGAGTTGTTTGCAGACCTCAAGAACACAGTGATGATGACCTGTGACCTCCAAGCACATTGTCTGGGGAGCATGAGGTAAGGGAGAGAAAACAGAGGGAGAGCAGAGAGAAAAGAGTAGGAGGGAGAGTAGTGTTTTAGCTCAAGTGTTTTCTTGTTGGTGGTGTCTTGACTCTCGTGTTAAACCCCTGTGGCCTGGAGAGCTGTAAGGATAACATGGTGCTTTGTCTTTGAGCTTGGATCGATTCGCCACTTGATAAAATGCATCCAGTTTTTGTTGATAAACTGTAACTCTGTCATTGCTTGTTTGTATTGCGGACCCGTCCACGCGCCGGAACTCAAGGACAGATGCTCGCACGTCGATGCACAACGTGCGCACACACAAACACACTAATGGCTATGATTAATGTTCTGTATCGCTGAGAAAAATAAACCAGTTTCTCATGTGTGTCGCACAAAGGTGCTAAAGGAGAAACAGTTTATCATCCGTGTTACGCACATGTTCAGTTTGATCCCTCTGTGTGAAAACTGTGTAATTATTTTACAGTGAAATTCCCAGAAATATGGATTTGTGCCCACATACTAATCCTTGATCCTCCCTCGACAGAATATTTACAAAGTTTTAACATATGTAAGGCAGCACGAGTCATTATTGATGATATTTTCTTGGCTAACAGGCGGTAAAAATAAACAGATCAAATCTGAGATGGCGGTAAGTAAACAGCACATGCTCCCTCATGCTCCGTAAAATTCCTCACAGATGGAGCGAACGTTTCCGTGAGGATGTCCACGGCGTGCAGACAGGTCTGCGTCGTTCATAATAATCACAGTGACAATCTGACTGAGAAGGGATCTCTATTCGCATCCTAGGATGCCAGTGTTCCAGGCTGGCACCACTGTGCCCAGTGAGGGGAAGAGCCCATCTAATTAATCCTCCTGGTTCCATGTCATGTGATTAAATTAAAGAAGCCCCCCCATGGGCTCGCCCTGCTACAAACACTTCCAATAATCATCTGTTTTGCTTTCCTATTTAAGCCTGTTTTAGCTCTCTGATGAGGAGATAATTACCGCCACGGTCTCACTCGCGCTTCCCTTACGTTCGATGTTCATTAATAACAAAAAGAGGTTGAGGGTTAAAAACTCATTTAATTGCCTTTATGTTAATGACATTATGAATAGCCACAGAGGCAGAGATTCTAATTCTGGCCAGTATTTGGTTCTAACTCCTGGCCCCCTAGAGGGCTGCTCATTTTGCTAGCATTACAGATGCACTGCTCAGCTCTCCTCTCTGTGCAGGTGGGTTTCAAAGACAGAATTAATGTTCATAGCACTTCAGCATCCATGACTAACACATTCCCGCTATGCTACCCAAAATTATCTTGAGAGTTGGCCAGGAAATGTAAGGCAAACACACATATACAGGCAGAAGGTATGAAATAAACAAAAGTAAACCATGAAAAAAACATGCATCTGCATAATGCAATCTGTTGTTATTAAAGGGTTAGTTCACCCAAAAATGAAAATAATGTAATTTATTACTCACCCTCATGTCGTTATACAGCCGTAAGACCTTCGTTCATCTCCCAAACACAAATTAAGATATTGTTGATGAAATCTGATGGCTCAGTGAGAGCAAAGCCATTCAAACTCTCAAGATCCATAAAGGTACTAAAAACATATTTGAAACAGTTCATGTGAGTTCAGTGGTTCTATCTTAATATTATAAAGCGACAAGAATACTTTTTGTGTGCTAAAAAAAAGCAAAATAAAGACTTTTCAACAATATCTATGTGGGCCGGTTTCAAAACACTGCTTCGGAGCTTTACGAATCGAATCAGTGAATTGGAGCGCAAAAGTCACGTGATTTCAGCAGTTTAGCCGTTTGATAGGAGACCCGAATCACTAATTTGAAACAAAAGATTCATAAAGCTCAGAAGCTTCATGAAGCAGTGTTTTGAAATCGGCCCATATAGATATTGTTGAAAAGTCGTGGGGTTTTTTTGGCACACAAAAAGTATTCTTGTCGCTTTATAATATTAAGATAGAACCACTGAACTCACATGAACTGTTTCAAATATGTTTTTAGAAGGTTCATAAAGGTACTAAAAACATATTTGAAACAGTTCATGTGAGTTCAGTGGTTCTATCTTAATATTATAAAGCGACAAGAATACTTTTTGTGCGCCAAAAAAACCCCACGACTTTTCAACAATATCTATATGGGCCGATATAGATATTAAAATATTGTTGAACACAAATTAAAATATTGTTGACGAAATCCGATGGCTCAGTAAGGTCTCTATTGAGAGCAAAGCCATTCAAACTCTGCTCTCANTTGCTCTCAATAGAGACCTCACTGAGCCATCGGATTTCGTCAACAATATTTTAATTTGTGTTCCGAAGATGAACGAAGGTCTTATGGATGTAGAACGACATGAGGGTAAATAATAAATTACATTATTTTCATTTTTGGGTGAACTAACCCTTTAAGATTTGTGTAATATAATATATAATATAATAGTCTAATATATTGCATTTGAATTCCATTTAACCCTCAAGACAAAACAACTGAATTTAGAACCAGTATTGACTTTTTCAAAAGATGACTAAAGTAGAGCTGTTTAACCTATTCAAAATCATATTAATTGTATATTTTACCTCTAATTATCTTTATAGTTATAATTATCTGCATAGTTTTCTTTTTCCTTTGTAGTGCACTGAATGCAAGGAATTCTAATATATCTTGCATAAATGATCATAAATGATATTGTGTGTACATGAAGATAATGACCGTACATGGAATGTCCATTGCTCAATTTGCCATAAACCAGGAAGCATAATGAAGGAAAGCCAGGAGCATGTGGAAGTTGTTAGTTTACAGCCTTCTCCAGGCAGAAACCAGGCCAAGGGGGTGATGATGAATGAGTCCATCTCCCCAAGCAAAAGAATGACCTGGATCCCCCTCTCCTCTCCTCCTCTACTCCTCCTCTCGCTTCCCCGCTCCACCGCCAAGTGGGCCAACATTTTTCAACCGCCTCGCTTTTAGCCGAAGACAGGCCCTCCTTCCGGTAGCCCTGACCCACCACGACCCCTCCTCCTCCCTCTTTGCTTCTCTCGTCTTCTCTTCTTTCTTCCCCCTGTAGAACAGTAATCCTTTTCGCCAGGTCCCCAGTAATTTGATCAAATAGCATGCGCCCTTCCTTACCACTTATTGGCCAATTAAGTCAAGTTCTCATGCAGGGGGTCCGGCTGCTAGCGTGTTATCTGTGGATGAATTGATTGAAGCCATTCGGCAATCGCTGAACCCTGCTTTAATGATCTAGGTGATAATACTTGTAATTCTTCTCAGTCAGGGGACCGGCGGGCGCAGCTGTTGGCACGGTAATCCCTGTCCTGATACACTGAAGTACCAGAGAGGCACTAATCTGTCTCTCTGATTCCTCGCTAGCATTTTTCTTCTTTTTTCTCCCTCTCCTCTCCTCTCCTTTTTTTTTTCCTTTTTTCTTTTTCTCTCTCCATGTGATCATGACTAGATCTGTGAAAAGTGACATTTAGGACTTCAAAAATGACAAAATATCAACAAAGCATTCATGTTGTCTTATCAGTAACATGTGTCATGTTTTACACATGTAATGCTTGGAACAGAGAATACGACCAAAACAAGATTAAACCAACGGCTTTGGGAGGCGTTACAAAGATAAGCTCTAAAAATCAATGGCTACATGCCTCATTTTCAAAGGCAGACATTAACATTATAAAAGAGACAGCACACATAATCCAGCCTCCGGCCATTGAGTTAAAATATCAAATTATCATAATGAAGTCTAAATGCATATAAATGTTAAGCAGATTTAAGCTGAGGGAAATTGCATGTAATGTACTAAAATTATGTTGCTAAATGTGTCTTTTTGCTGTGTAAATGAAATCTGGATAAAAAAATGTTTTAATGCAGCCGTACTCAACAATAAACGACTTGCTGTACACATACAGATTTAGGGCACAATCTATTATTCTACATTATGCTTATTATCTCACACACTCATTTTCAAGTTCCTTTTATCATATTAGACCTTAATGAGGGCGGGTAAGTCTCTTATTCTCCAAAGCCCCGATCCTTTCAGACTTGTTCGCTTCAGGTGAATATTACAACTTTTATGGCCAAATTAAAGATACAGTAGTTCAGAGTGCGATTCAAAAAAGATTATGCACAAAAAGGCACGTACATTCCTTTAAATTTACCGGAGCCGACTTTAAAGTCGACATCAGAGGGGGAGAATTTCACAGGAAATCATTTGAAAAGAGAGAGAGGGAGTCGGTATGAGTCTCTAGTCAGGGTCAGACAGCAAATGACTTTTGATCTGAGTATCTGAAGAAGGCCACACAGCGAGGGCTGAGCTGAATCCCCTCAGCCAATTACACCTCTGTACAGAAGCTTAATCTGTGCCATAATACAGTACTCATCCACAGCATGTATAGCACTGGCCTTAAGACATCACTTAACCAGAAAATGTACTCACTCCTTCACTGCGCTATAAGGCCATACAGGCGGAGGTCAGACCCTCACGTCCCGAGGGCTTGCCCCATTCGCAGGTGTCAAAGGTGCCTAAAGCCAGGTGGAGGAGGGGACTTTACCAAGGGAATAAGATCATGTGCAGTTTTAGAGATGATCAGCATGGAAACACAGCTGCAAGAGTAAACACACCTGCCAATAAAGAGTAATATGCACACAACACACACACACACACACACACAAATGCAATGTAAATGGTCATTATATTAATCAAATAGACATGCAAACAAGGATCCTTCATATGCAGGGGTGTTTCCCAGGTTTACATTTTTTATTTATTTATTTTCCCCATTATTGTCTGGGAGTGATGGAACACACTCTCATTAACTATCAAAACAGTACAAACAGTACTTCAATAATATTATATAATTTTACAATACTTTTTTTTGATGAAACCTGATGCAATGTATTTTCATTGTTTTTCAGTAGGATCTTGGGTAACACTTTAGTTTAGGGTCTTTTAACTAGTTACTTATTGGCATGCATATTAATAGAATATTGGCTATTTATTAGTACTTATTAAGCACATATTAATGTCTTATTCTGCATTACCATATTCTACATTCTTAATCCTACCCAATACCTAAATTTAACTACTACATTACCAACTATTAATAAGCAATAAATTAGGAAAAAGTCATAGTTAATAGTTTATATGTGTTCCCTATACTAAAGTGTTACTGGATCTGGTATAGGAATGTTATGTATAAATGTTATGTATAGGATTATTTAACTTTGAGAACTTAAATTCAGTATATTTCTATTCTTAAATCTTCTGCATATACTGTAGATTCAAAAACAGACAGAAAGAAGAAACACATTTTTTGTTTTTGAAATCTTCAACTCAGTGTCTTTTTTTACTGTGTGTCTCAAAACCAATATCTGATATCATATTTTGTTAAAAAATATACAATTTTCACATGATTGTCTGCTATAAATTAAAATTGTTTGAAAACTACAACATCCTTAAATTGTAATTTGTACAGTATAAATATGGAGTCCCCATAAACCACATTCCAACGTGTGTTTGTGTGTGTGTGTGTGTGTGTGTCTGTCTGTCTGTGCATTGTGATTTATGAGGACAAAAATTTGTATAATGACATGGGTATTACACTGGTAGTATGACATAAACATGAAATATGAGGACATTTCATGAGTCCTCATATTTAAAATAGCTTTAAAAACATACTAAACAATGTTTTATTAAAAATGTAAAAATGCAGAATGTTTTCTGTGATGGGTAGGTTTAGGAGTAGGGGAGGTGTAGGGGGATAAAGTATATAGTATGTACAGTATAAAAACCATTACGCCTATGGAATGTCCCCACAATTCACAAAAACGTGTGTGTGTGTGTGTGTGAGAGAGAGAGAGAGAGAGGATGGCAAGATCTGAATCATTGTGGGGACACTTTTTGGTCCCCATGAGGAAAACAGCTAATAAATCATACTAAGTGATGTTTTTTTCTTTTTTTTTTTTGAAAATATAAAAATGCAGAAAAGTATCAAAAATCATTGTACAGTATAAAAATCATTGTCCAATGTCCCCATAAAACGTGTGTTTGTGTGTGTGGGTGTGTTTTAAACTGTTTTTTGTTTGTTTGTTTTTACATGTTGCTAAATTGTAATTATTTAAGGGTGTACAGCTAAAATTAACCTCATGTAAACATCTAACAACATTACCAATTTCTGAACATTATAACTCGTCCAAACACCAAAACATAGTTGCAAACCTTTGTCATAATAATTATTCTCAGAGCCATGTTTTTAATGTAGATAAGACACCAAAACTCACAATAAATCTCTAAACTTGAGAGAGCTGCCACAACTTGCTGAGCATTCTGCTGGGATTGAATATTACATGAGCCCTGAATAAATGAGGGCAGGCTGGGATTTAGCACAGATTCAGATAGTGCCCAGTCTCGAAGTACAGTGTCGGATGCCACAGAAGATATGGCTGTTAAGGATGAGAAATTGGGTGCGTAAGCACTACTGGCAAGCTTGATTAGTCTCATGGCAAACAATTTAGCGAGAGGGCATAATCACAGAGCTTAGACTCATTTAGAAAGCCTGTTGGCTCCCAGCTGAATGATGTCGCTGCCCGCTGCATCCCAAGCATGGTGATGCCCACATTCTCGTGCTGACACGACTGACAGAAAAGTTGAGCTGCGATGATGCTTCCACAGATTCGCCCTCCCCCTCAAACACGCATCCCGTGCCACCAAAAGGAAATCGTTGCTAATATGCTGTGGCATGCTATCCGAAGTATCTAATGTGTGAGTGTTTCTATGTCTGGTTGTTAGCAGTGGTGAAAGGTCTTGGTAAAAATTAGACTATGAATGTATAGCATTATTTTGATAGAAAATAATTTGCCACAAATTATGAAATCTGTTTGGGTGTGTACATTTAAAATCTGCGCTTGTCAAATGACTGCCCTTGTAAACATGAGTATATGTGAGCATATGTTAGCACGTCTTATTTTGGTCAAGGCTGCATATGTTTCCCTCTGCCTGCTGGAGTCTGATTATCATTCCAATCAGTAGAGGCGGGCAGAGTCACATTAATTTGTAGTAATTAATAGCACTGAGGCATCTGACAGCGCATGTTAACGAGAGCCTTTGATTGTTTGGATCACTAACTGCCGCTCCTCTTGTTTGCATCACCTCCAAGGAATTTGTAATATCAAAGCGTAGCACTATCTGATACTTGTCAAAATGCAATTTATAAAAGTTTAATTCTTTTATTGATTTAGTTTGGGTTTGATGCCTGCAGTGTCAGCTCCCCTGGTAGAACTTAGTGGATTCAAATGCTTGTCACCAGCACAGCCTCCTTTTTACTGAGAACAATTGCCATAGGCCAGCCCAACAGGCATGGTTTAATTGCCATTAATTAAAAGCATAAATCTTTTTTTCTTCGCTGGCTCTGCTCTTAAACAGGGCTTTACGTAGCTGTTTTTTTTCCCTCGCGCTTGTCAGAATCCCTTCTGGCTAGTGAAGGTTAACCCCCTCCTCCTGATTCCCTCCGCCCCCCTCTACTCACCAGACGTTTCTGAAATCATCTTTTTAGCGTGCTCCTCTGCATGATATGATGTGAAGTGTGAGTGGTGCAGTGATATTTAGTAAACCGGCTTCTTGCTTTATTGCGGTATAATGAGGTCAAATGAATCCCCTTGTACGCATGCTTAGATGCCTCCTCATTTCAAATGCCTTCTGACAGCTAGTAAAACAGCCGGCAAACACAACACCGGCTCCCAGAGAGAGTGGACATTAGGAAAACATTTCTGAGGCGAAAAATGGGCAAATTCCCTTCCTTATAGTTGCCCTTCCTTTTAATAGGATTTTTTTCTACTTTTTTTCACATTCCCTTCCCATCTATCTATCTATCTATCTATCTATCTATCTATCTATCTATCTATCTATCTATCTATCTATCTATCTATCTATCTATCTATCTATCTATCTATCTTTACACTTCCTTCTTTTGAATCACAATTGTGCATTCTGGTTGCTTTACCACAACTCAATTTCAACCCAGGTGATGAATGAGCATAAATGTCATATTACGTGTGTGCGGGCATGCATGGGTGTATTTCAAGGGTGCAATTAGTCTTCGCTATAGATGATCAACCGCCATTGTCATGTCAAAAAAAATTTGTCCCCCTTTGAAAGCTTACTGACGTCGCCCTTGGCTGTTAACTGAGATTCAGACACAAATTCTCTGTCATCGCATCGGCGACCGTCGAGCCGTTTACGCATGTTAGTCACTGCCACATCTGGTGGCTTTCGCAGTTATTTCCTGAGCAAAAGGATCCTGCACAGCCCCTGGTGCTGGATTAAAAACAGCGACAGCAGCAAAGCCCAGCTCCAGGACACCAGGAGAACAGCCGCATAAATATGCAGCAGATATCAGGCGGTCAGTTTAGCCAGATCGATACTAGACCTCGTGCACTCCAAACAAACGTCTTAAGCGGATGCAGTATTGCTTAATTGGGAGCTTTGCAGACCAGGCTCAGGCACATCCGTATCCATGATTAAGTCCCTGGAAACCACCCGTGAGGATTTTTGTAAACTAATGTGTTTGCTCGCCATCTTCATTTGTAAAATAGTCACAACTCTAACCTGTCAAATTGACCTACATAGCATAACACTTTAGAGCTAATTCCCAAGGTCCTTTAGCTACTCTATGACTCGACATAGACACTGCTTATGCTCAAAGCAACACGCGCACACTGGCAAGGGCACATTTTTTCTTATTCTCGCATTTGCTATGAAGTGGGGAGGAAGTTCCAATTAGAATTAAAATAAGCTCCTTTAACGGTCTCTTAAATTGACAACTGAACAATGATTTTCGTATTGGTATCTGTCAGAGGTCTGGGAAAATCCTCAGTTGATAAGGCCCAACGCTTCCAATTAGGAGCTGAGCAGGACCTTATCCAGTAATGATTTCCAGCTCCCTAAAGATGTGGTGTGGACACTTATTGCAAATTACTGACAAAAAGCTATGCTGTATTGATGAGAAGGAGAACAGCCAACACTCCATGTTCCCATCTGGAGAGCGGGTAACGAGGAGAAACTGTAAGAGAGGCCTGCCCCCCTTTTTTATATCTCCTTATATCCCCTCTTTCCTCCTCTCTCCATCCTTGACCATGGTGAGCATGGCCTTGCAGTCAGACACGGTGTCCTGGTGGTATGAAAGTGCATTCCCTGTTCATTCCCTGAAACTCCAAAGACTCTAAAGATCAGTTGTGTGTACTATAACTTGAGGTGGTCCTCTTTCTCCTACTTAATAATATATTTATGTTTGAAAGTGATAAGGATGCTGAAAAGATATCAATAGCATCCAATAAAGGATGCTGAAAATGTGTGAGATAGAAATGTGCATGTATATGAAATGAGCAAATATCACATGCTTTGCTCATTTTGAGTTATTTTATTAGAGGTGAACCTTGTTGAGGATAAATCGTTTGTTTAGTTCTCTTCTTGACAATAAATCATTTGAACCATGATATACCTGTCCATAAATCCATATTTCATTGAAGTTACTTAAAGTTGATTGATACACTGTAAATAGTGGTAACATGCAATTTCTATACCAGCTGACCCTTACATATAGTTTTGTAAGTGTAACCTAATATATTTAGGTCTGATTTAGTGATTAAATAATATGTTGATGTTTTCACATTTTTAGGCAAACTTTGTTCAACTATACATTCAAAGCTCTTACATTTTTGGCACAAAACAGTGTGTAATTATAGTATATCAGGATTTATTTTCTTCTATGCTGACCTTTATGATATAGAAGCAACACAAAACTAAAGATGCTGGCATATTTTAACATTAATTATAAAAAATAATACAGTCAAATTCTATTTACATGAATGGTAAATAAAACACCTGTGTGAACTTGTTGACTGTTGCTTAGATCCACTTTTTTTTGGTGAAAATTTGTCTGAACTTCTATCGTACCTGTGCTTCTTTGAGATAAAACGTCCTGTCTTCCTTTGATATCCACCATCCTTATGTCAGAGTGAGTGACAGCTCGGCTGACAGGGCGGGTAGAATTCCTGAAATTGCCAGTGAAAATCCTTCTTTGTCACAATCTTTCGCCCTGGGCTGTAGGTGTCAGAGACAAGAGCCCAACTACTTTATGCCAAATGTTTATCAAAGCTACTGATTAAATGCCTTGCTCATCGTATTTTAGTTCAGTAAGAGATCAAATACCCTGCCCAACCCTGGAAAGCGACTAAAGTTTGAGAGACAATAAAACAGGTCAAAGAAGAAAACACACATGCATACACATAAACACGCTTCCACGCTACCTGTGAAATGCATGACCATTGCTAGCACAAAAGCGCCACACAATCTGTTGTTATCTGTGAATCTGTTGTTATTCTCACTTCCCTTCATCTATACCTTCACTCAACCCACCCCATCTTCTCATTGCTTCCTTTTTCTTGCTCGAGGTAAAGCGTCTGACCCTTGTGGTCAGTGCCATGACGGCTTCCTCTGGTCGCAGCTCTGTGTTTTGTTTCGTTTCAAAAAGGCAGTGCAGTGCGGGCGAGTGAGTGCCCTGCAGTGGCAAGCCTGGGGCCATGTCAGCCTCAGCTGCTCCATCACCAGGAGACTGGCCTAACATCTCCTGACTGCACTTAGCTGTGTTTCCCTGATATGGTCATATCACATCTGCCCACTCTCCTGTGACAGAACCAGCACTTCCAACTTTAAACATTTTGCAGCTATCTCCACCTTTCCAGGTTTTCAGCTGTATATGAACGATGTTTGGACATATTTCCCATAGCCACTAAGTTGATATTACATACCAGAGCCTGTTACAACTCCTGGTTCTTTCTTTTTTCCCCCTCCC